>CM077220.1:9965659-10275659 GCA_039654775.1 Spinibarbus caldwelli | reverse complement strand
TTCTGTTGCAAAGCCTGCGGTGATGTAAGTCTGGAAGACCTTCCAAATGAGGTCCAAACGGTGCAAACGTACATCTTAATCAAGCTAATCCTGCAGTTTTGTGAAATAAACATACTCCTCCGCAATAAGATATGGCATTGATTAACTTCCATGATTAGCCCTTAACGCAAACTGGAAAATTTGTTGATGTCATTGGCAAGCTTTATTCCTTGTTATCCGGCCACAAGAAATTGTTCTGTGAGGAACGTCTATGGAATATTTCTAAAATATAAAATGATGTACTTGATAGCGGACGACTGACTGACTGTGTGATGTAGCCTATTAGAATGCAACTACAGGTGGATCTCAATAAATTAGAATGTCGTGGAAAAGTTCATTTATTTCAGTAATTCAACTCAAATTGTGAAACTCGTGTGTTAAATAAATTCAATGCACACAGACTGAAGTAGTTTAAGTCTTTGGTTCTTTTAATTGTGATGATTTTGGTTCACATTTAACAAAAACCCACCAATTCACTATCTCAACAAATTAGAATATGGTGACATGCCAATCAGCTAATCAACTCAAAACACCTGCAAAGGTTTCCTGAGCCTTCAAAATGGTCTCTGGGTTTGGTTCACTAGGCTACACAATCATGGGGAAGACTGCTGATCTGACAGTTGTCCAGAAGACAATCATTGACACCCTTCACAAGGAGGGTAAGCCACAAACGTTCATTGCCAAAGAAGCTGGCTGTTCACAGAGTGCTGTATCCAAGCATGTTAACAGAAAGTTGAGTGGAAGGAAAAAGCGTGGAAGAAAAAGATGCACAACCAACCGAGAGAACCGCAGCCTTATGAGGATTGTCAAGCAAAATCGATTCAAGAATTTGGGTGAACTTCACAGGGAATGGACTGAGGCTGGGGTCAAGGCATCAAGAGCCACCACACACAGACGTGTCAAGGAATTTGGCTACAGTTGTCGTATTCCTCTTGTTAAGCCACTCCTGAACCACAGACAACGTCAGAGGCGTCTTACCTGGGCTAAGGAGAAGATGAACTGGACTGTTGCCCAGTGGTCCAAAGTCCTCTTTTCAGATGAGAGCAAGTTTTGGATTTCATTTGGAAACCAAGTGTCCTAGAGTCTGGAGGAAGGGTGGAGAAGCTCATAGCCCAAGTTGCTTGAAGTCCAGTGTTAAGTTTCCACTGTCTGTGATGATTTGGGGTGCAATGTCATCTGCTGGTGTTGGTCCATTGTGTTTTTTGAAAACCAAAGCCACTGCACCCTTTTACCAAGAAATTTTGGAGCACTTCATGCTTCCTTCTGCTGACCAGCTTTTTAAAGATGCTGATTTCATTTTCCAGCAGGATCTGGCACCTGCCCACACTGCCAAAAGCACCAAAAGTTGGTTAAATGGCCATGGTGTTGGTGTGCTTGACTGGGCAGCAAACTCACCAGACCTGAACCCCATAGAGAATCTATGGGGTATTGTCAAGAGGAAAATGAGAAACAAGAGACCAAAAAATGCAGAGGAGCTGAAGACCACTGTCAAAGAAACCTGGGCTTCCATACCACCTCAGCAGTGCCACAAACTGATCACCTCCATGCCACGCCGAATTGAGGCAGTAATTAAAGCAAAAGGAGCCCCTACCAAGTATTGAGTACATATACAGTAAATGAACATACTTTCCAGAAGGCCAACAATTCACTAAAAATGTTTTTTTTATTGGTCTTATGAAGTATTCTAATTTGTTGAGATAGTGAATTGGTGGGTTTTTGTTAAATGTGAGCCAAAATCATCACAATTAAAAGAACCAAAGACTTAAACTACTTCAGTCTGTGTGCACTGAATTTATTTAATACACGAGTTTCACAATTTGAGTTGAATTACTGAAATAAATGAACTTTTCCATGACATTCTAATTTATTGAGATGCACCTGTTTATGCCACTAAAATTCAGGATATGAGGGCAAAAAATGTATGTATGTATGTAGTTTTTATATTTATATATGATATAGTTTAACGGTATCTTCATTTCGCCAATAAAACTAGTTCAAAACAAAGCCAGGGCTAAACTCTTGTGCGTCTCCAAGCAGCATGCTTTGGTGTTTTATTACTGAATAAATCTACATTTTTGAACGAATTTTTGAACGAATCTAGTGAGCCAATGATTCAGTGACTCATTCATAAAGACTATTTGAAGGAATCAGTTGAATGTATGACTCATTAAGACGGTGACTAAGTTGTCGGCACCTACTGGCGGTTTTAGTTTCATATTTAGAGAATCATTTCATTTTTTTTTTAATTCCATTATTGATGCAGCCCAAAATAATGTGTGATTAATTTGCAATTAATTAATCGGCACATCATATAATTAATTAGGTTAAATATTTATTATTATTAATAATAATAATTTTTTAATTACTGTATTGTAAACTTTTACTTTTTATCTATTGTCTTTTTATATATATATATATATATATATATATATATATATTTTATTTCTTCTTTTTTAAATATAATATTGTGTTAAGTTATATTGCATGTCTTATATCAGCAACAACGTTTACAATAGTTTGTTGTCTGCTTAAACGTCTTAAATTTCACACAAAAGCAGTACATCCGCAGTTGTTTGTCCAGGCTACAGGCGTTCGAACAGCTGACTTCTATCTTCAATGTCATAACAGGCCTCTGGGTCTCCCTTTGTTTCTGGCCCAGGTTCAGGAGAAATGGAAGAAATTCCTTCCATATGCGGCTTTTGCTTTGTAGTGTGAAATGGATCAGGTTTGGGTCCCATTACGGCCCAGTTTAATCCATGTGGCCACTCTGCAGCCCCCTTCTCTTCATAATCACCAATTCAGTTCCTCTTCTGAAGCAGCTAGGGCTGGAACCAATAAAAGGCTGCTTTGGTAAAGCATCTTCCTCATTACAATCAAACACGAGATATTGTGCAAACGGGGGCTTTTCACTGTCAGTGGTGCTTTGTATACAATGCAAAAGCAAATGGAATTACCACATACTGTATTATTAAGAAATGCTGCTTCTGAATGATTCATTTTGAATGCTGATACATTAAACTAGATTTTTATGTTCTCTGAAGTAAATCAAATGTTATCTTTTTTTCTTGCAGATTGTGAACCTCATTGAGGAAACGGGACACTTTCACATCACAAACACAACTTTTGACTTTGACCTCTGCTCTCTGGACAAAACCACAGTTCGGAAGCTGCAAAGCTACCTGGAGACTTCTGGATCGTCTTGAAGACTTGTGCAGCTGGCTGCAACGAGGAGGAAAATCACATCTCCCTTTTGCCCTCCTTTTGTTTTCCTCTTATATTGAAATTTGTAAGGCAATGGAAAGGATCCACTTTCATTCCAGAGCTCCTCTCGTCTCTCGAAAGGCCTCAGAAATTGACAGCGTTATTACATGAGTCTGGAGATTCTTACGCTCCACCTGGTCTTCACCTAAAAAGCCTTGATAATCCGACATTGCCAAAAAATGTTCTTGCTCCAAAACAAACAAAAAAAAAAAAACATTTGTGTATATTGTATGAATGTTTGATAAGTTCTTTGTGACGAATGCATGTTTCAACACTGCCTTACCACATTGTCTATTTATTGAGTATGAGTTTCAAGTGTGTGTGTGTGTAAGTGAAAATGATATTAAACTTGTGCAAGCACTTGGGAACATTATCTCATCGGCAATGAAACATCTCCTAATGTTCACTGTTTTTTATGAACCATAAGCAATGTTTTTCATGCTGTACATCATGTAACATGAACGGTTTCAGATTATGCTGGACGGAGGAAGACTTTTAGCCCTATTAATTAATGAATTGCACATTATCTGCAAACTGTTTCTAAAATGTTGCCCTGTTAAATAATTCATAATATTATAATGGTTTTCAGTGTACCATATGAAAGAAGTCAGGATCTTAAGCAAATCCAGTGACTTCAATCCCAAATGTTTTTTAAAGTTGTTTCAGTAGGAAAGTGTATTGTTGAATCAAATGTTATTTATTGTTTTTGGGGACCACAGTTCCCAAGGCTGTTCATTGGTTGTCCCCAAACCAGTGGGAGAAAGCCAAGTCTTAGTTCTTTGTTAAAGTGGGCAGTTGTGGCCTAATGGTTAAGAGAGTTGGACTCATAACCCAAAGGTTGCGAGTTTGAGTCTCAGGTCCGGCAGGAATTGTAGGTAGGGGGGAGTGCAGAGCACAAATTCTGAGTATGGGTAACCATGCTTGGTCATGTCACATCACTTTTTAAACCGAGGAAATCAAGAAGTAATCGAAGTTTACTTTTCAGTTCCATTATTTTTTGTTTTTAATTAGATTATTTGATAGAGGCCAATATGAGCAGATTGTGCAGTTGAGCTGTAGCCCTCAAGCTCTGCTTTGTGCAAAAGCAACATCGTTCACTTTTCATTACCTTATAATGTTGAATCAGATGAGCCAGCCAGAAATATAGATACTTTGGGAGACACGGTGATGGTGGTGGTGGGGTTGAGAAAGGTTCATACTGAATAATTGGCACTGTGTGAAGTGTTTGAATTTATCAGAGGAAAAAAAATGATTTTTTTAAAATTGTTTTGCTGAATGAAAATCATGCCTTCTACACTTTATTATTATTTCCCAGGTTCATTTTCTCAGCCCAAAGAGCTTTTAGTTTAGTTATCATTATATAATGTTTATATGTGTATATAAACTTTATATGTGATAAAAAAAGTGATTATCTTTCCTTTCTTGGAAGGCGCTGACCTGCTTCCAGTTGAAAGTTCTTGATCATAATATAAATTCAAAACAGAGTCATTGTGGATGTGTAGTTACTGACCAGTGAACTTTTTATCATTGATGTTAGAAATGCTTTTTGTTTAATGGATGGGAAGAGCTGGTGAATATACAATCATCTGAATATCCCTTGTGCTGTGCTGAAAATCTTTTACCTAGCAAGAATGACCAGCCTTTTAAAATTTGCTTGTAAATTTCCATAATACAATATTATCATCAAACCTTGGATTCAATCTTGGATGCAGTTTAGTTTTTGAGTGAAAAAAAGCATTGTTTGTGGGTGGATAATTTTAGGACAATTTAGTACAAAATGTATAAATTTTGGATGGGAAGTTGTTATACCATGTGTGAGCAGTGTGTGAGCCAGTAAGTTTAAGTCTAATGCAATAACATTAATATTAACCCTTTAAGCCCTGAAGGCATTTTCAGAGTTTTTTTTTTCCGAGTGACATACAAAAAATTAAAGATTAGTAACTCCAAAACTATAGCAAAGAGAGTCAAAAGGTTGGTATCGTTTGAAAGGAAACATTTTAAATTTAAAATAATTTTAAAATAATTAAATTTGGACATTCTCATGCTGAGAAACTACTAATAAACAGCAAAAAAAAAAAAAAAAAAGTGTGTTCTAAAGAAAATTTGTGAGTGACGTGCACAAAAATGACGACTCATAACTCCAAATCTCTAGCAAGTAGAGTTAAAAGGTTGGTATTGTTTGAAAGAAAACTTTTTACATTTCTAAAAAAAAAAAAAAAATACATTTGAACATTCTCATGCTGAGAAACTGCTGATAAAAGACAAAAAATAAAAGTTTCCTCAAGGGAAATTTTACATATCTTTCTAATTTGACATGCAGTAACTCAGGAAGGAAATAAGGTAGGAGGACAGTTCTTTTATTGGTGATGTGTCTCTATATGTGAGCTGTATCTGGATCAAATTTTGTTGTGATCGCGCAAAGAAATCAAAAGTTACAGCATTTGGAACCAAGGTAGCCTTTTTTGTTTAGCCCTTGTCGCCCCCTACTGGGCATTTTTAAAATCGTTTTTTCACGTGGAGTAACTCATGATCGAAGCATGGGATTATGTTGATCTTGTACTCATTTCAATCGGGAGCATCCACTGTAATTAATGATGTGCCATTTTCTACAATCTATACATGTTTCATGAAGTTATAAGCGAAAATGCCACGTGATAACTACATTTAGTACCGCCGCTCCCTATACGCAGAGTACGCAGTTTGCGTAGGGCACCAACTCCCAGGGGGGCACCATCCCAGTTGCTCAAAAAAAATAAAAATAAAATAAAATAAAAAGATTTTTAAAAAAACCCTGACGCGGGTCCGCACCCGCGACCGCTAGCACCTCATTTTTGCGGCTGAATGCAAATGATCATGGATAAATATGCCTGTGAATAGACATTAGCAATCCGGCGCCAAGAAAAAAATAAATAAATAAATAAAAATAAAATTAAAAAAAAAAGAGGATGAAAACGAAGCCCGTGCGTCACTTTCAGGTAGGCTACATTCATAATCCTGTGAAAGGTTTAATTTAGGTTAATAACGTGTTTTAATGTTCACTTGCGAAAGTTAGCCATGGTTTTAACACGAATAATAATAATTAAAAAAAATGTGGTTATAAAAAAAAAATCTAAGCCAACAAAAGCCTTTAAAATGACTTAAAATGCATTATATAAAACAATGAGGCAACCCTGCTGAAAAAACAATAGAACCATCAGAAATTAATAACAAATCACAAATACCATTACAAAAATTACAAACCATCAACTTTTAACCATTAAAACCATTAAAAAATGGTTTTCTGTAGTGTGTTTTGGGACATTTTCCATTAGGATTTAGAAGGTGACCAATTACCAGTAGAGACCATCTTTTTGCTATAGATGACACAGCCTCTATAATTTCTTCAACAAAAAACATGTGGACATCACAACCCTTACAAAAATTAACCATGGTTTTCGTAGTAAAACTGCTTAATTTTCTTTTGCGTGATTTCTGAATGCTTGAGACCATAAAATCAATCAGACAACTGTATTAATAAAATAATAGCCATAGGTAACTGTCTAGAGCTACAATTGTAATTTGTAAATAATACAATTTAATTACAATTTATTTATTTATTTACTTTTATATTTTATTCAAGTTCTAGTTTGACCCCTATAGTAGGTGTTTTTTTGTTTTTTTTTTACTTCCATAATATTTAAGGGAGGGGGCACAACAAAACAATCCTGCTTAGGGCACCCATTTGGCCAGCAGCGGCCCTAGTTACCAATTCACCTTGTACCATCGCCTGATGTGGCCTCTCAAACTGTGTGAAATCACCTTATCAACAGTCCAGAAGATGGATTCAAAGGCCAACAATTACATCCGGAAATGGCTGGGCCTTCCGCGATGTCTGTCAAACACAGCCCTATTTGGAAGAAACACACTGAAGCTCCCACTGAGATCCATCAGCTTGGGCTACAAGCAGGAGAAGGTGAGATTGGTCTTTGAGTTACAAGACTCACCAGATCCAGTAGTCCAAAACGCCAAGGCCCAAGTGCAGACTGGCAGTAAGTGGAAAGCAACACATGCAGTACACCAGGCCATAACCCGCCTGAAACACCAAGAGGTCGTCGGAATGGTGTAACATGGCAAGGCAGGCTTTGGCTTGGGAACCTCGCCAAAGATGTGGTCAAAGGCTTCAAAGATAGAGAGGAAAAAATCTGACCATCTCTGAAGTCACGAGGGATGAAGAGGAGAGCTATAAGATCAAAGCTGTGAGCCAAGGCCAACAAGGGAGATGGACAACGTAGGAGGCTGTGAGCGATAGGGTCCTGACTTGGGCCGATTTGTGGAGGATACCTCAAGCAAGGCTGAGCTTCCTAATTAGGGCTACGTATGACACTCTCCCAAGCCCACAAAATTTGAAACTATGGTATGGTGCAGAGGAGAGCTGCCAGCTTTGCGGACATCAGAACCCCAGCTTACAGCATGTCCTGTCCAGCTGCAAAACGGCACTGACTCAAGGTCGCTATGTATGGCGCCACGATCGGGTCCTGCATAAGTTAGCTGAAGTCATCGAGGCACACAGATTGGAAGTAAACAGGGCCAGCCCAGCAACATCCCAAGGGCTGATACAATTTGTGAGGCAAGGGGGTGAGGCACTACGCAGCACTACTAAGCAGTGGTCCCTACTGTCACCAGGAGGTAACTGGGAGTTGAGAGCTGATCTTGACTGCCAACTGAAGTTTCCTCAGCAGATCGCCATAACTTCCCTGTGACCAGACATTGTGCTCTGGTCCACTACTACAAGAACTGTCATTATGGCGGAGCTGACAGTGCCATGGGAAGACGGCCTGGAGTCAGCTTTCAAGAGGAAAAAGGAGAAGTACGCAGATCTTGTAGCTGCATGCATAGAAGCAGGGTGGAGGGCTTTCATCTATCCAATGGAAGTCGGCTGCCGGGGCTTCACTGGAACATCTACTCAGAGGCTCCTAAAGTCCCTCGGCATCAGAGGACCCAAGCTGGCAAAGGCACTGAAAGAGCTGGCAGAGGAGGCAGAGCAAGGGAGCTCTGGCTACTGTTCAAAAACATTTGACTGGTAGTGTACAATTAAAAGTGAAGACAGCACTTTAATAATTTCAGACTTTATTGTAGATGTTTTAATAGAGTGGGCTCTCCCTCACTCTCTGAGCCTGCTTCTGCCTCATCTTCAATGGATGTATAAGTATTAGACATTTAATTTAATATTATACAGCATAAATCAATATTATAGCCTATACTAATAAACAGCTCATTTAGAACATTACCTTTTTAACTAATGTAGGCCTATTAATATGGTTTTAATAAACTATTATAAATGTGTTAGATTACTAGTAAGACAAGTGATGGGAAATATCCTTAATAGCAAGAATTAAAGTGTGACAAACTGCTAAATATTTATGATGATTTACCTGCTGGCTTGCTGGAGCTTTGAATTCATGTTTAGGATGTTGAGCTGCCTTTGGCAGCTCTTTCTCTCTCTTTCTCAATCACTTTTTCTCATTCACACACTTTTTTGTGGAGGCATTGTTTTTTGTTTGTTTGTTTGTTTTTCCTACAAAGTATGCCAACAACAGCAAATTTGGTGTTATTTATATTAGATCTGATCGGGTAGCCTATTATAATTTGATTAGACATTCTAAGAACGTGGATATTCCAGCCTGATCTCACGGCAATTCGTACATATTTTACGAGGTGGCTAATTCGTACGAATTCGTACAACCTCTCTCGTACAAATTCATACAATTTTTGCTAAATCGTACGTATTTTATGAGTTGCCAATTCGTATGAATTTGTACGAATGACTTACACCTAACCCCGCCCCTAAACCTACCCGTCACTGGGGTTTAGACAAATCGTACAAAATCGTACGAGTGAAAAAAATAAATAAATAAATAAATAACCTTCCTACGAGTGAGATCGTATGAATTAGCCACCTCGTAAAATACATACGAATTGCCGCGAGACTGTGCTGGATATTCCGTACAAGTTGTTAGGACTTTTAGAAGACCGAGAGCAAATCATTACCGACAGAAATACAAAAACAAACTACCAAATTACTAATTCAGCACAGAGCTGGTGCCAGCGCAGCACTGATGAGGGGGCGGCTGAGGTAACGAAAGGGGGCGATGTGTGGCCCATTCACGTAGGCCTATTTTTTGGACCGTAAACAAACCTGCCCGCTATTAGCATACTGGGTTCACACAGATAGTGTTTTGGTCGCGACACAGGTCAGTGGAATTTTTTTTTGTTTGTTTGTTTGTTTTTGTTTTGTTTTTTTAAAGCTCAAGGTCTAGAGACGTGTTTTTAGAAGTTGAATTTCTTTGAGCTTGAGCGCCATGGTTTCTAATGATTATGCGCGAGAAGCTGCTATAAAGACCTGAGACGAGAGCGCAGCATTCAAACACAAATTCAAAGACGTCAGTAATGCATTTACATTTAAATACAATGGAAAAGTACCGCAGTGGAATGAAAAATGCGTTCTGAGTGAATGACCGGTACAGGCAGAGTACTGAATAAAACAAAATCGTTTAGGCAACAAATTCGAAAATCTGACATCCAGGAAATAATATGTCTTAGGCAGCAGTTTTACCACAAATACAGACAAGTGATACCACCACAACCACCAGAAATACTTAATTGTGTCTGCTTTATAATGAAACACAAGCTTATTGCGACCGATTCCCTGACATAACAGATTCATTGCGACCCATTTAACAGATGCATCATTTTAAGATAGAACAACTTGAACAGCAACAAACAATAACAATACAGCAAAATAATCAATTAACTACGATCATCTAGCCCTCTATTAAACATTAAAAAAATATTTCATCATACTTTTATCTTACTCAGTAGTGTTGAACCGCTTGCACGGGAAGTTTGTGTCAGATGTAACAATTAAAATGTGACTTTTTGAAACAGACTGTCCTAAATTGTTGTTATAGCATCATATTAATGCTAGAAAGCCTATGCATTTGGAAACTGTATTTATTAAATAAACCATTATATTTCATAAATAAAATCTATTTTCACACTCATCTTGAGTGAGGGGGCGGGATAGTCTGAGTGAGTTGGCGACGTCCCCTCACGCCCCCCATGGCACCGGCCCTGATTCAGCAGATCAACCACTGACTGTAATGTGGATTGCAATGCATCTACCTGTTGATGCATCGACCTTCGGAAAGAACTGTTGTCTCCAGAGAGCGGGCACACAGATTGTGAGTGATGCTGCGGAGCGGCGGGAAAACATGGGGCGGATTCGCAGTGGATCTTTAGCGGAGCGGTAACTGAGCGCTTTGAGCTGGGGTGATAGCGGGGGTGGGTTTGGTGAGAGGGGCACTTCAGCCGATGAGGGCAGAGGGGCAGTGGCTCTAGCCACCGGGCCACCCCCCTGTGCAAGGCCCTGGTTTTAGTTAGCATCTGTGCGTCTATGGGGTTTTATCTGTCGTAATTGCGTGAGCAATATCTCGACTTATTTTATTATATTGATGTTGGACTCATTTTAATCGTGATAATCTGCTGTAAATAATGATGTCCAATTTTCTACTATCGAGCATGTTTCATGAAGTTACGAACCAAAACGTGACGTAAATGCTGCATCAGTTTATTTTTTACATATGGGTCTTGCGGGCTTCACGTACAAAAACTCGCTCAAGTTTAGTCAAAGCCCAAAACAATTATACTCGTTGTAATCTACTCCATGAGAGCTTTCAAATGACATATTACACATGACTATCTGAGCTTTATGATGTTTTTAACATAATACAGTAAATAGTACAAAAATAATATTTAAAAAATTATGATTTTTTTTTTTCTCCAGGTTATCAGCAAATAACTCAGCACTACTTAGGAGTAGTTTTCCATTTGGCTACATGCATTGTAAAGTTCAGACTCTAAGCTTTCAAATGACACTTATATTGCATTGATCAAGGCTGTAGTTTTGATAATATGATTATTAAGTTTTGCACAGCTAAATGGTCATGAACTGAGAAATCAAAATTCCCTTGATCTTTTGACATACTGTATAAGAGGTCATTGTACTATAAAAAGATCCTGTACATTTCAGAATTCAAAACGTTCTCATTAGTCTAAAAAACACTTATAATGAAGCCAATATGAAAAAACATCAGTTTGTGGAATGTGCCACTTTATGACGTAATAGTGTGGCTAAGCACCGCCTTCACAGAAGAAGATCAATGCCTGCTTCTACATCGCTGCCTGTTTAGCCCCGCCCACCAATTCACGCAGGTACTGTAAATAATGAGAGAGGCAAACGCGGGTCTAGGCAGAAACCAAACTATAAAGATGGACAAAACAGGACAGAAAATAGCCTATTACTTCTAAAATATTATAAAATATTTTTTTTGATGTAAAAAAAAATCTGAAGAACATTATAAGTGTACTCAGAGAACAGTAATAAAAAGAGGTATTTCATGACTCATCATCATAACATTTCTGAGGGGTTTTTTTTCCCTTCTGTAGATGTGTTTTCATCAAGTGACGGAGTTTGAATCAATGGATTATCTGCAGTTGCTGTATCATCACCATGTTGTCATCCTTGGTGTTTGTTCAAGTCTTGGCAGTCTCATCAAAACCTTTTAAGAGTCCTTAGAGTGCATTAAAAAAACAACCGCATATGGGGAAAAGTTCATGAACGGTTTATTAATGCATTAGACCGCCTGGGGTCAAATCCCTGATTCTTTCTCATTGTTTTTTATGCTTTTTATGTTTGTTAATGTAGATGGTCTAGCTATGAAATGAAAAGGTACTTCGAAACGTTGCTATTTCCTAAAGTAGCGCAGTGTCAGTTGTAGCCTTTTAATACAAAAGGAGGCAATCTATCTTTATTATATTGGGTTGTGGATTATAGATGTTTGCACAGCAGAAATCCAAGATTTCTGTTGATATAAGGTGGAGTCCTCAAAAGAAGGTGAATTGTACATTACAGCAGGGGGTTAACAATAAGATACAGTAATAAAATCATGCAAGTACTTTAGATTTGTACTTGGCATGCAAGTATTTTATCTGGCATATTTTTTATTTTTTTAGCAATATCATTTTGAATGTATCGGGAAAATGTACAAAGTTTTTAAAAAAGCAGATAAATTGATTAATTTTCTATTCTTTAAATATACAAAGCTAAAATTGCTTATATAGCTCAATATCTTATAATTCCTCATAATAGCTGGAAATTATACAGTTACATAACTCGATACCAGATATTTGTTCATAAACACTTTATGAAAAATGTGACCCATTATAATTGATGCCTCCAGGACTTTCATATAAGCCATTCTTAACTTTTAAATAATAATTATGATCATGTATAATCTATGCCAACTAAATAACTTTACTATGATGACTAAATCAAATTTGCAGAATTCATAAGTTCACAGTTCCCTCATGCTTTGGCTGCACACCATAAAACCTCTAAAACAGACATTCCTTGTTTATAGCCGTGAAAACTGGCAAATTTGGAATTTAAAGCAGTTATCGAGGAGTTCAGGGCCTCAAGTGTCTGACTGATTCAGGAAGAAGCGGTTGGAGCAAATGGTGAATGACTGTACCACTAAACTCAGACTCGGCTCTACAAAGCCTCTGTTGTTCAGTGATTCACAGAGGCTGAGGGATGGGAAGTGTGAGCACATCTCTAACAGGCTTACGGTTAAGCCACTTCACTTAACATCATTCCACAGCATTCATGGGAGAGCAGCTGGCTCTGGATCCAGCATCCTGCGCTGAACGCCAGCCCTGCTACAGTTGTTCCAAAGGCTTACGGGTTTGAGATGTGAGCAAACGTCAAACCTTTAACTTGCTTTATTGATAATTAATGAATGAGATGTTTGGAGGTTTCTAGAGTGCGAGTCATCCAGCTGGAGAATTGAAGAAAATAGTTGAGTCTCGGGGTCAGAAAACCTTAAAAAAAAATTGTCAAACAGCACCTACATCACCACATGTTGTTTGGGAGGGTTTCAAGAAAAATTCTCCTAGCTCATCCAAAAACAAACTCCAGCATATTCAGTTATCAGACACGACTGGAACTTCAAATGGGACTGGCTTCTATGGTCAGATGAAACTAAAAAATGAGCTTTATAGCAGCAAACACTCAAGATGGTTTTGATGAACACGGATAAAAAGTACCCTATGTGTACAATGAAATATACTGCTGTATTTTTGATGTTGTGGGCCTATATTTCTGCTGGAGGTCCTGGACATCTTGTTTAGACACATGACATCATAGATTCTATCAAATACCAACAGATAAAAAATCAATAAGTGACGGACTCTGTTAGAAATCTTATAATGGGCCATGTTTGGATCTTCCAACCGTACAATAATCCAAACACAAACCTCAAAAACAACACAAAAATGGGTCACTGAGCACAAAACCAAGCTTCTGCTATGGCCATTCCAGTCCTCTGACCTGAACCCTATAGAAAATGAGTAGGGTGAACTGAAGAGAAGAAGCATCAACATGGAGCTGGGAATCTAAAGGGTCTGGAGTGATTCTGGATGAAGGAATGGTCTCTGATCTCTTGTCAGGTGTTCTCTAACCTCATCAGGCATTATAGGAGAAAATTTAGAGCTGTTAAACTGGCAAATGGAGGTTTCAAAAAGTATTGAATAAAAGGGTGCCGTTAATTGTGGCCAATGTGTATTAGAGAAAAACATTTATTTCATAATGATATTTCCCCCCATTTTAAATTCTTATTATCCAATGAAAGGTTCGATTTTTGTGAATTTTTTAAATAAAACATCAAAAGCATTAACAATGAAGATTAATTTTCACAGCCTTCTTTGATCATATTTACCAAGGGTGCCGATATTTTTGGCCATGAGATGATAGATAGATAGATAGATAGATAGACAGACAGACAGACAGATAGAGAGAGAGATAGATAGATAGATAGATAGATAGATAGATAGATAGATAGATAGATAGATTTTTTAAATTTGAAATCTTTGACGCATTCAGCAATAATTTTAGTGGTCACTCTGTGCTTTGATGGCTCAGAATTACCTGTAAAACCTGGTTCTGAGTCTGCGAGAGAATTCAATCCAGTACCCTGATGTTGCATGACAAATTGGATTATTTGTTGGATCTACAAATGCAGAGTGAGAAAGTGGCCATGAGAACTGCAGAAGAACTATAGACGTGTGAGAGAGAGATGGGGTGGGGGTTCTTTATAATCCATGTCATGCTGTCCCTCCCACCCAACACCTGTTCATTACTTCATAAATCTGAGCCATGAGCCAATTAAAAGACCCACAGCAAGTGAGATACCAGAGCTTTGATGGGTTTGGGCACAAAAAAAGTATGGGGAAAAAAAAATGTCCCAAGCGACATTTTGAGAGAGACAGCTTTTCTTTTGGCACCATCTGTTAACACACAGCAAAGTTATTCACTCTTCGAATGCCTTATTAGGTCAAAATCGTCTTCCTGTTGAATAAAATGAGATTAATAAGTGTCTACCTAATTTCATTATAATTTACAAAGATGGCTGGTTTATATTAAACTCAGAGAGTTTTATCTGATTTGAAAAGTTTTTTTTCAACTGTGGCTCCTTCAAGTCCACCTCCTCAAATGCTGGACATAAACACTGCTCACGTTCATGGAGATAGTCTCGCACGGCAGGTAGTCTGTCTGTGTTTGAGACACACCAGAAGGAAATCATTGTGTCCCCTTCTTCTTTTCCTGAAGCCTTCTAAATGATGAAGAACAAGAGGGAGGGGAAAAAACTGCACTACTTTCAGGATCCTGGATTAACTTAAGCCATTTCACAGTGTTGGGTGGGGGTTCACAGTCAGGGCGAGCAGCAGGACATCCTGTTTGAGCTTCCAAATACCATTTCCTCCTATAAAAAAAGAGGAGAGACCTTAGAAATCAGCTCCCACAGACATAGCAGTACATTTGTCATCTTCCTGGCACAAGACCAAAGACCAGAGAAAAGACGCAGTAGAACATTTGAAAGGAAGTTAAAATGGCATAAACTACGTCATTACAAGGAAAGGAAGGCGAAAAGCCCTAAAATTCAGGATTTTCCAACTTTAAGTTCCGTTTCCATTTCAAAAGCCACAAACTGATTTATGCACCAGTGTTGTGTACCGTTCACATCTGAAATTCCCCAACTTGAGATGAATTTCAATTACAGTAGCAAACACACTGATGTAAAAACAACTGGTGTAAAGAAAATTATCAATCAGAAATTGCTAGAAAATTTCCCTATTAATTACAAAGACATGGCAAGTAACATATTAAAATAAACATGAAATTTTGAAGTAAATTTTACGGTTTAAATTTTACAGTGCAGAATGCAAAATTCTATGTAAATTGTAAATAATTAAATTATGAGATTTTTAATTAAAAATAATATTTTTATTAAATACAGTTAATTATAATGAAATAAAATGACTACAATTCATGTGAATTAAATTATAAAATAAAATTGAATTATGACATTACTATTAAAATCAATAATTATTTTTAATCCAATTATTACACATATACAGTATACATACAATTGTGGAACATGGACGATCTGGGAACTTGACATTTAATTTCAGTTTATTCTTTAATATACTATAGTCAACATATTAGAATTTTGATGATTTTGATTAATAAATTGTCTGAACAATGTTTTAGAGAAATATGTAAAAGAAAAAATTTAAGGGCATAAATATTCAGAATTTGTTATTATTTATGTCCAACAATTTCTTTTTGTGTGTGTGCTCTTTGAGTAGTAATAATATTGAAGAGTAGCAAAGTCCTTGTCTCATCGTTCAAATTCTGATGGAATATATTGATTAAAATTCCAATTCATCAGTTCAAAGTGAGACAACTGTTAAATTCTAAATTCAAATTGTTAAATTAAGCATTAAAATATGCTTGTTTATCTCTCTGCTTTGGAGAAACTCCCTGTGAAATTTTTAACTGAAGCCACATTCAAGCCTCACAATTACACTGGAACAAAACCAGAGCAAATATTTGTCCATCTGTGTAATCTGTCGATTCGCTCTGCATGGTCGTCGTGTTTGGGAGCAAGTGGTTTAGGCGGGAAATTAATCGAGAGAGAAAACCAAAAAAAAAAAACCTCAGCCCTAACTTCCTATTCTCTGAGTGATTTTGTCCGGCAAGCCTTTAATCCTCTATTGTGCATGAATGTGCACACAGTGACAATAATTCAAAGGTCTCCTATCATATGTTTTAGCTTAGTCATACCTGGGACTCTTTTTCAGACGTCTGTTTTGTTTGACCTCTCAGCCACCTCCTTGTGAAGAATTCTGGGTGGCAGCTATGTCACTGGAAAGGCATACAAATTAGCTTTTTCAAAAAAATCAGATCGAGTTATGTAAAGAACAAAAGTAAGCAGACTTCAAAGTGATGGAGAAAAATGGGAGGGATGTGAAAAGGGGGACGTGTCTTCGTTTAGGCTCCTCATGAGAGGAACCGAATATGGGCACGTCGAGCGTTCCCACATGACTGGGTTTCCAGACGGCTGAGGATCTGATTATTATTTGGTTATTTATTTCTTTACGTATTTCAGCCCCTGGTGAGCCCCCAATGTGGGCCAGGACCCTTGGACTTGAGCCCAGTCCCAACCTGCTCTTTCATTGGGCCAGGGGGATGCTTTGTTCTCCTTGATGGAAGTTGGGCGGGCCAGTGACCCGTGACCCTCAGCCGGCCCACCCGGCTGTGAGAGTGTGCAGACACTCTCCCTCGCACACTCACAAAGCTGCACTTGCTAAATCCTCCTCAAAGGAGGGGACGGGGGGCCCTGAGAGAATGACCAAAGAAAGCACTTGTACATAGACAAAATCTGGTTACGATGGGAAGTAGACGGCTTTCTTTCTTTCAAAAACGCTTCACAGATCTTGCATATGTCTGCAGTCTTATTTGCTTTGGTTTACATGACCCCAACAAATAGTGACATAAAAACATTCTTTACACTCGGACATCAAAAGAAAGAATTGACTGCATACTGAAAGTAAACCAGACTTACAGAATTGAATTTACATTTTTTTTTTTTTTACATTTCGATTAAAATCCTGAATTTGAACTGAAAACTGAAATTCAAAGTCACGTAACTGCAAAAAGTGTCATTTTTAACTAGAAAAGAACAGTTTGTCAAAACAAACTTTAAATAATGGCTTTATAAGTTAAATGAAAAAAAAAAAGTAGTTTGATGTTTAAATACATTTAAAGAGTCTTGAAGTTTAGGTTTTATAGGCCTTACAGACAGACAAACATATCTGTTTTGAAATAATTTTTTTATAATAATGTGTTAATCATTTTATATATACAGTATATAGTTACATTACCAAGTATATTATCCTTTCAAAAGATACACCTTTGTACCATATTTACCCCTAATGGATGCATATTAGTACCTCAAAGGTACATAATACCTAAAATGTATATATTAACACCTAAATGGTACACGTTTGTTGAAAAAATGAAATGAAAAAAAAAAATCATGCTTGGTGTGAGGCATCAAAACTGGCTGTTTTTACACTTGCTTATTGTTTATAATCCCATAACAGTGATCACAGTTATTGAATTACAGGACCAAAAGTTTGTTTTCAGTTCAATGACATTGAGTAGGCCGTTTAGGAATTAATCTCAGTATGTGATTTGGAGGTAATTAAGCTCAAACCTGCACTTACAGATGTTGCATATTGGCAGAAGTGCATTAGAGCAGAGTAATTTCATTATACATTTGGAGCACCAATCGAATGCAGAAAAGTGATAATTGCACTATTTGCTTCTTTCCAATATTAAAAAAACAAGCTTCCTTCTTCATTTCAGGGGTCCAGAAGGAAAAATCTCTTCTTCTTTTTGGATCCCATTCAAAGCTTTTTCCCAGCAAGCTGACAAATGGCAGATCTCAAGCTCGCTCTCTCTTCATATCCACAGAGCAACAGATTTGACAGGAAAAAGCCAACCACTGCCAGTTACTCTACTGGGCGGGCTCGCTTCCTAATGAATTGAGGACATCTGTGCTTCAAGCCAGCGATGCATCAGATGAAAGTCAGCCTTGCCACCAAATGGAAGCAATCATTTCTACTGGAATCCGCTGGAAGGTACAATAATGTAGATGTGATGCACTCTGTCTGTTGTAGGAGTCATATTTCCAAAGCATGAAAGGCTGACTAGGGCAAAACTGACGGAGGATGTTTCAGTTAAGCCTGTTTGATATGCGCCATCAATCACTACAAGCACAACCGTGGCCTCGCGATCGCT
The DNA here is from genome assembly GCA_039654775.1 of Spinibarbus caldwelli. Classification (NCBI taxonomy): domain Eukaryota; kingdom Metazoa; phylum Chordata; class Actinopteri; order Cypriniformes; family Cyprinidae; genus Spinibarbus; species Spinibarbus caldwelli. The sequence continues at coordinate 10,257,115 of CM077220.1, read as the reverse complement.
GGTGTAAACGTCCAGTTCAGTCTTATCTTCACCCTGACCGCGCTGATATATTTCGTTACAAAGTTAAGCAAGAGCACAAATTAAAGGAGGAGTGCAGTGGGTTTCAGTCTTGTCCAGGGTTGCAACCTCTTGTCCTAGATCAGATCCACACAGCTACTAGACTGAAATGGTTTGCCTTTAAATCAAAGTTAAACTAGTGCTATCATGATGATCATTTCAAGACAAATTTATCTTAGGTATAAAGCAAGTATGTTTACAGTCATGTTACACAAACAAAAAGGAGGCTAGAATAAATAAATATTCAAATGAAATAAGCAATTTTGTGTGTGTGTGTGTGTGTGTGTACTGGTATTCACTACCTTATGGGGAACAAATGTCCCCCAAGTATAGTAATACTAATACCAGTAAATTTCAACCTTGTGGGGACATTTTTTAGGTCCCCATGAGAAAACAAGCTTATAAATCACAGAATGAAGTGTTTTGAAATTTTAAAAATGCAGAAAGTTTCTGGTGAGGGGTAGAGTTAGAGAAGCCTAAGGGAACAGAAAATACAGTTTGTACAGTATAAAAGCCATTACGCCTATGGAATGTCACCCTAAATGATAGGAATACCTGTGTGTGTGTGTGTGTGTGTGTGTGTGTGTGTGTGTGTGTGTGTGAGAGTAAACTGTCCTTCGAAAGAAATAGAGGGATTTGCCTATTAATATGATCATTCTTTTAAATTTTGTTGTCATGACTGTAATATAAAGCTAATTTAAACGATAAAATACAGGAAATATGATGTCCTCAAATTATCGCAGTCTAATGTGAAGGAATGAGACGAGCGAATCTGCGTTTTGAATCTGAATCTGCATCTCTGCGTTCTCATTGGTCGGTGTATATTGGAAGTTTCCGCCACCACAGGATAAAAAAAAAAAAAAAAAAAAAAAAAAAAAGGTAATTGTGACTTTTTATTATTATTCCATGGTAAAAACACACTCACACATACACACAAAATGAGAATTGCTAGATATATAACACAGTTGTGAGATGTGAACTCAGAATTCTGAGTTTATATCTTGAAATTCTGAGGGGGAAAAAAAATCAGAATTGTAAGATTAAAAAGTTGCAAATGATTAATCAATCAATCAATAAATCAAGCCCCCTTGTTTAGTCCTCATTGGTCTGAGTGTTGTCACCTGTCCCTCTCGTTCTCTCCTTGTTTGTCTGAGTGTTGTCACCTGTTCCTCATGTTCTTCTGTCCTTTATATTGTTCTCCCTTTCCCTCTTGTTTTGCCAGTTTGTTGTGCTATGTCAGTGTTTGCGTTCTCTGTTTTACCAGTCCTGTGATACCACTTATTCCCTACCTAGTACGGTTTCCTCCATGTTTGCAATATCTGCACAAAGGAGATGTTGATCAGCTGCTCGAAGATCTTGCCTTTGGAGAAGACTGTTGACTTTACACTCAAAATGTAAGTATTACTACTTAGAAATTAAGATTACCTAATAATACATTGGTAGCCCAACACTTATGAACAATAATGATAAATGCTGACCAATAATTAATTACTTTTTATTAAAACAAGTAAACAATTTTTCATATGCCATAGCTATGCATGACTACACACTACTATACAATTGCAACCAAGGTGAATACATCTCAATTTCCAGTCAAGTAATAAATTAATGCATATGTTAATTTAAACAATTTTTATTTACTGACAATAACAGGAAACATGAATAAATGAGTAAAATGTAAATAAAAGTAACATGACAAAATAAGTCAACAAAACATGGAACAAAGCTTTATTCAAACATTGTTCTAAAAATCATGCATTTACAAGCGGTGAACCCACATCTACTACCATCTCAACACAACTGTGCCAGTTCTGCAGCTTTATTCTGATGAAGTAGCTGACCACTGTGTCCACCTTCACTTGTCTCTGTCCATCACGACCATCACTGCTGCTGTGAGACTGGAATCTGATCATGGATGAGAAAGGGACATCGAGGCTATCGTTGCCTGAGTGCACAGAGAGGATGAGGTCCCCCGTACTACACAATCTTGAAGCAAGAGCAGGAGAACGCGTGTGGGACAGTCTGGCTGCTGTGTCTGCTCCAAACATTTGTGTGCCTGCTCTCTGAGAACTACCTGTAAAACATTTACACAGAGTAAAAAAAATTTACATGTTGTCAGCATTCCATTTCTTGCCAAATTTCATGTGTTTACAATTACATGCTAAGTTTTGATATAGCTTCATTACTTTTGTGGTGTAGTGAACTGGTAAGCAGAAGGTTGCTGGTTCGATCTCCGCAGTCGTCACCACTGGTGTGTCCTTCGGCAAGCCTGCTATGAGGTTGCTAAAATAAAAGCACTGTAAGTCACTTTAGATAAGTGTCTGCTAAATGCATAATTTTAAATAAAATGTAAACTATTTTTTTTTTTTTTTTTGTGCCTTAGGTATAAACGCTCAAAGCTGCTTATTTCTTAACGTTTATTTCTTCATGGTACTACTATAATATAAATGCTTACATATATTTTTATACAATTTCTATTTGGGGCTTTAAAGGGTTAGTTCACCCAAACGTATAAATTCAGTCATTATTTACTCTCATCCACGCTGTTCAATCCTTGTGTGTGTTCTTCCAAACACAATAGGTGATTTTGGTCAAGTTTGTCCTGCTGGTTTCTGTTCATACTATATCAGTCAATGGAGCCTCACTTTCAGATTCTTCATGAAATTATTTGACGATGATTTTGAAGCTTCTGAAACGTTTCATTGACTGTTGTATGAACCGAAACCAGCAGAACAAACTTGAACAAAATCACATCCTCAGTGTCTTTTGGTCTTTCTCTAGATGTTCTCGCTGGCTCTGGGCTCACTGAGGATGAAGAGACCACATCTGGCCCAGATGAGGCAGTAAGGGCAGGTGGAGTGATGGAGGCTCTCATCCATGGCACCAGACCATTTCCAGGATGCTGCTGTTGACTTCTCCACCCTCACTGCACACAGCAGTCTGTGGACATTTCAGATCCTACAAAAATGCACAAATACAGGTGCATCTCAAATTAGAATGTCATGAAAAAGTTAATTTATTTCAGTAATTCAACTCCAAATGTGAAACTCGTGTATTAAATAAACTCAGTGCACACAGACTGAAGTAGTTTAAGTCTTTGGTTCTTTTAATTGTGGTGATTTTGGCTCACATTTAACAAAAACCCACCAATTTACTATCTCAACAAATTAGAATGTGGTGACATACTAATCAACTCAAAACACCTGCAAAGGTTTCCTGAGCCTTCAAAATGGTCTCTCAGTTTGGTTCACTAGGCTACACAATCATGGGGAAGACTGCTGATCTGACAGTTGTCCAGAAGACAATCATTGACACCCTTCACAAGGAGGGTAAGGCACAAACATTCATTGCCAAAGAAGCTGGCTGTTCACAGAGTGCTGTATCCAAGCATGTTAACAGAAAGTTGAGTGGAAGGAAAAAGTGTGGAAGAAAAAGATGCACAACCAACTGAGAGAACCGCAGCCTTTCGAGGATTGTCAAGCAAAATCGATTCAAGAATTTGGGTGAACTTCACAAGGAATGGACTGAGGCTGGGGTCAAGGCATCAAGAGCCACCACACACAGACGTGTCAAGGAATTTGGCTACAGTTGTCGTATTCCTCTTGTTAAGCCACTCCTGAACCACAGACAACGTAAGAGGCGTCTTACCTGGGCTAAGGAGAAGAAGAGCTGGACTGTTGCCCAGTGGTCCAAAGTCCTCTTTTCAGATGAGAGCAAGTTTTGTATTTCATTTGGAAACCAAGATCCTAGAGTCTGGAGGAAGGGTGGAGAAGCTCATAGCCCAAGTTGCTTGAAGTCCAGTGTTAAGTTTCCACAGTCTGTGATGATTTGGGGTGCAATGTCATCTGCCGGTGTTGGTCCATTGTGTTTTTTTGAAAACCAAAGTCACTGCACCCGTTTACCAAGAAATTTTGGAGCACTTCATGCTTCCTTCTGCTGACCAGCTTTTTAAAGATGCTGATTTAATTTTCCAGCAGGATTTGGCACACTGCCAAAAGCACCAAAAGTTGGTTAAATGGCCATGGTGTTGGTGTGCTTGACTGGCCAGCAAACTCACCAGACCTGAACCCCATAGAGAATCTTTGGGGTATTGTTAAGAGGAAAATGAGAAACAAGAGACCAAAAAATGCAGATGAGCTGAAGGCCACTGTCAAAGAAACCTGGGCTTCCATACCACCTCAGCAGTGCCACAAACTGATCACCTCCATGCCACGCCGAATTGAGGCAGTAATTAAAGCAAAAGGAGCCCCTACCAAGTATTGAGTACATATACAGTAAATGAACATACTTTCCAGAAGGCCAACAATTCACTAAAAATGTTTTTTTTTTTATTGGTCTTATGAAGTATTCTAATTTGTTGAGATAGTGAATTGGTGGGTTTTTGTTAAATGTGAGCCAAAATCATCATAATTAAAAGAACCAAAGACTTAAACTACTTCAGTCTGTGTGCATTGAATTTATTTAATACACGAGTTTCACAATTTGAGTTGAATTACTGAAATGAACTTTTCCACGACATTCTAATTTGAGATGCACCTGTATTATACAAAAGCAGTCATTTTACCAGCACAATGTAATCTGATTTCTGCATTAGAAGTAACAAAATGATTTTTCTTTTTCTTAATTTATATTTTTGTTTCAGGTTTTCCTTTTTTTTTTATTTTTTTTATTTTTTCTACAAATGCCACCGTCACCTGCTCCACCACAAAAGCTCTGCATGAAATGTACAGGAATCAAGAATCAGAAAAGTGCTGTAATAGCTATGTTTGAAATTACAATAATTAAAATAAACTATAACTGAAAATTTAAAAGATGTTTTATTGATGTCTGTAGTGTACTCACTGTAAGCCTTTCATGGCAGCATTCCTTCATCAGACACTCATCACCGGATAAACACAGGTGTGTCTCATCTGTCCCTGTAACATCCAGACAAGATTCAGTGACCTCTGTGATTTATCTGCTCAATACTGCATTTATATGTTGAGGTAGTTGCTGATGCGTTAATTCACTTTTTATCCAACACAAATATTCCTCAATATATCGACAAATACTAATGGACAAATAAAATAGGTAACTGTTTAGTTACTCCTTGTAGATTTGTTTATGTACATTATTTACATTCATCTAAGGCAGTCGACAACAGTGAATTCTACTATAATAGCACACATACATCACTCACTCAGATGTCTGTTCATGTTGTGATGTGCTCATATGCAATTCTTTTAGAATATTTTCCTGTCTCATGTTAAATAGACATTTAGTAATCGTCTTTAAGATGTATATGGTTTATGTAAATCCACTCTGGTGACGTCCGTGTGCTACGGGTGCTCCCCTGTTCGCTTTACATAATAAAACATGTTTTTACAGCAAAACCATAAATATACTGTAACGTTGCTGTCTAGCGTCTTTAGACCTTAAGCAAATCAACAGTTTACTATACAGTAGCTCAACAAATGCAATTTTAACACAGGTAACCGTGTTTTTGATTTATAATACTCACATTTTTTTTCATTTCAGATTTGCACATATTAGACCTGTACACCATAATTGTCTATATATTGTGTTTTTGCTATTTGTACATTGCCTATTTGTAAATTATTCTTTTATTATCTGTGCCCTGTCCTGTTGCTGTCTTTCTGTTGCACTGTAGAGCTTCTGTCACAAAAACAAATTCCTCGTATGTGTAAGCATACCTGGCCAATAAAGCTCATTCTGATTCTGATTCTGATTTGTAAACAGCCTCGTCGCTGTTCTCCATCACGTTCGATGGTGACGTATTGATCTCCTGTGGACTCCTGGGATAGAAAAGTATTCATCGATGAGCACTCAAGAATCTGGTCTGAAGCAGTAGGACATCCGGGAACTTCTCGACTACTCTTTTATGAATACTGAGGTTTCGGACATACTTATTCGCTCGCCTACTGCTCTTCCCCTACTAAATAGCAGAGAAGTAGGCATATTCGGACGCACTTTAAGTAGACGCATTTCCGAATCTCGCGAGAATTAGAACGTCACCCAGGTAATTCTCGCCTACTCTTTTATGAATACTAAGGATTCGGACATACTTATTCGCTCGCCTACTGCTTTTCCCCTACTAAATAGCACAGAAGTAGGCATATTTGGACGCGCTTTAAGTAGACGCATGTCCGAATCTCACGAGAATTAGAACGTCACCCAGGTAATTCTCGCCTACTCTTTTATGAATACTAAGGATTCGGACATACTTATTCGCTCGCCTACTGCTTTTCCCCTACTAAATAGCAGAGAAGTAGGCATATTTGGACGCGCTTTAAGTAGACGCATGTCCGAATCTCACGAGAATTAGAACGTCACCCAGGTAATTCTCGCCTACTCTTTTATGAATACTAAGGATTCGGACATACTTATTCGCTCGCCTACTGCTCTTCCCCTACTAAATAGCAGAGAAGTAGGCATATTCGGACGCGCTTTAAGTAGACGCATGTCCGAATCTCACGAGAATTAGAACGTCACCCAGGTAATTCTCGCCTACTCTTTTATGAATACTAAGGATTCGGACATACTTATTCGCTCGCCTACTGCTTTTCCCCTACTAAATAGCAGAGAAGTAGGCATATTTGGACGCGCTTTAAGTAGACGCATGTCCGAATCTCACGAGAATTAGAACGTCACCCAGGTAATTCTCGCCTACTCTTTTATGAATACTAAGGATTCGGACATACTTATTCGCTCGCCTACTGCTTTTCCCCTACTAAATAGCACAGAAGTAGGCATATTTGGACGCGCTTTAAGTAGACGCATGTCCGAATCTCACGAGAATTAGAACGTCACCCAGGTAATTCTCGCCTACTCTTTTATGAATACTAAGGATTCGGACATACTTATTCGCTCGCCTACTGCTTTTCCCCTACTAAATAGCAGAGAAGTAGGCATATTTGGACGCGCTTTAAGTAGACGCATGTCCGAATCTCACGAGAATTAGAACGTCACCCAGGTAATTCTCGCCTACTCTTTTATGAATACTAAGGATTCGGACATACTTATTCGCTCGCCTACTGCTCTTCCCCTACTAAATAGCAGAGAAGTAGGCATATTCGGACGCGCTTTAAGTAGACGCATGTCCGAATCTCACGAGAATTAGAACGTCACCCAGGTAATTCTCGCCTACTCTTTTATGAATACTAAGGATTCGGACATACTTATTCGCTCGCCTACTGCTTTTCCCCTACTAAATAGCAGAGAAGTAGGCATATTTGGACGCGCTTTAAGTAGACGCATGTCCGAATCTCACGAGAATTAGAACGTCACCCAGGTAATTCTCGCCTACTCTTTTATGAATACTAAGGATTCGGACATACTTATTCGCTCGCCTACTGCTCTTCCCCTACTAAATAGCAGAGAAGTAGGCATATTCGGACGCACTTTAAGTAGACGCATTTCCGAATCTCGCGAGAATTAGTATGTCACCCAGGTAATTTTCGCTTACTCTTTTATGAATACTAAGGATTCGGACATACTTATTCGCTTGCCTACTGCTCTTCCCCTACTAAATAGTAGCGAAGTAGGCATATTCGGACGCACTTTAAGTAGACGCATTTCTGAATCTCGCAAGAATTAGAACATCACCCAGGTAATTCTCGCCTACTCTTTTATGAATATTAAGGATTCGGACATACTTATTCGCTCGCCTACTGCTTTCCCCCTGCTAAATAGTAGAGAAGTAGGCGGTTTCGGACACAGCCAGAGTCCTCAAAAATGTTGTCCCCAACTGTCCAGTCACTTCCTGCTGTCTCTCTGAAAAGCCATGAACTAATCAATAAGTAATGTTTAACAGCAGTTTGTCCTTATAAACTTCCAAACAGATTTCCTTTTTCATTTTTTAAAGAACAATGACAAGGAAACAGTTGTAATTTGCTTAATTGAGATGTAGGATCATTTTATATTTGTTATATTATGAAGAAACGAAATAACAATAATCAATGCATGTAAGGGTGGATAATTAGTCCTGATCTCAGCCTCACTGGGTCTGAAACTCTGTGTTCTCCTCAGAGAAGTGCTGAGTCATAAAGAGGAGATGTCACTTTACTCTTGCTTAGGTTTGCAATTTATGGGGAGGGAGTAAGAAGCATATTCGTTTTTCAGCTATCATTTGAGGAATGACTTATGACTGGCGTCAACAGTCACAAAAAGCTGTTAGCAATAGTGATTTTTTTTTAATTATACAACAGATGAAGAGCATTTACAGTGCTTACAAAAAGAGTTTAGACACTTACAGTAAAAAACACTTAAAAAATATGTCATTGCATTAGTCAACAAAATTCTGTCTTATGTAATTCAATATCTACAACCTTCAAAACTTTGTGTTTTTAAAGAAATTAATACTTTTATTCAGTAAGGATGCATTAAATTGATCAAACATGAAATCGAAGTTATTTATAAGGTTATAAAAGATTTCTGTTTAATATAAATATTGTTTTTTGAACATTCTATATCCTGAAAAAAAAATATCACAGTTCCTACAAAATATTAAGTAGCACCGTTTTCAACATTGATCATAATATCAACAACAATATCAATCACCAAATCGGCATATTAGAATGATTTCTGATGGATCATGGAGCTGAAAATTGAGCTTTGATATCAAAGGAATAATAATAAATATGATAAATTAATAAACTGCATTTTTATAAATATAATAAAAGATAAAACAGTTACTTTAAATTGTAATAATATTTAACAATATTACTATTTTACTGTATTTTTGATCAAATAAATGCATACAAGACGTCATTCAAAAACATTAAAAAATCATACTGTCAGCAAACTTGTGAATGATATATACTCTCAGAACACTCAGAGTATTTAGATAAGAAAAAACACTTTTGGTTATTATTAATGAAGTTATTTGGTTTATTTTGATTTAAAACCCCAGAAGTAAAGTATAGAAAGAACAGTCATCATGTAGATGTAACTCTGGTAGAAGACAGTTTTTACTAAAACACATGTATTCCTTTTTTTTGTAACCCGGTTAAAGATACTTTGAAATAGAGTCATGTTCATACCATTGATATACTGTATTCACCTAAGGGGCTTCTATTAATCACTGGTGAAAAGATAAGTGGAAACAGTCGTGTTCTTTTGGCCATCAGAAGAAAAGTGGTTGCCATAAAAACAAACCATCTTGATATCATACCACTTATTTACTGAGCAATATGAAGTCACACCCCCTTGAACAAGACATTTCAAGCCAAATTGCATCTCTAACCGATCATGTTGCCCTTTGTAAATGTAATGAATTGCAATAGCAATAAAAAAAAAATAATAATAATAACAATGCGTTATTGCAAAGTGCTTCAGTAATTTATATGGAAAGGCGACATTTGAGCGTCGTGTAAACTGATAAATGTTAGTGAATAGTTATTGGGCAAGGAAGTACCAAGCTTTATGATAATGTTGGTAATTGAGGTTAAATCTAATTGGCTCCAGTATGAATCTGAAAGCTTCATGCCACTGGGTTTTTTGTGTATCTATCTGTTTGTTCATTTACTTAAAATTAGCGTTTGACTATTAGATTATATAAATAGCACCTTAAGACTTGTTTTTATGAAATGTGTCTGATCTAATCTATGCATGCTATTATAGTACAGAAAAAAAAAACACGCTTTATCTTGTATCACGCCACATTAAATTTCTCCCCCAAATATTTTGACACGAATGACTTATGTCATCTCTAAAGTGCCTTTGTGGCTATTTCTGTTTGCTGAGGTAATGTAAAGCAAACAGTCAGTTGTTTATTCTCTCAGTGGCTAACGTGTGTTACAAGGGATTTGTGGGGGCGACTGCAAGCCCCCAAATAAGATCTGCAAACACTTCTGACCTTAAACAAATTAATGACAGTCTCCCACAAAACAAATGTTCCAGACAAAACAGATAGGATAAGGAAAGTCAGAAGTCATCAAGCTGGGGCCCGTAGCCTCTGTCCTCCATACCTGCGCTACAATCTCATTCTCTTATTCCTAATGCATCCCCAACCTGCACTGAGTCAATATTTCTCTGTCACTCAGGAAAAGAACCGATGTGCCCAACGACTGCAGAACTTTCTGGCCTGCTGCTGAGTGAGTTACATCAGGTCTTATTGCTGACTGTGGCAAATTCACTATAAGTACCTCTGAATAAAGCAGACAAGCAGAGACTGTGGTAGTAAAGTGGCCTGTTAGTCAGAGAAAAGATGCAAATATCTGCATAGCTACCCTCAGTATAAACTGTATATATATTGGTTGAATGTTTGGAATAATTTTCCCCCTTTTTTTTTACTTTCATTGTTTTTGAAAGAAGTCTCTTGTTCACCAAGACTGCATTTATTTAATCAAAATACAGTAAAAACAATAATGTTGTGAAATATTATTACAATTCAAAATAACAGCTTTCTATTTGAATAAACTTTAAAATGTAATTTATGGCTGAATTTGTATTATGCGTTACTCCAGTCTTCAGTGTCACATGATCCTTCAGAAATCATAATATGCTGTAATAAATGTCATGTTCAAGGCCACCAAACAATAAAATAATAAAATAAAATAAATAAAATTAATTTAATTTAATTTAAAAACATACAATTTAGTAAAAACTTTACTGTCCAGTTCGAGAGTTTTACTGCACATGATTCACAACTGAAAGATATTAATAAATTATTAAACTATTAATATTCTGAATATTTTCAATAGAATATATGAGGTAATACAAAGTTTTGGGGGAAAATTGGTGACCGTTGTATACAAAGACAATCAAATTCAGTACCATAATTTAACAGTGCTATAATCCAGGGAAACAGTCAAAATCCTATACTTTACAGAAGGTCAGGTGGGAATGTGAAATCCTTTGGACTCGACTGCCTTCTAGTGGTGAAGTGGGAACACTATCTGTAACACCTGTCCACTATGAATGTGTCCACAAATGTTGCCTATTCAAAACTAACAGACTGCTAACAAATTGAAACAGTAAATGCATATCAATGACTGTATTTGATATAATATTATCAGTCAATCAAAAAGATGCTGTACTCTGAATGGATGCAGCTTTTGTCACATTAATTAAAAATCTTAATATATACATAATTAAATGTACATCTCATTCTCAAAATCTGATACTCATTCGTATTATTTATATGAATAGAGCCCAAGCAATGTATAAACAGATACAGACAGCCATGTAGCCAGCTGAAAGATTTTATTATTAAAGTTTTTTTTATTATTACAGAGTTCAGCTGAATGATTAATTGATCTAGACTAGTAAAAGGAACAGTTCCCCAAAAATGAAAATTTTGTTAAGTACTTCCTCACCCTCAGGCCATACAAGATATAGATGAGTTTGTTTCTTCATCAGAACAGATTTGGAGAAATTTAGCATTACATCACTTGCTCACCAATGGTTCCTTCTGCAGTGAATGGGTGCCGTCAGAAACAACTGATAAAAACATCATAATAATCCACATGTAATCCACACGACTCCAGTCCATCATTTAACATCTTATCTTATCTTATTTAACATCTTTAACATCTAAAGCAGCATATTTGTAATAGACAAATCCATCATAACATTTTTAACATCAAACCATTGGTTTCAGCTAAAATACAAGTCCTCTGACCATAATTGCTTTCTCTATTTAAAAAGTGATGCAGTCTGAATCAGGAGTGAAATATGCACAGATCTAGCAGTTCTAAACAAATATGTTGGTAGATTTAGATGTGAGAGGACAACAGCACTTTTTCACTGGAGGAAGTGTAATGGACTTGTATTTTGGCCAAGTTAAAAGCCTTAAAGTGCCCCTTTTATGGATTTTTGAAAATTACCTTTCATGCAGTGTGTAACAGAGCTCTAAGTGAATGAAAACATCCTGCAAAATTTTAAATCTGAAAGCGCACCATGTATAAAGTTATTGTATCTCAAAAGAAAGAGTTGACTCTGAATAATTGAAACGAGTCGTTTTTAAACGAATCCCAAGCCGTTTCATGTTGACGTCAACATGAAACATTATCATATTGCCCGCCCACTTGTTGGTCTTTTCTTGTTGGTCTGAATGAAAATGCAAATTCATTCTTTGCCACTAGGTGCCGCTTTTGGAGCGGTAAAAAATAGCTGTTCCCCCGGTAACGCTGTACACAAAGCAGCACTGCGCTCACAAACACTGCTTTATCAGGCATTACAGGCATGATGAAATCGACCAATCGCCAATCGGACCAATCACCTCAGATTGGCGTCACGCAAAGGAGGGGTTTGGAAAGTTTGGGAGTCATTGAGCAAATAAGGTAAAAATAAATGCATATTATAAGACAATGAAAGTGTTTTTTGACCTTGCATGCATGTCAACCTGTTGTTGGGGACTCCGAGAACCAAAATATGAACCTTTCATAACCCATAATAGGGGCACTTTGAATGATGGATTTATTTATTTCTTACAAACATGCAGCTTTTCATGTCACAAGATGTTAATCGATGGACTGGAGTCGTGTGGGTTACTTGTGGATTATTGTGATGTATTTATCAGCTGTTTGGACTCTGACGGCACCCATTCACTGCAGAGGATCCATTGGTGAGCAAGTGATGTAATGCTAAATTTCTCCAAATCTGTTCTGATGAACAAACAAACTCATCTACATATTGGCTGGCCTGATGGTGAGTAAATTTTAAGCAAATTTTCATTTAATTTTCACTATTCCTTTAAAATGAGCCATGATTCTATAATTTCAGTCTGACACAACTCCTAAATAGTAGATGATATAAGTCATTACTTAATAGCAGCACAGAACTGTGACATGACATCAGTCAAATGTGTATGTGTGTAGGTCAGATTTTGCCAACATTTTGGGGACCACAAAAATAAAACCTGAATTCACCTAAGCCCACAAGGAAAACAGCTTCATAAATATACTGACTTCTTGTGTGAAGGTCAGCGTGAGAGTGTGTGTGTGTGTGAGTGAATAATGTCTGGGAATCAGAGATGAAGCATTCCTGCCATCACTTTGTGTTTGGATGACAGCTCACTGTATCTTTCCGTCTGTCTGTAAGAACACCCACAGGTCTTGCGTGCCTTAGCAGACCAGACACTCAGCAACATAATATCTATTTTAATTTTCAAGAAGATTATCACCAATGTGCTTTTTAATGATATCAATGTAAAAGACTAACGCTTAAGGCAACAACAATAATATTTGACACTTTAATTATTTTTTAATGTACTAGCTGTTAATATATCAACTAAAAGTGCCTTACAAACATTCATATGACACCTGATTTTTGCATTAGATCTGAAAGCTGAAAGGTTAGAGTGTCACTGTCATTAACTGTGGTTGACCTTTTAATGCTGTAAATTTGTTTTACACGGCTCCAGATATACATACAGTGGATGCTCGTCTCACAGCTACTAAAAAGTTGTGAAATGTGACACTGAAAACTAGACCAGTCCTTCGACTTTACTATCACATCGCAGACACATTCTGTGGTAGAGAGCATTCGCTCTTTATGGATACTCATAGAATAGAATTTCTGTGCAAACAAAGTCTCGGTTGCAAGACAGACTTAATATAGTTCTCCAGACAACCGCTGCATTCTGGCAGGAAGGCTAATGTGCAGTTGACTGCTTCAAACTATTGCATACATATGAAGGGAACCACTGACAGACAGGGCAATAGGGAAGGCCAAATTTAAACCAAGTTGTTAGGATGAATGACCACTCCTAAATGTAATAATCTGGCAGTCAACTAAACATTAGATACCTTGGTTTCTAAGGAAAAGCAAAATACTGTTTGTTTGTGCAAAATAATTACATTTTTTAAACAATGTTACCAGTCACTTAAAATTCAGGCAAAATCATTCAGTGGGCCATATTTTATTCCTTTATTTTATTTTATTATTTAAATATATTTTAATTATTATTTTTAAATAATTATATTTTTAAATTATTTTATTTTTGCTAAAAAATTTAAATATGTCTAATATATATTATATTAAATATATTAAAAAATTACAGCATAAATATCGTTAATACAACTCAATGTATTTAGGCTGATTTTGTGTTAAATATTCTGGTTAAAATATTCTAATATATATAAAAAATATTATTATATTTTTATATTTTATTAATATAACTCAGTCTAGTCAGGCTGAATTTAAATTAATTAATTAATATTAATAATTAATTAAAGGATGGATGGATTAATTAATGAATACATATTTGTTATAACTTCATGTAGTATATTTTATAAAAGTTTGTTTGCAAAATAATTTAATCTTTAAAAAATGTTACTAGTCACTTAAAATTCAGCCAAAAAGCCATTCAGAGGGCCATACGTATTTATTTTATATTTGCTAAAAATGTTAAATATTTCTAATATTTATTTTATTAAATATATATAATATTACAACATAAATAACATTAATAAAACTCATTGTATTTAGGCTGATTTAATGTTAAATATATAAAATAATCTAATAAACATATTAATAATACTCAGTGTGTTTAGACTGATGTAAAATGTTTAGTTGATACCACCTGAAATACATTTTTAAGTTATCTGACAATGCATTTTTATGAAATAAATTTGTATTAAACTTTCGGTTACACTTTATTGTTACAGTGTAATACCTTTAATAACTGAGTAATATTAATTAACTACATGTACTTACTATATGGTTAGGGTTAGGATTGGGGTTTGGCTTAGGGTTACTTGCATGTAATTATGCATAATAAATTGTTATTATAATAGTACCTACATGTAACATGGGTAACAAGGACACCTTAAAATAAAGTGTTACCAAACTTTCTTGCAAGGGCTGCAAGAAGGGCTAATGAAAATGCATGTAAGTTACTCTGACCTGAGTTCATTGACCCGCAGAGAGGCCTTAACTTACCTTAAACACTCATTCTCACTATCATTGAACAAGCTGGAAAGCCCCTGCCCTGGCTCTGATCAGCGCTGTGGTGAATGATGAACGACTGCATACAGATGGTCAAACACTCAGGATGAGTGTCAGGGTTATCAGTGAGATACTCTATCTAAGATCACAGGGTACTGAACTCTGCTCACACCACCTGATAAACCCTTAACACGACTGCTGTGAACTGACTGTAAGTGGTATAAACAAGATGTCCAACCACCATTAAGGGGTGACATTTTTAAAAGAAGTCCTTATATTGTATGTTAACAGAATCACAGGAAAGGAGAGTCCCAACGAGTCCATGAAGAAGCTCTCAGACTACATTAGATTAAGACATTGCAATCCAATGATGATAACTTACAGCG
This sequence comes from Spinibarbus caldwelli, assembly GCA_039654775.1. Taxonomy (NCBI): domain Eukaryota; kingdom Metazoa; phylum Chordata; class Actinopteri; order Cypriniformes; family Cyprinidae; genus Spinibarbus; species Spinibarbus caldwelli. The sequence continues at coordinate 10,241,780 of CM077220.1, read as the reverse complement.
CGCTTAAATTAATCAAGAAAAATTGGCTGAGAATGTAAGCTGTATTCGGGTGTGTCTAATTAATCAGCTCTAAACTGTGTGAACTGCCATTTGATGATTAATAGACGACATGATTTAACACCTGTTGGATTAATACAGCCACTGAATGTAACTGTATCTGAACATGCTTGAGCAGACAGGAGCCATTTAAATAGCGCACTAAAATTACCCTGTTTGTGGCAGCCCGGTATACGCATGTGTGCGTTTGTGGGTGCGTTTATTCCTAAAAAACACAACAGTAGATAGAATGCATGAAATATAAAATAACAATCACTCAAATAGTCCTTCATAGCACCATACTAGAAGCTATCCCATCTTGTCAGATGGTGTTGAGTTGGTAAAGAAGGGTGTTTAGTACTACAAACTAGGTCAGATCTCAGGCTCAGTCAGTCGTATGGTGGTCTTCTCATTCAGCCTACAGTTGCTGAAGGAATGTAACACGATATACCAGTCTGAAATATTTGCCAATCTTTTCAGGTCTCCAGCAGGCCTTGTTCTACTGTATGTGCTGCATAAACAAAGCAAAAAATCTTTACATTAATTGGCCAAACAGTTAGAATGGAAAAGCAGGTAAACATAAATTTGGAGAAGATATATAGGGTATATATTACAAATAATTAGTTTTAATGTTAAACGTAAAGGATATAGTATCAAATCTGTTTATATATATATATATATATATATATATATATATATATAAAATGAATTGTAAATATTTATATTTTAATCTGCCATAAATTAGTCATAGTGAATTAGTCATAGTGAATTAATGCCATAGTGAACTGTAAAACCTAAATGTGTAATTGTAAAACAAATGTTATTGAGCTTAGCTGGCAGCACATGACATTGTTCTACACTACAGACATATAAATATTCTATATTAATATTATATGTTAATTATTATTATAAATATTAAATATATTATTTCATCAAGAACTGATGAAATGTGTACCATGAATGCAATGTAACTTGCTTTGGATAAAATCATCTGCCAAATGTGTAAATGTAAGAAAAATCCCACACCTAAGCACTGATTAATACGCAAAAAAAAAAAAAAAAAAAAAAAAAATGACACATTAATATTCAATGTATGTTTTACAGTAAAACCTACTGTAAATCCTTCACTCAGCAAAGTGTACTACAGCAAAATAAGTAAATATTTTGATATACAGGCTTTTTTTCTCAGATTTAATCTGTATGGGAAAGGAAAAGATGAATGTGAATAAGGTTCTTAGAAAACTTCAACAAGACTTAAAATAAAATAGCCTGCCATAATATTACACAAAACAGCATGTGTCTATAAACACTTTTAGCCTCTAACCCCTATAACAACAACAACTATTTACAGTACATATAAATCTACATTCCTTGCGCAGGTCTACTTAATTAAATATTCATATTAGACCACGCCCCCAAACACCATAGGCAAATGAGAAACATTTTTTTCTGATTCATTTTTTAAATCGACAAAAGTTCGTTCAAACGGAGAGAATACAAATTAAAGCACATTATTGTTTAGTTTAATTGCGAAAAATATAAATAAAATATGATAAATACATTTTAGAACAAATTCATTTTTTGAGTGCATACTGCTGGAGGTAGGCCTATTGTTTACTTCAAAGGAGCTGTCCAGCGCTGTGGTGCTGAGCTTGCTCCAAAAACTGTTTTTATCCATGAAAACGAAACCTTCCACAGAATAATGGAGGGAAAAAGAAATTGTTTTATAAGAACACTGAAAAAAAATGACTCACTGAATTTACTAAATTTTTTTAAGGTAAGTGGTTGCAATCAATTTATTTTAGCTACATTTAAATAAACAAATTTAGTTGACTAACTTTCAACTAAATTTGTTTATTTAAATATAGCTAAAATAAATTGATTGCAACCACTTACCTTAAAAAAATGAGTAAATTCAATGAGTCTTTTTTTCAGTGAAGTTATAGGTGACTATAACTAAACAACGCAACACTTCATTACGCAAATTCATCACCATCTTTGGCAAAGCACTATGATCAACTGTATTTATCAAGGCCTCATCTCTGACTGTGAATCCCTCTCGTATTTGTCACGCTGTAACTCCATTTAGAGCGTCAACATTTCCATCACATGACAGAGAGTGATTATATGGCTGTGACATATTTCTTTTGTTGGGTTAAGGCGGTGACACGTCAAAAGCGCACATTGTTGAGCGAGAAGCTTAAGGAGGATTCATTTTTAGCACAAATGTTGTGTCGGGGGAGTCAGCCTTGTCTGCTGTATGTAACAACACACGCTGAACATAACATCCTGCTTCTAAAATAGCCGTTTTCGCATTTCGTCATCTGCTCTAAATTTGCAGTCATATGCATTTTAAGTAACAGCGCGCAACACAACATGGACCTCGGGCTCCGTTTGTCTTCAGATAAACGCCTCGCGTCGCATCGTTACATGAATATTCATGACATATTCTACCAGAAAGTACAGTAGGGTGACAGTAGTGTGGTTTGCCTCTCTGAAACGAGGTCGCGTGAACGTCTGGCGCGCGTGTAAAATGACGGTCTCGGGTGAGCAAGGCAGAGCGGAGCCACAACTTCACTAGGATTGGACAACAGGCAGTGCAGTGGGGATTCCTGGGGACTGGTGTCTCTCCTAAAAGACTTCAGATTGTACAACCACGGCTTTATTACCAACAAATCAAATGGCAGCTTCGGAGAAAACACTTATTTACCGGGAAGACACCGATTCGTTTAAAAACTTTCTTTCCAAACAGGACATGCGCCTGATAGGCGCACAAGAAGAGTCGAATTATGTGGATCTCAACGACCTGCTGGAACTAAAATTGGATGATACAAAAACAGTGAAAGTGACATTTGGAGACTCGGGTGAATTGTCAATACTTAAAAGCATTAGTGGCATGAGCGATTCACATGGAGAGATTCACAAACCTTGCACTGAAAAAGTAAATGAATCTACTGAACATAAATGCACACCGGAGAAATGCATGGAAAAGTCGAGCTCTTTTGAAACAGCAGCTTCGGAAATACCTCAAGCCGATAAAAACGACACGGATTGTACCGAGAAAACAGAGCAAAAGCCCAAATCCCCAAATTTGGAGACGCAGAGCCCAGGAAGCAATAACCATGAACAATACAATGATGTTTATATGAGCAGCAAAAGTGAATCGGATGATGAGGTCACTGTGGTGCTTTCTGATCACAGCACGCCTGAAATCTGTGAAGATGAATCGCACTATATCACAACCCACGAAATCCAGCTTTTGGAGTTGGACCACGATACGGATTACGACTTTGAGACAGGATCCAGCTGGGATATCGAGGACGATCTCCAGGTCTACTCGTTTGTCGATTATGCGTCTTTTGACAGTGATGAAACGATAGGTGCAAAAGAGGCGAGTATGGAAAGCAACCAGGCTAATACGAGCGAAGCAGTGGTCAGCAGTAAGCCTGAAAGCAATCTCTGTGACGCGGACAAATGTGCCAGCTCAGATGAGGGCCTGTCAAAAAAGCAAAAAGCAGCTGGGCATATTCACCTGTCAATCAAAGCCACTTCCCGCGCTGTGAATGAGCCAAGCAACATCCAAGATCAAGCAAAAGGCATAAGCCGCTATGTTTTGAGAGGAGTGGATGCAAGGGGCGACAAAGTGTCTGATAACGCAAAGTGTTTCATTGCTGTGCCGGGGCGCTTGCACTTTGGCAGCAAACTGAAAAGCAAAGATGTGAACGAGTATTCCAGCGGTGCGTCCAGCGCGGTGAGCGAGCTGGACGACGCCGATAAGGAAGTGCGCAATCTCACAGCCAGGGCGTTCAAAAGTTTGGCCTATCCATATTTTGATGCCATAAACTTTAGTACTTCTAGTGAGTCTTCTGCTTCAGAGCATGGGCTGGGAATCAACAGGTGGTCGACGTTTGTTGACCTAAAGTATGGCAAGGGGAGAGATCAAAACTTAGTAGCGCATAAAGGCTCCACATCCAATTTCCATTTCGCCAAAAAGAGGGACGGTAAGGAGATAACGGGCTTGACTTTGACCAGCATGCGAGCGCCCCCCGTTGAGATATTTGCACTGAACGGCAATTTGGTGAGCCGCAAAAACGCATCGTCTACCACAAAAAAGACTGAGCTCATGGGGAAGTTTTCACAGGGGCAAAGTGGCCTCATAAGACTGACCGAAACGCTCAATTTTCGATGCAATGTCAAATCCGGGCAGCCTGTAAACGAAAGCACTGGAGGATCACGTTCCACAGATGAAGTTACAAACACCTTGCCAAGCGCTCAAGGGAGTGAGGCCAGCAAGCGACCCTGCAATGAAGAGGAAACCATGGAAGACACACACAAGAAAGCCATATTCGCATCGAGTCTCCTCAAAAATATAATTTCTAAGAAAATGCAGTTCGAGCAGGAGCGCAAAATGGAGAGGGGCGAGATATGCGAGGCGCACCACGCGCTCTCTCCGTGCTTTGGGACGCACGAAGCGCACAGAGAGAAAGCGGCCAAGAAAAATTCCAAAGGGCTGCATAGGCAAAGCTCGAAATTCTCAGAAGCCGACTCCGACTTCACGATCGTCTGCGTGGACGATCTGGACGACATAGTAGACGGTAATTCAAGCGATGCCAAAGACGACGGGTGCAAAGAAGAGCCTTTGACGAGTGCATCAGAAACGGATTTAGGGTCGGCGAATGATACTAAAAAAGGAGCATTCGAAGCATCCAAAAGCACGCTGCTTCCAAGCCAAAATAGCGCGTTCAGATCGTGGAGGGACGGCGAGCTAGAGTTTCAAACGGAACATAAAAACGACAAAACTCCTGAGGAGAAACCGCTCCGCGAGTGTCCGGGGGAAACCAGCTTCAGCGTCGATTCGGCGAGCGGCAAGCACACTAAAATGTCACATTTGTTTGTGCCAAGCATACAGCTTCCGTCCGCGGATCGGGACCTCAGGAAACCGCCACCGAATGTGAATTCCTCCACGCGCGATCAAGCAGAGAGCGGAGCTTTGAAGTGGCGTTCAAACACGCTCTATGTGTCTGACGCGACGCGCAGCGCCGTGACAGCGAAGTCGCCCGAAATCAAAATAAGTTTGCGGAGCGTTCGGGACAACAAAAGCGACCCGTTCAATATCGCGAAGCTACTGACTCCCAATTTAGGCTGCAAGACAGCTGAGGACAACAGGTGCCAAGCGCTCGCCGCGGCTTTCAAGGGTGAGTCGTCTGACAAAGTGCCTCACTTTATAGTCAGAGACATTAGAGATAACAAGGGCAAGCTACAGACCCCCATTCACCAGGTCAGAGACGTGCGTAAACTGGTTAAGAGCTCATATCACTTTGTGTCTTTAGATAACAACGACAACAAATCTAGCCACTCGACTTGTGATGGAGAGCACAAGACATTAAAGCAGAGTCCTCATCTGAACTCAGCCTCTCTTTCACCCATAGTGATTAAATGCCAGTCTGTGAATACAAATAGCAATGTGAAGCAATCCGGAAATTTAATAGACCCCCCCAAGAGACGATTTCCAGAGGATATAGTTGAGACCGACAGGTCCTCCCCTCAAGTTGCTGTAGCTAACAGGCTGCCAAAGCAAGAAGTGCCAGCCGGAGTGAGAATTGAAACAAGCACACGAAAACAAGATAAATCGAGCGACACAGCCGAGAAGAAAAGCAAACCCAAAATGGCCAACCAGGCCGCTTTGGAAAAATTGCAAGCTGCTGTTAAAACGATGGAGCAGCTGTATGTTTTTGACAAGAACGAGTGGAAGAGAAAAAAAGACCCACGGCCGATAACGGACAGCCATGTGCTCTCGCTCATCACCAGCGAGGAACACAGCGTGGAAGAACAGGAAAGCAATTCTAGCTCCACTCCCGCTGATGGACTGCTAAAACGAGATTCAAACTCAAACCTGGTCGAGATGCCACCTAAAAAAGACGACAAGTCATCAACCACTCCGATCGCCCGGGAAGAGCGAAACGGCCCTAAACCGCTCATGCAGCTCACAGGAACGCCGTGTAAGAACATCAGCCAGAAGCCATTAGCCACAAAAGCACCGCAAACGCACGTTGCATCACCAGCATCTCTGAGCTCCAAGGGCTTTGCAACTAAATCTCTGAAAATACCCGTTTCCCTGAAGATATTACAGCCGAAGCGTGTACTAGAAGAGAGGGAGCGGCCGAATGGCAGTGAGACCGAGTTTGCCCCACTGCAGTTCACTTCCACAGCAGATTCGGAGAACTACCTAACCATACCAGTGAAGCCTCAAGCAACGCCCGCCATAAAGCCAACCATGTCTGGACTGGGCAAAACAGCTGTTTATACAATCCCAACTGTAGGAGGTAAAACCCAAACAGCCAGTCCGCCTTCTTATCTGGTTCACAGTGACACCAGAGGCTATCCGTCACCAAAACGTTCATCTTTTGTGATGGAGACACGGTCCCCAGATACCCCTACCGCCACTATTTACCACACACCCCTGCCTGTCCCAATGCAAGCTGCTCAGCCTCAAGTTATTTGCTTCTCCCCTGCGGTTCAACCCTCCCCCATCCCTACAGATCACTTCCAGGCAACCCAAAGAAAGATGCTTCTGGATCCCACCACGGGAAACTACTACTTGGTGGACACTCCAGTGCAGCCATCAACCAGGCGTCTCTTTGACCCGGAAACCGGGCAGTATGTGGACGTACCCATGCCACAGCAGCCTCCCATGACCCCCGTCCCATTGCCAATATCCCCTCTTGCTCTCGGCCCGGGAGCTTACGGCCATACTTACATGTTTTACCCGGGATACATGCCAACCACCATGATCCCCGCACGCACTATTCAGTCCCAGCTCTCTATGCAATCAGAAGCAGATGATGGGGATAAATCCCATTCGCACAAGGGACAGCAGGAGGATGGAGCTTACATGGAGAGCCCTTATTATATGCCATCTGGGAAGTCGTCGCAAACAACCTCCATGGCTCAACATGTTAAAACCAGCAGGCTGGCCAACAGCAAGCAGCCTGTCATCAGCATCACCTCCCAGCAAGGGCCAAGGATCATCGCTCCCCCCTCCTTCGATGGCACCACCATGAGCTTTGTGGTGGAGCATAGGTAAAACCCCACTCACCTACAGCGTAAGTCCAAATTCATTTTTTTTCATCATATGTGCATGCACTGAACATTTTTTTCATAATGCTAAAGGCTTTTAAAGAAATCATTGTAAGCCAAAAAAAAACAACAACAAAAAAAACAAACAAACAATTCCATACATTTAAAGTGAAAATCCTTTGAATGAAAATTATCATACAAAAATACGCAATGGCAATATCTTTCTTCCTAGCAAGACAACATGACTTTCTTAATATCCATAAAACATTTTTTTTATTATTTAATTAGTTTTTATTTTTCAAACCTTTTTGTTATGGTTGTTTTAAATATTTTGAATATCATCTTTAAAATGTGTTACAGGAATAAATCAGTTACACTATCTCATACTGAATACCCTTTTGTAAGTTAAAACTTATTTTGGATTAAATATTTTGGATTTACAGTATACTTACACTGTATATAATTAATTCAAGCAGACCAGAAATTATTTATCTGAAATGATTATTAATAACTATTCCAGGTTTGGGAAATTATTTTGCTTTTATTTGATTGTTCCAGTCCAGAAAGTATTTGTATTGTTTAACATAATGTTAGGCTATGGATTATATGGGTAAATTAAAGGGATAGTTCACCCAAAAATGAAAACTCATTTTCTCATGTAGTTTTAAACTTGTATGAATTTCATTCAAAACCAAATACAAAACAAAAAAAGTAAAATTAAATGAACAAAAAATAAACAATAAATGTAAAATAAATAACCACAAATTTACAATAAATGTAAATGTAACAGTAAATCTTCTTTAAGTGCACTTCATAATGATGAAAAACTTTGAGTGTGCATGTGCCTGTCTGTCACATCTAGCTACAGTGCTCGTTTTTTCTTTCTGGTCACAAGGGGAACTGTTTAATGTAATCTTAATTGCTTTTTTAAATATAAAATGACATTGATTTGAGAGGCACCTGCTTAAGTGTCTGATTATATTACATTACATTACATTACATTTAGTCATTTAGCAGACACTTTTATCCAAAGCGACTTACAAATGAGGACAATAGAAGCAATCAAAACCAACAAACGAGCAACAATATGCAAGCGCTATAATAAATCTCTGTTAGCCTAACACAGTACACGTAGCAAGATTTTTTTTATATGAAAGAAAACAAGTAGAATAGAAAAAAAGAAAGCTTTTTTTTTTTTTTAAGAAAACAAGTAGATAGAATTGAAAAAGCTAGTGTTATAGGGTCAGATAGATACAAAGAAGACAGATAGATAAAATAGAATTAGAATAGAGAGAGCTAAAGTTAGAGGGTCAAATAAAGATGGAAGAGATGTGTTTTTAGCCGTTTCTTGAAGATGGCTACGGACTCAGCTGCTTGGATTGAGTTGGGCAGGTGATTCCATCAGGAGGGAACAGTTAATGAAAGTCTGTGAAAGTGATTTTGTGCCTCTTTGGGAAGGCACAATAATGCGTCGTTCACTTGCAGAACGCAAGCTTCTAGAGGGCACATAGGTCTGAAGTACTGAATTTAGGTAAAGGGGTGCAGAGCCAGTGGTGGTTTTGTAGGCAAACAATAATGCCTTTAATAATACTTGCAGCTAATGGCCCTTTTTTGAATAACTGTTTTTGTCAAAACAACATTAGACACTCTTTGACTTTCATTGTATTGTATTTCATTGGACAAAAAAGGACATTTTGTATGGACATTTTTTTTTTTTTTAATATTTTTGTGCTCTTCAGAAGAAAAAAAAAAGTCATTCTAGTTTGGAATGACATGATGGTAAATAATCACATAATTATAATTAATGGGTTAACTATCCCTCTTAGGTTCTCATAAGCCAAAAAAAAAAAAAAATTGTTTTCTAATATTTCATCTTAAGAAAGTAAGACTTAAAACCTGTAGACATAACATTGCCATTTTGCTGTTTAATTTTAATTACTTAACTTCAGCAGTCAAAACTGAGATAATATATTAATATATAAGAATTGCCTCCCAATGACCATCTTAGAAGAAATCAATGCTTCCATTATGAAGAAAATGTTCTTTTTTGGCCCTGTTTACATTTAGCAACTTCAGATTGAACTAATACTAACCCAGAAGCAATGAAAAAATAATGGCTCTTGCTTTGTTGGAAGCTAGAAGCCATCTGCTCTTTTAGAGTGTTGGGTTTAAATTTGTATTTATGCATTTTGCAGATGATTCTGTACAAACTAACAGTGAAAGCTTACAGACTTGCAATGCATGCAAGGTTTACATGGCTTATGAGTTAGAATCGGACACATAACCTTAGTAAGACTGTAGTGTATAGAAGTTGGTGGACCCACATTGCCACAGTGTTATTTGTCCATTCACTCAGAGGAAAAAAAAGAATTTTTTTTTACAAAAGCTATCAATGGGTTCGTATCTTTTCAAAAGGTACAAATATGTATCATCTAGGTACTAATATGTACCTTTAAGGTACTTATATGCACCCTTTAAGGGTAAATAAGGAACAAAGGTGTACCTTTTGGAAAGGTGCCACCAAGTGACAGCTTCTGTACCTTTATCAAGCTTTTATACCCGTTTTATCAAACTTTTCTGTTTTTCAATGAAAGATTTGTTCTTTTTTTTATTCATTCATGACTATTTTGTTTATAAGTTTAATGCTATTTGCCTCTGTTACATCCCAGATGTAAGGGTCTAGGGTAAGGGAGTAACAGAGAAAAGTAAACAAAATTGGTTGGGGTGAGTGAGTACCAGTCTCCTGCCCAACACAACAGACACGTTTAGTTCCAAAATCAAGCGTTTGATTTACAAAATTTCCAAATGACAAAGTAAAATAGGAAGCAAAATAGACTTCAGGAGGGGGAAAGGCCAAAACAACAAACAAAAGGACCCTCTGACTAGTTAAGGAGTAAAACTGTCTAAACTGACAAAACAAAAGAAAATTAACAACAGAAATGTACACGAAGCAAAAACAAGAGAAAAAGATTCACAGAAACGAAATGACACCCACCACCCTACGGCTTCCAACACAGAGAGACACTAATTACTTATTCGGAAGGCTACAAAAACCCATAAGTTTTACACAGTATCAATCTCTGATAAAACTACAAGAACAACACAAGGCAGCCAAGAGGTACAGCACTCTGGAAGTCACGCTTTAGTGTGGTAGGCATGTTAAACAACTTTTAAGCTTGCAGCCTCTGCACAGTAACGAGAAGCAGGTGCGAGCGATCACCTTCCTCTCCTCTGCACCTGGTTGAGCAGCAGGAACACACGGAGAAACACAGAAAGAGAGAGAAAGATAGCACACAGCAGCACGTAGCATCCAACAATATGATATAAATAAACACGGAACGTAACACATCTTATAAATAAGTTCAACTAAGGAGTTATATGGTTTACACTAATACACGCAGAAAAAGGTACAAAACTCACTGGGGCAGTATCCTTTCAAAAGATACTAATATGTACTTTTAAAGTACTAATATGCAAGTTTAAAGTACTAGCTATTTAAGGGTAAATAAGGTACAAAAATGTACTTGTTAGCTTTTTTTTTTTTAAGGTCTAAGGGAGGTATCCTATCAAAAGGTACTAAAATGTACACTTGAGATACTAATATGTAATAGTACTAGTATGTACTGATTAGGGGTAAATAAGGTACAAAGATGTTCCTTTTAGCTTTTGTATCTCAGGGTACCGCTCCAGGGACAGCTTTGTACCTTTTTTTCTGAGAGTGTTCCATGCGTATACTATTTTGTTTATATGAGTATAAATAAAAATGATTTTATGTTAATGTCTCCTACTCCGGTCATAAAATAGCACCCTCAAAATATATGACTACTGTTCTATTTCCTCAAGAGCTACTATATGTCTATGGTATGGATGGTGTTAAGATGGGAGGGTGGCATGGCGTCTGCCCGTGGGCAGAAGGGAAGAAGCGTGGCATTGTTGGCATAGCAGTGGGAGGAGAGAAAGGTCAGCCAGTTTGTGGCATGTGTTTGTGCTGATACAGTGTTGTGCCAGCTGCTGCTGGATATCAAGACTCCTCGTCCTGAGATGCTTGGGGCGCGGGCAGGTCACCTTTTTATAGGACAGCCTTATGTTAAAGGGAAAGACTCAGAGGCGGGCCAGAAGCTTTGCCTGAGGGATATTATACAAACAAATCAGCGGGGGTGCGATCGCACAGCGCAGGGGGGTAATATGAGATGCCAGAACTGCAAAATTTTAAAGACCTATAATCCAGCTATTAGCGAGCGGATGGTTTTAGAGACACTTGGAGATCATGCTTGATTTTGAGTATGGCCTGAATAACTAACCTGTTAACTGATAACTGTGTTCGCATTGCTCACAGAAGAATGCTGGTGTTAAATTTAGTTTTTAATGTCATTCTTGTTTTGTTTTATGCAGGAGCCACATGACGTCGACCTTTTCACTGATTTAATTTTTTTGCTGAACTCATTTACAATATTTTGGAATCTCCTTCATCATCTTCATCAAGAAATCGCACATTCTTCTCCCATTATTATTTGTGGGCCGCTTGTTTCTGCTCATTATCCCACTTGCTTCATTTTGTGTTATTAAACTGTTCTATCTGCTTCTCAAATCTTTGTGAAAGTGGATGGATTTTTCTGCATTGGATTTTTCAAAGGGTAGTTGAAAGTGCATTTACTGTATTGGTTACTGTAAAAAAAAAAAAAAACACTTTAAGCACCTTCAGAATAATGTCAGTCAAATGAGAATACAACAGCTAGGGATGCACAGATAATAAAATTCTCATGATAATTATTTTCATGCTATGGATGTTAACTGATGAATAGCCAATATTACAACTTTATTATACTATTTCATCTAAATAAATTGAAAACAAAAAACTAACAACTAAAATTTATCAATTTAAATGCTTTAAGTGAATTTAGGCATCACACCAATTTAATATACAGTATACATTTATATTCATTTTGAGATTTGGTAAATATTTCATTTAACAGTATTATTAAATTATGTGTGTTTTTTCAAGACTAAATTTGAGTGAGCATTAGATGATGTTAAATGTAAAAATTGCTAATGTGTGTACACAACTATATAGCCAATAATGTCTGATATATATCCAATATCAGGATACATATAAATAAAAACTGGCTCCATTATAAATAGGCACTTAAATTGATACTGTTTTTAAGGCTGTTAACAGGTTCTCTATATAAAACACAAAATTTCTCCTGCTATCTGTCATTCCTTGACTGAAACTCTTCTCCTGACCTTGAATCTCAGCACTCATCCTTGAGAGGTGTTATGTGAAATAAATGGATTGCCTTACAATTTTATATTGTATATTTTTTTATTATTATTTACTGTTGTTGTTTTTCTGCAGGTATTGAATAAACCACCTCATTAAAACACACAAAAATGTGTGGATAATGTGGTGAATGGGATGTTATAGGGGACTGTGTTCCTCTATTATCTCACAGTACCGGTATAGTGTGAGTGTGTGAGAGAATGCGTTTACCATTTCATTTTGATTTGGTATTACAGTTTCATCCCTTTTGGCTGCAGTGATACAGAATTAAGGTCAGGCGAATTGATTTCAGGTGAAGAAATGACAGATATTAGCAGAAACTTATTGTATATTTAGAGACTGTTATACAAAACACAGTATACAAAATGTAGCTTTAGACAACCTGTTTGGTGTCGTATCAAATCACCAGGGTATTTTTTTAAGGAAAAATCAACTATACCTCAATTTCAAAAGAGTAATCTGTACTTGCTGAAGGGTATAAACTATTTAAACTGTTTGTTTTATTTGTTTTTCAAGGTGTGATTTTTATTTCAGTCAAAGTGTAATCTGAAATCTAATATTCTGTTTTATCCTTGTTATATGCCTAAAATATATTAAATTTTCATTACAGTAATTGTTCACCCAAAAATTAAAATTTGCTAAAAATTTACTCAGGCCATCCAAGATGTAGATGAGTTTTTTTCCTTCATTGGAACAGATTTGGAGAAATTTAAAAATTTAGATCCTCTGTTATGAATGGGTGCCGTCAGAATTTGTGGATTATTGTGAAGGTTTTATGTTTTTTGGACTTTAATTCTGACGGCACCCATTTCACTGGTGAGAAGTGATGTAATGCTAAATTTCTGTTTTCAAATCTTTTCAATACGAGCTGACAATTTTTATAACTGACATTATTCTGAACCTTCTAATAACAATACATTTGGATCCTCTGGTTTATCTTTTTTGATGCACATAGCTTGTTTTTAATAACTCATGTTATAGTATACTTGTGAATTCATTCATTATTTCAGCTGTTGGAGCTGCTGGCCAGTCCGTTAAGCTGTCATTAAGAAAGTTTGGTGTGGCGTTGTCTTCAGATTAATAAGAGTATCATTCAGCGTGTTTAAATTCACTGAAAAAGCTAAGTTTACTCAAAGGTATTTAAAAAAAAAAGAAAAAAAATCTGTGAAACACAACAGCATAAATATGTGAAAATGTATTTGTTTGGTATGTGCTCTATGTTGGTTTTGTTTGGTCTGTGCCAAAGATGTTAAAAGAGCTCCTAGTGATGTAATCAGGAGTCAATTAATGTCATAAGACAACATTTGAAAGTTGAATGTTCCTGTAATGGCCATTGCTTAATCATAAGCAATCACTGTTTTAAAAGCTACACCTGACAAATAATGTTTAAATGATGACAAAGTTATGTTGCAATGGTTAGAAGTATGTGTGAAGATGGATAGGTGGCATATTGGATGTGAATACGCATTACAGCGTTTTAGAAAGAATAAAGACTGAGATTCAAAACAAAGGATTGCAAAAAGGGAGAAATGTTGTCTGATTTGACATTACACGGGGAAAAAAATGTTCTTGATATCATGATTTTGTTGTTGTTGTTTCTTTTATTTTTAATATTTATTTATGTATATTTTTTATTTTTGAGAATGCTACTTGTCCAATAAGCAATATGCACCTAATAGACACACAATTTTTAAAATATAATTTGTTAATTTTCCACCGAGTGCTGCAGGTGGGCGTCGTTTACTAGCCCATATCAGTTGTTGTTACTAAGCATAATGGCATTAAAAGAATGGCTCTGGCAAACCACTCCTAAAACTGTTTGCCAACACTGTCTATCTGTCAACTGTACAAAGTATTTTTACCATCCATAGTGGAGCTCAGAAGCATATTAAGAGCTCCATTTAAGCTCCCTGACAGCTATATATTTAAAAGTCTATATAAAGTGCCTATGATCAGGAGAATTAATATATGGGAAGCAACAAATCCATATGCTAATATGTGTTGCGAAGTGCTAATGTGAAAGGTGATAGTCTAGTTAAAGGTTTGTCACACAATCCTAGGGAGCAATGGTATTGTAAACTTAAATATTAGTGGTAACTTTACTCAGGAGACATGCTCTAACAGCAGTGTTCTGAATTTTAATTCACTAAATTTTAACATTATTTTCTATTAATGCATTTTTAGATGTTCTCATTACAATTTTCTTTTTGTTTTTCTTGTAGACCACAGCAGTAGGCAGCAGATAAAACAAACAAAGCTATAATGGCAAAGACATGTTATTCTTGTTGACTCCTTATTAAATTAACTTTTATTTAATAATTAAATTTTAAAAAATCGTTTTAATTTTAAAAATTAAATCTCAATTAAATTATTATCATGTTTATTTCTTTTTTATTTAAAAATGCTAATTCTGAAGTTTTTGAACGACATATGTGCAGACAAATTGCATGATAATTTTTGTGTCTTTTTTCTGCCATTAAAAGCACTGTTACCATGTGGCAATGTGTATGCTATAAGGATGGCAGAATATTTCAGTTAGGCCACCTGTGCATGAAACATAATCTGGTGTGACATTATATGCTGGGAGGGTATTTTGCAAGCCATGCTGTGAACAGTCACACATTCCATATCATACACTCTTAAAAATAAAGGTGCTTCACGATGCCATAGAAGAACCTTTTTGTCTAAATGGTTCCATAAAGAACCTTTAACATCTGAAGAAACTTTCTGTTTCACAAAAGGTTCTTTGTGGAGAAAGAAGGTTCTTCAGATTATAAAAAATTAAGGAAGAGATGGTTCTTTAAAGAACTTTTGACTGAATGGATCTTTGTGGAACCAAAAATGGTTCTTCTATGGCATCGCTTGAAGAACCTTTTGAAGCACCTTTATTTTTAAGAGTGTTCAAAAAATTAGTTAGCATAGGCTTTTGTCACTTTATGAATTATGGTTATATTTATTTTTTTAAATATATAAATAATAATAATAATCATTTTCGTGAGGGGATATTTTTAGCATTATAAAGCATTTCCCTCAGAATATCTGTATAGCTTAACTTTATACAATACCTCTCGGTTAAATATATATTTCATCCTGAATGTTTTACTTTTCTTTGGAATAAAATAAACATAGGCTAGCCTATGTTTCTTGTTAGATAGGCTAATTTTTTTTTAAACAAAATTACTGATCAGTATGAACTTGAAGTAAGTGTATATTTATATAGAATACACAATATATGATTATTCACATCATTAAGTCAGATTCAATTGCCGTTTTTTTACCTTCAGAAAAATGTGAAAATTATTACGGAGATTTCAAATGCCTAAATGTCCTTACTTGCCCTCACCAACATGGCGAACTGTGGACGTTCCCATGCTGAACGAGTCGCTTTTAAATGATGCAGCATGTTAGAACACATGAGAATCATCTGCTGATGCAGTTAAATTGACTGGAAAGGAAAAGCAGAATAAAGAGGGAAGATGGAATATAGAGCAAGGAAAAGTAAATGAGCAGCAAATTAAGAAGAATGCTTGGAAAGAGAAGAAGAAACTGGTCACATTCATTGCAGGAGTAATAAATGCAACAGTTGAAATAAAATCAAAAACAGAAATGATTCATCATTTGGATATGGTAGGACTGAAGTGGGAGGAAATAAATGATGAATTGAGGATGCAAGCAAGTCAAGAGAATTCATGTGTTGGGTGATAATATTAATAATGTTAATTTTGCAATGGAATGCAAGAAATTTATTGGCTAACGGACAAGACTTTAAGCAATTTGTTGCTAGTAGGAGAAAAGTACCTGATGTTATATGTGTACAAGAGACTTGGTTAAAAACTCAATTTGATTTTGTCTTATATGATTATGTGGCAGTACGACATGATAGAAGAGAGAAGGGAGTTGGAGGATGTGCAACATTTATAAAACAGGGTGTATCATACCAAGTATTAGGTAAAGGAAATGAACAAGAGTATGTGGTAATAAAAGTGTGGGTTGGAAAGAAGGAGTTGGTGATAGTAAATTATTATAATCCATGTCAAAGACTAGAGATAAGGAAACTTGATGAGGTAGAGGGGCAAGATTGTAGAAATATGGTATGGTGTGGGGATTTTAATGGGCATAATACATTGTGGGGGAGTGATAGAACTGACATTAATGGTCAAATAATTGAAGAAATGTTAGATGAGAAGAACTTAGTGTGTCTAAATAATGGTGAATGTACAAGAATAGATGTTAACACGGGGAAAGAGTCAGTACTGTATCTTACACTAGTATCAAACAGCATTGCAGCAATATGTGATTGGTCAGTGTATAGAGAAGGAACAGTTGGCAGTGATCATTACCCTGTATGGTGCAGAATAAATATAGAGATAATATTAAGTATAGAAAATATAAGTGACAAGTGGAATCTTGGAAAAGCGGATTGGGGAAAATTTCAGGAGGAAAGTAATAGATATCTAAGTCAAACTAATTTTGAAATGGATGTTGAAACATTAGATTATAAAATAAAGCAAGGTATAATATTAGCAGCAACAGAGCAAAGGGAAAAATAAAAGGAAAGTAATGCCGTTGTGGGATGATAAATGTAAGGAAGTAATTAAAAATAGGAATAAAGCATTCAAGTTACTTAAAAGGACACATAATTTTTAACATATGGTTCAGTATAAACAAGCCCAGGCAGAAGTTAGGAGGACAGTAGACAGGCAAAAAGGAAATTCTGGAGAACATATTGTGATTCAGTTGGAAACACAACTCCAATAGAAGAAATATGGGGTATGATTAAAAAGATGGGGGGTGATAGAAGGGAATGGAGTTATCCAGTTATGATAGAAGGAAATGAAACTGCAATAACTAATACAAAAATAGTAGAGATGTTGGCAAAAGCTTTTGTTAAAATAAATAGTTTTAATAATTTGTCAGATGAGGGAAAAATAGGTAGAGAAAGAACAAAGGAAGAGAATAGGGGTGCATTAGGCAGGAAAAATAATGGAGATGGAGTACAGGCTGTCCTTTTTAATATGGGAGAACTGCAAAGGGCATTGAACAGGACGGAGACAACTGCACCAGGGAAAGACAAAGTGTGTTACAGCATGCTAAAACATTTAAGTATAGAAAGTCAGGAGAAACTTCTGATGTTGTATAACAGAGTGTGGGAGGAGGGAAGGTTACCAAAAAGTTGGAAAGAGGCAGTAATTATTCCAATAAGAAAGCCAGGCAAAGATCCAAGTAGTCCGGGAAATTACAGGCCAATTGCTCTAACGTCACATATTTGTAAATTAATGGAGCGCATGATAAATGAAAGACATGCATTTTTTGGAGAGTAAAGATATAATTGATAGTTGTCAAAGCGGATTTAGAAAAGGAAGAAATACTATGGATCCAGTAATAAATTTGGAGGATGAGATAAGAAAAGCTCAAGTACATAAAGAGGCAGTGGGAGCTGTGTTTTTTGATGTAGAGAAGGCGTATGACATGATGTGGAGGGAGGGACTTTTAATTAAATTGCATTTAATGGGAGTTGGAGGGAAAATGTTCAATTGGATCATGGATTTTTTAAATGGAAGGATTATACGGGTAAAGATAGGACAAGTAGTATCAAAACAATATAATGTAGAAAACGGGACACCACAAGGGAGTGTAATTAGCCCAATTTTATTTTCCATCATGATTAATGATATATACTTAGAGCTTCCAGTGGATATGGGGAGATCCCTAGTTGCAGATGATGATGCTATATGGAAGAGAGGAAGAAATGATGAATTTATAGACAAGAAATTACAAAAGGGAATTAATCAAGTTGAAGAGTGGGGGACAAAATGGGGATTTAAGTTCTCAGTGGAAAAAAACAAAAGTAATGATCTTTACAAATAAAAAGAAGGCTAAGGAATGCAAGGTGGAAATGTATGGAACCACTTTAGAGAAAGTAGAGTGTTTTAGATTCTTGGGAGTATATTTTGACACAAAACTAACATGAAGGGAGCATATAAAGTACATAGTGTATAAATGTAAAAAAGTGCGTAATGTAATGAGGTGTCTTGCAGGATTGGAATGGGGAGCAAGTTTTTAGCTCTGAAATATATTTATATTGCACTAATAAGGTCTAAATTAGATTATGGTTGTATTGTGTATGGGTCGGCAGCAAAATCTGTGTTAAAGGAATTGGATGTTGTGCAGGCACGAGCTTTAAGAATATGTTTAGGGGCAAATAGAACTTCCCCAGTGTGTAGACTTCAGGTTGATGCAGGTGAAATGCCTCTATGGATACGAAGGAAACAATTGGTAGCTAACTATTGGATTAATTTAAGAGGGCATGGGGAAAACCATCCAACGAAAAAGGTGCTACAGAATTGTTGGGAGAAGGAGAAGAGGAAAAAGGAAAATTTTGGCTGGACAGGAGATTTAATAGCAAAAGAAATGGACATGTATGACAAAGAGTTTGCTAGTACTGTGGTGTGGACTAACAAACCAATCTGGACAATGGAAAATACAAAGGTGGACACAGAGCTTCTAATAATAAAAGGCAGCACTGGGATTACAGATATAGTCAGTGAATATTATAGATATATGGACAATATGTACAAAGATAGTATTCAAATTTTTACAGATGGATCAAAGGATTTACAAACAGAGGCAACGGGATCTGCTGTATATGGGAGTAAACAAAAGAACATCTGACAGATTAAGTGTGTATACAGTTGAGTTATATGCTATATTAATAGCATTAGAATGGATTGAACAATCCAGATGGGACAACGTTGTAATGACTGTGTATCTGCCCCCATGAGTATAAAGTTTGGTGTAACTAGAAACCATCAGGAATTACTTTATGAGATTTTATTTACAAACTCAAGAATAAGCAGGCAAGGGAAAAACATCACATACATGTGGGTGCCGGCACATGTGGGCATCCAGGGAAAAGAGAAAGTAGACAGACAACAACAACAAAAAAGAACATGTTGACATCAAACTTAAATGATCAAAAACAGAAGGGAAGAGTTTAGTGTGAAAAAAGATAATGCAAAAATGGCAGCTGCAGTGGGATAATGAAATCAAAGGGAGACATCTGTACATGATACAAAATATGATAGATATGGAAAGTAAAAAGAGAAATAAAAGGAAGGAACAAGTTATAATAAATAGACTGAGGATTGGACATTGCAAGCTAAACAAAACTCTTCATGTTATAGGAAAACACCTGACAGGACTATGTGATGAATGTCAGGAGGAAGAAACAATTAAGCACATCTTTATATCATGTAAGAAACATATACAAGAAAGGCAAGAGTTGAAGAATCAGCTATGGGAAATAGCTATAGTTGAGTATAATGTTAAAACTATAGTTTTTATAGATATTTGTTTAATTTTCTAAGGAGGACTGGACTGGAAGGACGAATTTAATTGATATAGTAAGTCAAAGTGAGACAGCAGATGGCAGTAATGCAACACTATGGGTGCCAACTGCTGTAAAACTCCAACGAAGAAGAAGAAGAAGAAGAAGAAGAAGAAGCAGCACATGAGATGAAAGCAGCACTGCAAAGACAACAGTTTAGAGGTAGTTTACTCTTCATCTTTGTAATTCTGCTATTCACAGTTATATCAGACATTTTACAACGTATGTCGGCATGCTCGTTTAAAGGTCCCCTGATGTTTTGCCTTAGTTTAATGGGCATACTCTGAAAACAGCTGATGTTCGTCAACTTATTGATATGTAGCTATGTTACGTGTAGTACCTTGATACAATAACATTACTGTCAATATATTTGTAATTATACTGCCAGTCATCATGAGCTCCTGACTGTCAAGAGCTCGTGATACTGCAGAGAAAAGTGACATTAGGATTGTGAGCTGCCGCCTTTGGGGTAAAAGCTTTTTTTAGGTATCATAGTCACAAATAAAACGCTCATACGATGAATGCAGATTGTGTCGAAAATTGAACCAACGGGTTGTGTGTGTGTGTGTCGGTGGTTAGCTTTTAACTGGTTTGTTTGAGTAGTCGTTGGAATGCCGATTCATGTCAGTGACTCGAATCTTTTGAATCGGTTCACTGTAAAGATTCGCTCACTGACCAGTGTGTCCTCATTTCAGAGTCGAGTCAAAGTCTGCGTGATTGTCAATTCTGCCAGATGTACAGCACATGCATACAGAGAATTGAAATTGTGTTACTCTCAGAAACCTTAGCCTATTATAGCCTATTACTCACGCAAATGGGGACACACTGGTCAATAGGTTTTGAACCGTTCACTTAAGAAGTTCTTCAGTAACATCTTATCCTTTATTGAAATCTGCGTACCTGCTATTAAAAGGCTCCTGAAAAAGCGTTTAAGCATCTTCCCCTCAAATGGCAACAAAAGAAATTTGTAACTTTTCCTTCTATTTATCAACTAAGTACAACTTTTTCAAGCCCAAATAAATTATGAATTTCAACAACATTCTTGTCAGTCATTTTTAAGCAATCGTAATAGAGTTATCCAAATATACTGAAAAAAAAAAAAAAGCTTCTCAACATTTGTTTTGTTGTTGATCCAGGACACTAAATGGCCACCGATATGGCCGATACACCTGCTGTGCAGGAGAGCAGCCATGAATGTGCAAACAATGAAAATGAGACCGGACAGACTGGAGAAACTGAAACACTGTCTAAAAGACAGAGGAAGAAACTTCTTAAGAGTCAACAATGGGAAGAACAGAGAGAACTTCGCAAGTAAGCTGTGTAATTTTAAAATTATTTATATACTATTATAGTATTTATTAATATTTTGAATTAGCTTTTATTTATATATTTTACATTTTCATTTTAGTTTTGGTTATGTGCTTTTTAAAAAAAAAAAAAAATTGTAATATTTCTATATAGTTTTGATTCATTTTTGTTCATTTTGATTCATTTTATGTCAGTTAGTTATCAAGGCAACATTTCTAATGTAAAAAAAAAATTCATGTAATATTTTTGTTGTTTTGTTTTAGCTTTATTTCAATAATATTTGATTTATAGTCACTAAAAATTACACTGCAAGTAAGTATTCAAAATGATGAAATGCATAGTAAAACTGTTTTCTTTGTTATTACATGGCCAAGCAGTTCCTGCTGATAGTCTTTTATTTAATACGTGCTTTAATTCTCACTTGTTTATATAAAGACAGAAGCGGAAAGAGAGAAAACAGCAGAGGAAGCTGGAGAGACAAGCGCAGGCTGAAGACGGAGTGGAGTGGACAGGAAAGAAGCGTTTGCGTAGGTCGGCAGAGCCCAGCTCTCTTAGACTGGTCATAGACTGCAGCTTTGATAACCTCATGGTCCTCAAGGTAAGACAAAGCCCAGTGCTTTTTAATTGCCATTATAATATCATCAACTTCAGTCATCAATTTAATAAATAAATTTCTATGATGCATTGCATTGTTTACAGAATCAAATGTATGACTCACAAAAACACAAAATTAAATCTTTAAAGTTCAGTCACTGAATTTAATTAAGCTTACTTTTTTCCTGTTGCTAAGGATGTAAAGAAACTTCACAAGCAGATTCAGAGGTGCTATGCTGAGAACAGACGCACTTTGCATCCTGTACAGGCAAGTGTTTCCCTCAAATAGATATAATATAAATATGATCTTTAAGATCAAACTTAAAGGTGAGCGTTCAGTTAACACTACCGTCTCACATTCTCAGTTTTACCTTACAAGTCATGGCGGTCAGTTAAAGCAAGTCATGGATGAAATTAACAAAGGCTGGGTCAACTGGAAGGTAAGATGTGAAATGACACTACTAATAATGAGTATTACAAATATTTTTTATACATGTTTTTAATGTCATTTGACAAAAACAAGAAAATCAGTCTATTATTTTTTAATAATCAAATCATACTGTATATTTTTGGCTTGTGTATACAAAATACATATCTGCAACTGGCATTTTCAAGGATTTACATGGATTTATAATAAATTCTTCTTATGCTTTTGTGTTGACAATGTTTTGTACATCGTTGCATCACCTACACAAAAAAACTGCACATTTTGTTCTGCACAAATCATGAGTCAAAGTTTACAGCACTAGAATGAGTATATTTGAGCTATGAATGTTGGATAACGGAAAGCAATGCTTTTAAAGCATCTCATCTAAATTTCAATGTGGTGTAGGATGTCCATTTCAAGCCTGATGCATTTCATGAAATCATGAAGAAGGAGGACCTAGTCTACCTCACCTCTGATTCACCCAATGTGCTACAAGAACTGGATGAGGCCAAAGCCTATGTGATTGGAGGCCTGGTGGACCACAACCACCATAAGGTGAGTGACTTATGAGAACTAAAAGAGGAAATTTACCCTACACCATCACCAAAAAAGATACAAAACTGTCACTGGGGAGAAACCCTTTCAAAATGTATTATGTACTCTTTTTTTAGGGGTAAATAAGGTACAAAGATGTAACTTTTTGGTTTTGTACCTTATGGTACTGCCTCAGTGACAGCTTTGTACCTTTTTTTCTGAAAGTGTTGGTCGGTAAAAGGTCAGCGTAATATTTACTTTCAGATCATGATGTTATTGTATCTAACAAAACTACCAAATTTGCATGCCCTGCTTGCAAGGAGATAAAGATTTTATTTTGAGCTTAATATACAGTGACACTTGTCATAAGTTTTTTTTAAATTTATTATTATTTTTATGTTGAGGTCATTAAAAGTTTCACCTAAGCTCTTGGTTTTGTGGAATTCAAATGCTTTATTACAGGGAATCACATTTGGTCGAGCCCAAGAGCTTGGCATTGCTCATGCTCAGCTTCCGCTGGGCAGTTTTGTCAAGATGAATAGCCGCAAAGTGCTGGCCGTCAGTCACGGTGAGATTCCCTCTCTCTAGATATCCTTTCAAATGACACTTCCTCTATAATATACTACTTTTAAGTTTCCTAGTGGAAATTAACCAATCATTTCCCCCCCTTGCCACAGTTTTTGAAATCATCTTAGCATTCCTGGAGAAACGAGACTGGCAGGAAGCTTTCTTTACCGTTCTGCCACAGAGGAAGGGAGCTGTGCCAGTGGGCCAAGAGAACAAGCTCGGAGAGGGCAATGATGAGGAAGACTCTGATGAAGACTCGGACACAGAACAGCCAATCTCAGAAAAGAGAACGGACTCAAAGGACCAATCAGAAAGTAAACAGGAAGAACACAAACCTGTGCTAAACCAGTCAGATTCTAGCGAGCGAAACACAGCTTAGCGATATGTAACATTTAAGATGTTTAATGTTTTTGGAAATGTTTTAATTGTTTTTCTGATTTTTTTTTTTTTTTTTTTATTAATTAAAAATATCTCGGTTTGAGATTTGAGATGCTTCATGCAAAGGTTTGGACTTGAAAGTGTTTTTGTTGAAACAAATTTCATGACAAAAACATTATAATAAAAAAAATGAGAAATTGCCCCTTTTTTAGCCTTTTCCATTTAAAAACCAACAACAAACAATAATGTATAGATCTTATGAAAAAACAAACAATTACAAAATTTCTTATTTTATAACAATGAGCTTTTTGTTCATTGTAAACGTTTAATATTTGATCTGCTCATATTTTTATCCTGTAAATTTATACGTATGACTAAAGTGTATATTTGGTACATTCTTTCTTAAATCGCAGTCCTGTACTAAACCGTATTTAAAAAAAATGTCTAAGTAATGTTAACTAAGAAACACTCTGCATATTAGCTGTTTTTGCTGTTCTTCCACAGTGGGATTTGTACTTGTGGGCCAAGAGAACAGGCTCGGACACGGCAAGACTCAGATGTAAGCCATCCAATCTCAGAAAAGAAAAAGACACAAAAGGCCAATCAGAGAGCAAAAGGGAGGTACATAAAACTCAGATTCCAGTAAGAGAGAAAACGACAAATCTTGATCTTAAGTAGTTTTGTAATTTGTCGCTGTCGTATGTTTTTTCAGCTTTATTTTCAGGTTAATGAAATATCACTTGACCGTTTGAGATGCTGAGTTTTTTTTTTTTTTTTAAGCAAATTTGATGAGGAACTTTCCTTTTCAGTCTCAGACATTTAGATCTTACTTTAGATCTTAATGCATATGAATGTAGTGATGGTCTACATACATATTTAATAATCTGCATCAAGGAAAAAAAAATATTATATCAGCTAATAGACCTAAATGTAGAAGTCTTAACGTAGAGTTAAATGTTCAAATACTGATTATTGTAAATCAAGCTAGTGCATAATTGTGTAAACATATTTCTGTTTTTGAAGTTTAGCATTGTATTTGAAAAATACTCAAATAGTCCCCTAGATGTCACTATACACCTACACCCGATTTCATAAAAAGTAAAATATTAGTTTGATTAAATGAAAAGAAAAATGCATGAGTAGGTTTAATAGAAATGTCTCTTACTATTCTTGATTCAGTTTAGTTTTATCTGTAAATATTTTCATAATATATATTGATTCTTTTTTCAAAAGATTGTTTCTTTCCTTTAAATATTTTAGTTTTTCAAAGTTGAAAAGTGTTTCAACAGTTTCACGATATTAGCACGGCATCACAGACTGATTTTATTAGTATTCATTTTATTTTTTATGAAATAAAATTAAAGACCAAACATTAATAACATTTTGGGGACATTCAAAGCATCTTATATGTTTATAAACAGAAATGCTAATCACAGAGAAGCTTTCCTCATCATGAATAACTGTCTTTTTCAGCTCAAAACCCTTGTTTGGAACACTATTCCGTTGAACTCGGTAAAAGTGCCTGAGGCTTTAACTGTTTTCAGGAGGGAGAACAGGTTTGCAGTTTTTGGTGATCCCTTTCCTTTAGGCCAAGAATGCAACCAGATACAGTACTTCTGGTAGAGTCAAGCAGCGTTCATACACAAACTAATTATGTCACCACACTTGTGAAAATGAATCAGATACGCTGTTTTATCCAGCAGAATATTATTGGATATTGGGAAATCTTTAACAGAACACCACTTTTATTGGAATGATGTCTGGTTACTGGACAGTTTAAGCAAATCACAACGTTGGATGTAGGACTTCTTTACATTTAGATATGTAAAAGATACATAAAAGATATGTAAAATCTTGTTAAGGTTAATCAGAGACCAATGATGAACTATGTTCTGAAAGATCTGGTATGAACCTGTAAAATAGATTTAATTGG
This sequence comes from Spinibarbus caldwelli, assembly GCA_039654775.1. Lineage (NCBI taxonomy): Eukaryota > Metazoa > Chordata > Actinopteri > Cypriniformes > Cyprinidae > Spinibarbus > Spinibarbus caldwelli. The sequence continues at coordinate 10,216,258 of CM077220.1, read as the reverse complement.
TAGGCTAAAGCTTATTCGTTCTAAGAAGAAATTAAAATAAGATTCATTTACTAAATTCTTAGCGTTCAGTGTCTCTTTGATTTTATCCAGAGGTAATGGTAATCACGTTACCCTAATGTTTTTCACTAATGTTTTTCACAAAAACATTATGAAAAAACATTATGGCAGAAAAAAAAACTGTTAAAGTGCACTCGACCATTAAAGATCTGAAACGATTAAGCAATTACAGAATATTAAACCAGTAGCTAGATTGAATCATCAGATTGGGAAGAAACACCCGGATTAAAAACTGGAAAGTTGAGTTGAGTAGAGCGCGTAACAACATGTGCACGACTGCGCAATGGAGAGCTGCCTTTTCCAACAGGTGTCTGTAAGAAATTTTCTTCTCTCAGAGCATTTTCACGCAATTTCAACCCGAGCGTCGGAAGAATAATGGAAATACTTCGGTTTTTCTCAACATGTCGTAGATCTTAAAATAAGACGAAAACACCATAAACTGGAGTAAAACTTTTTTGCGCTCCCGTGGGGATTTACGCATGGAGAAACGTTCACTTCTTATGGATATAATCCATAAACTTTCTGTTTCATTTTTTGTACTTCAAATGAATTAATCGATATATTGAGTCTGAACGAAGAGTGATTTCGTTTTTCTGCGCTGGATCTCTATCTGCTCTTCATGTATGGGAGTCTCCTGTTCTCCAACATCTCCCCACTGACATCTGTGATCGATTGGATTGATTGGGAACACAACTAGCTCTTGAGATGGACACTGTTTTCGTGTATTAATAATGACCATCGCATTGAGATCGCCAAACTGATAATCTGGACTCAGCTGAAAGTCTGAACTGGTGGACGATGAAGACAGTTTCATATATTCTTGCTGCGTTGATCATCTGGAACTCAGGTGAGACATTTTATATAGCCGATCATAAATACACTGCGAGTGCAAATGGAAACATTTTAAAACGTGTTGCAGGATTTGGGGTTAAACGTTTAGGAAAAGGGCTTCACAACACGTTTACGGTTGTCTGATATTACAGGAAGAACTGGTTCTGATGACAAACTGCGAGTGTGATTCAGTGTGACAGACAGGCGCTCCCTGCTCACACACACACACAGTGTCTTATGCGTCTTAAGGAGTGTTTTATGGGTTGATGAAGTTTTGAGAATAAGGGTGTGATGAATTTGAGGGTGTTGTCAACGTTACTTACATTTTTGAGTGTTTTTGCTGGCGTATGAGCTATTCATAAACTTGTGTGTTAATGCAGGGTCAGTGGGTCTGAGTACATGATGTAATGTGATTTATATACATTATAACATTTTGCTGTATCAACTAGATCTTAGAACATCATTCCTTCTCTGATATTTGAGTTTAGGGTCAGGTTTAAGGTTATGGCCTTGAACAACAATCCAGTCAAGTTATTTTGAGATTTGAGACTGATATTGTTTTTAATGACCATTATTGTAGTTTTTAATCATTGTAAAGCGCTTAAAGTTCAGTTTCTTCATATTACTGTTAATAGATTATGATCAATTTCCAACCCTGGATATATATTGAACTGCAAATAACTATGAACATTATGTATTTCTTGTTCATAGATGATATTTGAGACTGATATAGTTTTTTTTTATGATAATTTTGGTTATTTTCTGGGGACAATCTGTTTTTAATTGTTTTATTTCTTCTTTTTGACACCAGAATGATTCAATTGTCATTATAGCCTGCAACAATACAAACTGTATTGTTGTTGTTTTTTAAGCTGTTAAAATAAAAATAAAGCTAATTATCCAAAAAAAAAAAAAAAATACAAATACTTCAAATATTTCTGATTTAAAAATTCAATTTCTGAGTAAAAAAAAAAAAAAAAATCAAAAGTGTATAAAATTAACATCGATTACATGTTAATTAGAAAAGTGTGAATATTAGTAAAAATATTAGTCAAACTGATTAAGTCTTTCTCTGCCATAACTGCCCCCTGATATTAGCGGTAGGGTTAGGCAACAAATGGCAATCCTTAAGGATGTTGACTCAGGAACTTGTCACACTGGGATAAATCATGTTGTGTGACACAGTGACAGAGGATCTATGCCAGAAATCTTGTCAACAAGCTTATGTCTGAGAGGCTTGTTATTATGGTTCATTGACAGAAAAAAAAAATTTAAAAAAAAAATTTAAAAAAAAAAAAGGTGAAAGATGTCAGTTTTGGTCGAATTTGAGGTTTTCACAAAATTTAGTTCATTAACCCTCTTCTAGCGATCCCAATGCTCCAAATAGTAATTAAACATCTAAAATTAACTTTATTTGTACGTTTTCTGAGAGGAGTAGTTTTTTCTCTGCTCACTTCAAGATGACTGCTGCTGCTTCTCACCACGAGTAGGTCTGTTGTTGCAAAGCACAGCATTCCAGCTTTGTGAATATTTATATCGAATTCTCCATGACAGTGTCCAAATCAGTGAAATGTGATTTTTAAACCCATGCTGATGAAAACAAAAGGATCTGACTGACATTCGCAAGCCGCGTACATAAGACGTGCCTTTCCGAGAGCGCACACAAACATAATGTTGTCTTACATGAACGTTTAGTTAATGGTTGGGGGAAAGTCTGATGTGTAACATTATATTGGATCCGCGCATTAGGTCTTAATATAGATCTGTCTCAATGTTAATCAAACATTAAAAGAAAAGACTGAATCACTCGTCGCTCTTGATTAAACTACTGTTTATTTGCATTTTTGTTATTGTTTTTAATAACAACTATAAAATAAAAAATAACTATATTAATAATAATATAGTAATTAGTTTAAAGAAAAGAATAAGAGGAAAATATGCAACGTTGCTTGGTATTTCTCAGAATATGAAACTGGATATTTCTCAGAATCAACTCTGCTGACTCAATCGCCTTCAAACTCATCATTTCCTCTGTCATTTTTTGTCCGATTCCAACAAATCATATATCATTTTGAAGGGGAATGTGAAAATAAAAAGAAATTTTTTGAAAAATTGCTCATTACCGACTCATTTGCCAGCACGGGTCACACACATATATAGGCTCCCTTTCTAATCACTAAAAAGCTGTCATTCATCTTAGTTCATCGCGATCTCACAAACTTATGTTATAATTAATGAAGTTCTCTACACTGCACAGTGAATCTCTTATTTACATCGCGTCTACACTTAATGAGACTATTTGTACGGAACCTGAACAAAAACTCTGTTCCGGCAATTTAAGCGGTAAGTGGATTCTATCTTAAACGCCTCTGATTTGCTGTTAGGTTCAAGAAATCAACATATATGTCTGTGATTGGATACAAGGCTCAACGCTGCAAAAACATGTTGAAATAGAAACCGATCTCCAGAACGCAAACCATAACGCGCTGGATAGTTTGCCAAATCTGCAATAAAATGCCATTATTACAGCTTTAACTGAGGGTGCTTTTGTTTTCGTTTGAGGGTGCTTAGCACCCTCAAGCACCCCGTTACAACCGGGCCTGGAGACGCTGCGTCCCCTAGAGGGCGCTATGGGGAATGTCTTCGGCATGACCGGTGTCTGAAGCATTAGTCTAATCACGACAATGAACTTGACATTGGCAGGCGGCAGCCTATGATGTCACGACAGGTGCGCCTGAGAGTATAAAAGGGCACCTGTAAAAAACGTCATCCACTTCTTGTCTGAAAAGAGACGTGCAGGAATTCCTGAAGCATGGCAAAGAGACGCAGCGTCTTGTTCCCCTTCTCAGGGAACCATGGTTACATGCATAACCTGAGACGTTCCCTTTCAAATGGGAACTCCACGCTGCGTCCCCTAGAGGGCGCTATGGGGAACAGAATACCCACACCACCATGCTGAAGGGATGAGTGCCTAAATGGCTGAACCAAGTCAAAGACTCCTACCCCTGCACCAGCAACGTCATAGACTGGAGCTTCTCACATTGAAGAAAGCTCACAGAGAGTCCAATGGCCCACGAAGCTCCAGCAAGTGGAGGCTTAAATAAAATATCTCTTAAAAGAGAGGCAGCCTAGCAACACTCATACTACCTAGCCAATACCAAGCTGAGCTCTAGGAGCGGAGGCCTCAGCATAACGACTTTCTAAAACAAAAGGAGGCCTAACTACACCCCACACACAGGACGTCTTGTAAGGAGACTCACAGAGAGCCTACAACTCACAGATACTGCCCTAGCGGCGCCTTGGCAAGCGGAGGCTTCAAATAAAACAACTCTCTATAGCGAGAGGAGGCCTGACGACAGTCACAGTAGATGGCCAAGCTCAGGAGCGAAGGCCTCAACATGACAACTTTCTAAACGAGAGGAGGCCTAACTACACCCCATATGCAGGACGTCTTGAAAGGAGGCTCACAGAGAGCCTACAACTCTCAGATACTGCCCTAGCAGAGCCTTGGCAAGCGGAGGCCTCAAATAAAACAACTCTCTATAGCGAGAGGAGGCCTGACGACGCTCACAGTAGATGGCCAAGCTCAGGAGCGGAGGCCTCAACATGACAACTCTCTAAACGAGAGGAGGCCTAACTACACCCTACACGCAGGACACCCTACAAGGAGGCTCACAGAGAGCCTGCAACTCACAGAGGCTGTCTGGCGAGAGGAAGCCTCAATATAAAACTCCATATAGTGAGAGGAGGCTTGACAAGACCCACAGTGGATGCCTACCAAAGAGGACTCCGTGCCAGGATGTCTCTACAGACAGAAGCCGTCCTAAGCGGAACTCATAGCAAGCGGAGGCCTCAACTAAACTAATTTTCTAAGCGAGAGGAGGCCTAACAACGCTCGCAGTAAATCCTCATCGTGTCAGGGGGCTCACATAGAGCCTATAGCTCTCACACGCTGTCTTAGCGGAGCCCTGGCAAGCAGCTGTAATACTGTATTGGAGGAGCCCTAGGCGAACGGAGGCCTCAAATAAATAACCTTCTGTAGCAAAAAGGAGGCCTGACAACACTCGCAAAAAATGGTCAAGCTCTAACGTAGCCAAGGAGGCCCAAACGAAGCCTAACAAATTAGCAGGCTGCTAGCCGGGCTCTAGGAGCAGGCTCAAATATATGATGCCATTTACAACGAACCTCTACTGCTGAACCATCAGTAAGGCAGATGATGGAAAGAAACATGCTGCCAAAATCATCATAGGTTCAGCTTCAGGGCCAGATGTAAAAGTGCATCAGCCTCCACCTAACCTTAGTTAGGGAATTTTGAAGGGGAGTGAGAGGGAGGAGGGAGGAGGAGGAGCAAGGGGGGGGGGGAGACAGATGTTAATTAGCCTCTGGGATTCCAGAGCGTTCAGAGCGATTACTCTGGATCACTTTCCTGAGATCTTTCCTTCTCCTTCTAGCTTCGCGCCTCCTCCATGCTCTACCCCTCGAAGGAGGGGGAGCACGAGAAGCGGTGCTAGTTTTCTGGTCTTTCCTCTGGTCCTCAGACCGGGACGAGCCAACCCCCTCCATGACTTGAGGCTTGGACCTGGACTGGCGCGGCATAAAGATTTTAAATACAGCGGAGCGCGCCTTCGCCTCCCGAAACTTCCCAACCACCGTCTCAACAGATGTACCGAAAAGTTCGGAAGCCGAAACTGGTGCATCAAGGAGAAAGTTTTTCTCCTTCTCCCCGATATCTGCCAGATTTAGCCACAGATGTCTCTCCGTAGCCACCATCGCCACCATCGAATGACCGATAGTGGCAGCAGTTTGCTTAGTGGCACGGAGAGCCAAATCCGTGGTACGGCGCAGCTCCTCCACTGCCTCCGGGGGGAGTCCCCGGCCCTGGTCCAGGTCCTTCAGCAGGTCAGCCTGGTAGGCTTTCAACACGGCCATCGTGTGCAAAGCTGCCCCAGCCTGACCCGCTGCCGCATATGCTCTGCCGTTCAGCCGTGATGTAACATGCAGCGGCTTAGTCGGTAGAGATGGCGTCTTCAAAGTGGATACCTCACCAACCGAGAGATAGCTAGCCAGCGTCTCTTCAATCGGAGGCATCGATACATATCCATATTCCTGCATTCCCTCCACATCAGCATAGTTTGCCTGTGAAAAGTGAATACGAGCAGAATATGGCTTTCCCCAGGCTCTCCGCACCTCAGTGTGAAGATCTGGCTGAAAGGGAAGACTCGTACGAGCTAGGCGGTTATGTCCTGACAAAAAGCGTTCATCGAGGTGACCACGAGAGAGGCTCGTGCTTCTTGTTGCTCATACCTTTTTCAAACTCATCGGCAAGCTCCACCTGTGAACCCCACGATTGCAGTCTCCTACTTGCCTCGGCTGCAGCAGGTCCTGAACCACGAGGTAGAGATGGCTGTCCCGATTCCCTCGAGAAAAGGGACAGACGAGAGCGAAGCTTTCTCAACAAAAAGCACTCGCAATGCACGCAAACAGCCCCCTTGAGAACTGAGCGTGCATGCTCCTCACCCATGCACATAACTCACATAACATGCGTGTCATCAGGTGTCAAGAAACACTGACACGGATGAACACACTTCCTAAAGTTTGCTGTGCTAGTGCTTGCCATAGTTGCCGTATGATTAGATCACACACTTAGACAAACGGACTCCTTGAAGACAAGAAAGAGGATGACGTTTTTACAGGTGCCCTTTTATACTCTCGGGCGCACCTGTCGTGACGTCATAGGCTGCCGCCTGCCAATGTCAAGTTCATTGTCGTGATTAGACTCATGCTTCAGACACCGGTCATGCCGAAGACATTCCCCATAGCGCCCTCTAGGGCAGTGGTTCCCAACCACATTCCTGGAGGCCCCCCAACACTGCATGTTTTCCATGTCACCTTAATCAAACACACCTGATTCAGATCATCAGCTCATTATTAGAGACTCCAAGACCTGAATTGGGTGTGTCAGACAAAGGTGAGATGCAAAATGTGCAGTGTTGGGGGGCCTCCAGGAACGAGGCTGGGAACCACTGCTCTAGGGGACGCAGCGTGGAGTTTCCATTCGAAAGGGAACAGCTGCTTTGCCGTAGACGTTACAACATGACAGATTAGGTAGTTAAATGTTACATTTTATGGTATATACCATTTAATTCCATCAGTATACGATTCTACCATTACCCAGTCAGCAAATTTCCTTTGGCGCGGATCTGGCCCATATCAACAGCTAAAGTGTGGCCCAGATTAGTTCGTGTTCACCGGCCCTAAACTGGTCCATATCTTTTTAGCCAGAACTGAACCAAAACAGTGCCATAACCCAACCCAGAGTGAGCCAAATACTAAAAACAGACGTGGCTGATATATGGACCTTATATGGTATTCTTATATGGCTGAGTTCTGTAAAGGGCGGACAGCCCTTATGTGGCCCACATGTGGCTGATACACCAAAAGCCATTATTCAGCCATATTTACACCACACCTATCTTTTTAATTTAAAATACCCATTACACAGTAAATCTTAAACACATCTTAAACACAAAAATGGATTCACACTCATTTTTTAAAAATGTTTATAGTATTTTAATAACAAAATTACAATACAGAACATAACATAACAGAAGTGTAAATGTCAGATGACTGAATAAATGTGCAAAAATTGATACTTTTAGTAAGTCTCGCCAGTCTTTCTCACTCACAGTCTTTCAGGAAAAAGAAGAGAAAAAAGAACATTAGTATATCATAATTAGTATCATAGATTAGATATTATTTGAAGACAAGCACATAAATGACTGTAAATCAGCACTGCACACATTCTTTTCTACCACCCAAGACATGAGTGCTGCTGTGAAGTCCCTTTTTTAAATTTTAATTTTCTAAATTAAAAATGTTTAGCTACTTTAATAACAGGCTATTTTTAGACATAATAATAATATACATAATATTAATTTAAACATTAGGGGTGTAATGGTACCTCAGTTTTGAAGTCACAGTTTCAAAAAATTTTGGTACAGCAAGGGGAGAAAACATACAAAGCTTATTTTATTTATTTATTTATTTATTTTATTTGTTTTTTTTTTAAATAAACGGTGGTTCACTGAACAATTTGTGGCTCTGCCTTAAGGATAAATAATCTATCTCAGCTAATGCTATACAATAGGGTGCCCTATTAGAGCGCATTACTAAAATATTAAAGGCTGCAATTAACAACAGAGACCAATCTATTAAATTCAAATATTTTAGATACAATGACCAACATTTAAAAAAGAAAAAAAAAAAAGTATGCAAACATAATTTGCACGTTTGCACATTGCAATTTTATAGCAACAAGCTGTAGACACTGAATGACTTGCCTGAGGTAAAGGTATTGCTGTTTTATTGGCATTTTTCCGCGGTTGCAAAACTGATTGAGATTAAGTGACATGAGCGTGTTTATTTCGCGTTATAACCGGTTGTAACTAGTAGAAAAGAGAATTAAAGGGAAGGGATGATCGCGTTCACGCGCTCTCCGCGCTTCCGCTTGCAGCGGTCTGTTACGCCACATCAAAGAGCGTCAAAACGGAATTTATGGATTGAATTTCCTGATAAAATAGACATAATTTTAAAGATGAGACTTTGTTTCTTATCGAAAAGAACAAAACACAAACTTTGCGATTACAGGATGTAATGTATAGCCTAGTAATAATTTATAGTGAGGATTTATTCACGGATATGAACTGAAACGGATTAAGTTCTGCACGTGCAGTGGTTAAAATGACACTGTTTGTTCGGTACAATTTTCTGTACGAATAAATGTACCATTACACCCCTAGAAAACATTTAAAACACCAAAACTGCACTTACCTGAATAATATGTGTCTGGGCAAAGGCTGTTGTTGTAAATAGGGAGCTTTTTCATCATCTTCTTCTTTAACGGCGGTTAAATTTCAGTGATCCACCAATAGGAATAACGAAAGACACAAAGCAACCAATAGCATTGTTGAATGGGCTGAGATGTGGATTGCCACTAACCTGCCACACATGACTATAGCAGTTTATATGTGTTTTTCCAAATAAAAGCCAAATGTTAACCATAAGTTAACACATTCCATTGTGTGCTTAGCCAAGCCATATATGTCTCTCATTTGTGTGCTGTCATCTGGACCATATACCTCAAAACATATTGTCATCCAAAAGAAAATTCCCTCCAATTCTAAAGCTATGGCAAAACACACAGATGCATCTCAATAAATTAGAATGTCATGGAAAAGTTCATTTATTTCAGTAATTCAACTCAAATTGTGAAACTCGTGTATTAAATAAATTCAATGCACACAGACTGAAGTAGTTTAAAAGTAGTTTAAGTCTTTGGTTCTTTTAATTGTGATGATTTTGGCTCACATTTAACAAATACCCACCAATTCACTATCTCAACAAATTAGATTATGATGACATGCCAATCAGCTAATCAACTCAAAACACCTGCAAAGGTTTCCTGAGCTTTCAAAATGGTCTCTCAGTTTGGTTCACTAGGCTACACAATCTTGGGGAAGAGTACTGATCTGACAGTTGTCCAGAAGACAATCATTGACACCCTTCACAAGGAGGGTAAGCCACAAACATTCATTGCCAAAGAAGCTGGCTGTTCACAGAGTGCTGTATCCAAGCATGTTAACAGAAAGTTGAGTGGAAGGAAAAAGTGTGGAAGAAAAAGATGCACAACCAACCGAGAGAACCGCAGCCTTATGAGGATTGTCAAGCAAAATCGATTCAAGAATTTGGGTGAACTTCACAAGGAATGGACTGAGGCTGAGGTCAAGGCATCAAGAGCCACCACACACAGACGTGTCAATGAATTTGGCTACAGTTGTCATATTACTCTTGTTAAGCCACTCATGAACCACAGACAATGCCAGAGGCGTCTTACCTGGGCTAAGGAGAAGAAGAACTGGACTGTTGCCCAGTGGTCCAAAGTCCTCTTTTCAGATGAGAGCAAGTTTTGTATTTCATTTGGAAACCAAGGTCCTAGAGTCTGGAGGAAGGGTGGAGAAGCTCATAGCCCAAGTTGCTTGAAGTCCAGTGTTAAGTTTCCACAGTCTGTGATGATTTGGGGTGCAATGTCATCTGCTGGTGTTGGTCCATTGTGTTTTTTGAAAACCAAAGTCACTACACCCGTTTATCAAGAAATTTTGGAGCACTTCATGCTTCCTTCCCCTGACCAGCTTTTTAAAGATGCTGATTTAATTTTCCAGCAGGATTTGGCACACTGCCAAAAGCACCAAAAGTTGGTTAAATGACCATGGTGTTGGTGTGCTTGACTGGCCAGCAAACTCACCAAACCTGAACCCCATAGAGAATCTATGGAGTATTGTCAAAAGGAAAATGAGAAACAAGAGACCAAAAAAATGCAGATGAGCTGAAGGCCACTGTCAAAGAAACCTGGGCTTCCATACCACCTCAGCAGTGCCACAAACTGATCACCTCCATGCCACGCCGAATTGAGGCAGTAATTAAAGCAAAAGGAGCCCCTACCAAGAATTGAGTACATATACAGTAAATGAACATACTTTCCAGAAGGCCAACAATTCACTAAAAATGTTTTTTTTTAATTAGTCTTATGAAGTATTCTAATTTGTTGAGAGAGTGAATTGGTGGTTTTTTGTTAAATGTGAGCCAAAATCATCATAATTAAAAGAGCCAAAGACTTAAACTACTTCAGTCTGTGTGCATTGAATTTATTTAATACACGAGTTTCACAATTTGAGTTGAATTACTGAAATAAATGAACTTTTCCACGACATTCTAATTTATTGAGATGCACCTGTATATGGGGAAAGTTTGGCCCATATGTGCTCAGCCATGCCATACTTAGGCCAAATGTGAGAGCTATCCGCCACATTTGGCCCAAACGTTCTTGCTATCTGGGTAGTTTTCATTTAATCTGTGTTGATTATGTTTTAATTGTTTCGTTTGTACAAAGATATGTCTGCCGTTAGCAACATCAGCTCAGGTAGCACTGAGACTAAAGATATGTGAAGCGAACAATGATTATTGCCTAAACATCCTCCTCATAATCCATCATTTGCATTTAAATAAATGACTGAATGGCGCGTTGCGTTGCGTCGCCTTGTTTACGTTTGCTTAATGATTTTTATGTTCTCGGCTACTGCGGTGTAACAGCTTACTTCCGGTCAATCTAGCCGTTCCATTCTCAGCTGTTGCTTAAAGTCCCTACTAAGGCAAGAGTGGTGGTGCTGTTTCGAAAACCAGTGTCAACAAACACAGAAGAAGAGTATCCCGAGAGAGAAGAGGATGCTGGGTTCTTGTTAATGCTGGTACCTGAGAACATATTTATTCTCACATATTCTTAATATAATTTATATTAATTCTCCACTGAATTATATGATCTGGAGAGCACTGTCCTTTTTCTTCCACGTGCGCGAGTGTTGATTCAGAGCGCGTTCACTCTCTAGATCTTCCGTATTAAAAAAAATCAAGTGAAACATTTTTCTACACATGAAATATGAAAGCAAATAGACATATAATTATGACGATATATTTTCTGTGTGTGTTTTGTGGTATTTTCATAACAGTAAAGGATGTTTATGACAATAAGCAGTGTGGCTTTATTAAACATACAAAGAGTGCCTATTATAGAATCAAAACCAACTATAGATGTTATTACAAACACTCGGTGATGGTTTAAAGTGGGTTTTAAGCAAATACATTTATAATTACATAAATTTTCAAATGTAGCTTGATGCTAATTGTACTTCTATTTATATTTTAAGATGTTTTCTTGTAAGCATTATAGATAGTTTGTGTTTCTGGGGTAGAACCCAACTTTATTTAGCTATTAATTTAATGCTGTATATTGAGCAGTGGACGATGTTAAATCCATACATGAGACAGCCTATATCTGAGGAAAAATGCATTGTTGGTCAGCACCACCTAGCCTGCAGGCGTGAGTTAGTAGAAGGCAAACATTCGATTCGCACTCAGTGTGAAAGCACCTTTCGTCGGCGATTCGCTTCGCGTTTTCGCATCGCGCTCAGTGTGGAACGACCTTAATGGTCAAGGATCTGGGTTACTGACATAAAGTTCAAGCTAGAGATAGAGTGACTCAGAAAATCAAGAAAATTATGGGGATTATAGCCAAATCACTGCCCTGAGCTCTGATCCCAAAGCACGTGAAATGTGCTTAACACTCAGTTTCTCCAGGTAGAGTCCCATAAAGTGTACAGTTAATTTATGACTGATTTCTGCAGCTTACTTGTTACTGCAAATAACAATAAACATAATATATTTCTTATTCATATGTGAACCTTATCAACTTAATGCAATAGATGTCTGTACTTTTATGTTTATGTATTTTTTAATATATTGTAATTGTGCTTGAAATTGCAACATAATGCACTTTATATTTTTATTTTATAATTTTAATAAAACATTAAATTTTTGTATTTAAATGTAAATGTAACAGTTCAGCTTATTTTCACTCAACTTTGCATGCATGCATGCACTTTGTATGTGAATGTTTGCTTATGCTCGTCTGCTTCCCAAAAGTAATTAGCCCTGAGACACCTAAGGAGTTGAGCAGCATATCTAACTCTCGTCCACAAACGCTCTTCCAGACACCTGTTTGTCTCTCACCCCTCTTCCTTTCTTTTATTTTGTTATCCATATCTGTTCCCATGTCTGCTTTGCCTCTCTGTTCTCTGTGCCAATGATGAAAAATGAAAGGTTCATGTTACCACCGTACTGTAGGTAGCAGATGACCTCAGCCAATGTGGTCCAACTTTCCTTTTACTGCAGGTATATTTCATACAGGTATATTTCTCTTAAAGGTGCTATTTCTATTTTTAAAGCATTGCTTGAACTGCCTTGGGCTGTATGATATTCTTGGGATGGCCTAGAATGTTTTTAATTTAATTTTTTTTTGGCCTTGGCTGGCCCTTTTACTTGTGGTCACATCTTGCTATTCAGTTTGTGATGCCTTAGTTATGAGCGCTACAAGGAACTTGCTGTGCTGAATTTTTCCTAACACTAAATGCAAAACAGAGCTATACATTGTAAAAAATAATATGCAAAAGCATAACAAATAGCTTTACGTAGTTTTACAACTGCAGGACTAATTCGGTGATGTTGTTTTAGATGTTAAAGGTTTAATTTGCTGACCCTCAGGGCACCCAAGATGTTGATGAGTTTGTTTCTTCATTGGACAGAGAAATTTAGCATTACATCACTTGCTGCTCACCAATGGATCCTCAGCAGTGAATGGGTGCCGTCAGAATGAGAGTCCAAACAGCTGATATATACAAGTGCATCTCAATAAATTAGAATGTCATGGAAAAGTTCATTTATTTCAGTAATTTAACTCAAATTGTGAAACTCATGTATTAAATAAATTCAATGCACACAGACTGAAGTAGTTTAAGTCTTTGGTTCTTTTAATTGTGATGATTTTGGCTCACATTTAACAAAAACCCACGAATTCACTATCTCAACAAATTAGAATACTTCATAAGACCAATAAAAAAAATAATAATAATAATAAAAAAAAAAACAACATTTTTAGTGAATTGTTGGCCTTCTGGAAAGTTCATTTATTGTATATGTACTAAATACTTGGTGGGAGTTCCTTTTGCTTTAATTACTGCCTCAATTTGGCGTGGCATGGAGGTGATCAGTTTGTGGCACTGCTGAGATGGTATAGAAGCCCAGGTTTCTTTGACAGTGGCCTTCAGCTCATCTGAATTTTTTGGTCACTTGTTTCTCATTTTCCTCTTGACAATACCCCATATATTCTCTATGGGGTTCAGGTCTGGTGAGTTTGCTGGCCAGTCAAGCACACCAACACCATGGTCATTTAACCAACTTTTGGTGCTTTTGGCAGTGTGGGCAGGTGCCAAATCCTGCTGGAAAATGAAATCAGCATCTTTAAAAAGCTGGTCAGCAGAAGGAAGCATTAAGTGCTCCAAAATTTCTTGGTAAACTGGTGCAGTGACTTTGGTTTTCAAAAAACACAATGGACCAACACCAGCAGATGACATTGCACCCCAAATCATCACAGACTGTGGAAACTTAACACTGGACTTCAAGCAACTTGTGCTATGAGCTTCTCCACCCTTCCTCCAGACTCTAGGACCTTGGTTTCCAAATGAAATACAAAACTTGCTCTCATCTGAAAAGAGGACTTTGGACCACTGGGCAACAGTCCAGCTCTTCTTCTCCTTAGCCCAGGTAAGACGCCTCTGACGTTGTCTGTGGTTCAGGAGTGGCTTAACAAGAGGAATACGACAACTGTAGCCAAATTCATTGACACGTCTGTGTGTGGTGGCTCTTGATGCCTTGACCCCAGCCTCAGTCCATTCCTTGTGAAGTTCACCCAAATTCTTGAATCGATTTTGCTTGACAATACTCATAAGGCTGCGGTTCTCTCGACTGGTTGTGCATCTTTTTCTTCCACACTTTTTCCTTCCACTCAACTTTCTGTTAACATGCTTGGATGCAGCACTCTGTGAACAGCCAGCTTCTTTGGCAATGAATGTTTGTGGTTTACCCTTCTTGTGAAGGGTGTCAATGATTGTCTTCTGGACAACTGTCAGATCAGCAGTCTTCCCCATGATTGTGTAGCCTAGTGAACCAAACTGAGAGACCATTTTGAAGGCTCAGGAAACCTTTGCAGGTGTTTTGAGTTGATTAGCTGATTGGCATGTCACCATATTCTAATTTGTTGAGATAGTGAATTGGTGGGTTTTTGTTAAATGTGAGCCAAAATCATCACAATTAAAAGAACCAAAGACTTAAACTACTTCAGTCTGCGTGCATTGAATTTATTTAATACATGAGTTTCACAATTTGAGTTGAATTACTGAAATAAATGAACATTTCTACGACATTCTAATTTATTGAGATGCACCTGTAATCCACATGACTCCAGTTCACAAAATAATGTCTCGTAAAGGCAAAAGCAGCATGTTTCTGAGAAACAAATCCATCATTAAACAGTGACTTCTGGTCAAAATTAAGTCCATAATAAGCTTTCCTGTAGCTCAAATAGTAGAGCATGGCACTAGCAACGCTAAGATCATGGGTTTGATTCCCAGGGAAAGCAAGACCTGATAAAATGTAAAAAACTGTAACTTGAATGCAATGTAAGTCGCTTTGGATAAAAGCGTCTGCTAAATGCATAAATGTAAATGTAAATGTAAATAATAACACTTCCTCCAGGGAAAATGTCAATCCACTGTTGTCCTTGCACATTAAAATCCTCCACCATTTTTGTTTAAGAACACCAACATTTGTTTAGAACTGTTTCGGAATCTTTTTGCTTATAAACAGAACTTTATCCATGCATGTTTCACTCCTGATTCAAATGAGACGACTTCATTGAAGAAAGTAGTATTATGGAAAGAGGAATCATATTTTAGCTGGAAGCAATGGTTTGACATTCAAACATTGTAATGATGAATTTAGATGAAACACGTGGCTTTTCACTTCGCAAGACATTAACTGATGGACTGAAGTCATGGATTGCTTGTCACTTGTTAGATTACTTGTTATATATCAGCTGTTTGGACTCTCATTCTGACGGCACCCATTCACTGCAGAGGATCCATTGGTGAGCAAGTGATGTAATGCTAAATTTCTCCAAATCTGTTCCAATGAATAAACAATCTCATCTATATCTTGGATTGCCCGTGGTTGACTAAACTGTCAGTAAATATTTATTTTTGGGTGAACTATTCCTCTAATAGCACTTAAAGGAAACTGGACTAAGACTTAAGAAATAATTACATATATAGTATAATACATAATATAAAATATTACATAGTATAACTACTCATCCACCAATTCTTTTTATAGTATATAGTTGCAACATTAATATAGAATTCAAAAGATGTGATTTCTGATTTTACAAACAACTTCCAACGGAGTTCATCCAATAGAATGTATTTCTTTTATCATATTGCTGTTGCCACCATTTTAAAAAAGCATCTCGAGTGGCTTATTATTTTATTTGATTAAAACCGTTATCTATCTCTTTGTGTCTTTCAGCAGCCTGTGTAAGTGGAGAACAAGAGAATTTTCTGGAGCCCTCTGAGTCCCCCTGGGCTCTGCAGTCTTTGGCAGAGGAGGAAACACGTTTACCCTGTCGATTCAATGTATCGAACAGTGAGACTAAGGTGGTGCAGGTGATGTGGATTCGAGAAAACTCAAATGGAGGTGAAGAACAGATTATCACTGCTCATTTCAGTGAAGGCCAGACAGGTAAAACTAATTTTTTTCTTTGTCTATTACTTCACAGACATCAAAACTTAAACTGTTTCATATTTTTCAGAATGTAATTATTATATTCTTTCATTTTACTAATATTATCACCAAAGAAAAAAAATATTTTTTTAACCTCGTGTTACTTTCCATTTCTTTGTAATTATTTTGAAGTTTAATCTCAATTGCTGATTGAGAATTGTTTCAAACTAAATCCTATACCATTTTTTTCACTGTGGACTTCTCTAGCTAAAACAATATCCTCTATAGGCAGCTCTGAGTCATTTAAAAAATGTTATCAGTTCTGCAGGGTTTAGTCTGATTTTTGGCTGTTCCTTGAATCTGGTACTGTAGCTATACTTGTACTGTACTTGTGCTTTCGGTTCTGTACTCATTTTGCATTCATTTACACTGAATCATTAAGCAGATGTTTTTTTTTTCAGTTCACTTTTGTAAAAATAACTTTTCATACAGGAGCCATTACTGCAGAATCTTTAATATTTCTTCTTTATTTTCATTTCTTTGACATGAGAAGTTTTGTTGTTTGCATCATTCTTTTTTGTATGCTTCACAAAAATGGTCAGAAACCAAATCTTACTGTTACATTTCTCTCTTGCAGAAAGCCCTGCATACACAGGGCGTGTTCGATTCACAACCAGCGACCCAATAGCAGACTCTGCTCTGATTCTCATGGGCACACGCTCTGCAGATGAGGGCAAATACATCTGCAAAATCATCACCTTCCCCGCTGGAAACTTTGAGGCAGAGATTTTGGTCACAGTGTGGAGTGAGTACACTAATCATAGCTATAAACAGAAGACGGCAAACTTTTGTCATACAAAACTCTGTGACTGTTCATATTTTATATATTAGCACAGTAGAAGATCTCCATAAACCACTTTTGATTTTCAGCATACACTCTGGTCAAGATTGTATCTGATTTTGGTCAAGAACTGCCAACTTAAACAGGAAGAGGTTGTCTGACTAAAACCTACCCACAGACTGCTGTGAAACCATCAGTCTCTTAACTCTTGTGTTCCCATAAGAAACTTTGCGTTTGTCATGGAAGTATTTTTTCAGTGCTTTTGCAAGCAAATGTGAAGTTTCTTGTGGGAATGCTAAAATGTAAAAAAAAAAAAAAAAAAAAAAAAAAAAAAGTTTCTTAAAAACTACTTTCTCTCTCCCTTTTTTTGCGAATTTTGCAAGTGAATGAAAAATGTTTTACGAGACAATGCAAAAGAAATGAAATGTAATTTTTACTTCCATATCATATTTTTTTGAGAGTTTTTTTGAGTCTTATGTATATGCAGTGATCTGCAGCAGTTAGCGATAAAGCCCTCAGTGATACAGGACAAGGATAACGTAAGCCTTTGATTTTTTTTTAGCATTACCATTGTCATTTCATTCAGCGTCCCATTCATGTACAGAGAAAACCCATTAACCACAAAGCTACCACTGCTATGATGTATACATTTATTGTTCTCAGAATAACACACAAGCATTGTCTACGTCAATGGGAGTGATGATGGACGTATTTACCTGACAGTGTTCATTGTTGCTGCGATTACAAGATCATATAATAGCTGCTGCTATCTCCTTCAGAAGTATTGTTTATGGTTGTGTTCAAGTAGACTGTTAGAAACAGGAAAGCAAACAGGGAAGTCACTTTTTAGAAAATTTCATAAATTAGACGCTTGTAAAATATCTAAAAGTTTGTTTAAAAATACTGTCAGTACTTCGTTGTAAAGTTTAAATCCTATTTATCATGTTTTTATTTGCCATTTATTATGTATCTGTCATTTCATTTCACAGCTAAACCCATTACGTCCCTGCAGCCGTTCATCCTGGTTGAGGGCCAGTCATTCCGTCCGGCTGCTATATGCCGTTCGGTGGCTAAGCCGATGGCAGGCCTCTCCTGGGACACCGAACTCGCAGGTCAGAGTCAGAACCGTAGCTCAGATGGTGAGGTGGCCTCCATCCAGTTTTCTCTCCACCCTCTCCGTAACATGAACGGGCAGAAGCTGGACTGTCTGGTCTGGCATCCATCGCAAAAAGGCTCAGTGAGGATCTCCAATAACCTTGTAGTACACTGTGAGTCCTGATTTCAGACGCTTATTATAATTATATATCAGAAGTACTTCAAAAATGCAATTTCTTTAATAATATATCATTTTATTAAAAAATAAATAAAAACATATCCATTATAGTAATTATAGTGTTTTATAATTACCTTTTCACTACTAAAAACTGGGGAGAGGAGGAATTATATCCTTAATTATGTTCTTAATTATCATTTATCACTTATTCAAAATATATTTTCTTATTTCGTACACTATAAAAACATGCTGGGTTTAACAACAACCATTTCTGGGTTATTTGGCCACCCAAATATTGGACAGAACACATGCTGGGTCATTATATAGAGTTGGGTTAAATGTTTGACCCACATGCTGGGTTGTTTTATTTAACACAACTATTGTTAAAAATTACTGGGTTGGAAATTATAAATCACACCCAGAATTACTAGAGGCAACAGTAATAATCAAAAAGTGAACATTTATTAATAAGCAAGAACACCCATGGACAAAAATATAAGACAAATTGACAAAAATGTGCATTTAAAAGTAACCTCGGACCGCCGCCTCGCGTTTCACTCGTAGCTGAGAGATGTTGTGACTGATTCCATAACCTGCCCATAAACAAACAGTCCTGAGGTTGGAGAACATATTTTAACATCAAAATACATTAAATTCAGTATTATAAATAATAAAAACAGTTTGTTATATCTCATCCCTGTATGTTGCATTGCATAAAATAAAATCATTTACAGCACAGTATAGACTTCATAGATGAAATAAAACGTATACAGATCTTTATTTCACCCGAAGAAGTGCACCAATTAGGTGGCATTAACCCAATGTCTGGGTAACACAAAAACTACCCTACACTGGAAAAAACAACCCAACAGGCTCAATCTTGTGGTTGGGTAGAAAAAATAACCAAGCATTTTTTTTTAGAGTGTAGTGTTACTAGCATTTCTTAAATTGTTTATCAGGTTTTTTTTTTTTTTTTTTTGCAAGTTTCCGCAAAGTACTTTTTATAGGGCAAAGAATCATTAGTGCTATAGTTAATCTATAATTCATTTTGGCACTTCCTAAGAATTATTTTGATGTCTCTTGATGTCAAACCACTTGCCAGGTTATAAACACAAGCTGCCTATGTGCTTTCTCTTCAGAAGAATTTTTAATGTTGTACTTACTGCAGTATGATTGATGTATTATTGCGCCACAAGTTTTGTTAGAGCCACATTTTATACGTCACTGCCTGGATATGACTCAGAATGATTGTGAATTACAAATCTAGAAATCATGAAAACAATTGTGAATTTTATAATGTAATTGTAAAACACCTTTAGTGTTTACTCAGCTTGTGAAATTTAAATATGATGAAACTTCCCTCAGATGTGTTATGACATGTGGACATCTGTTTATTGTCTTAATCGATACTATGACTACATTGTTTCTCTCTGATTCATCACTACTGCTGCGGCCATAATAATCTCTTTGCTTTGGTTGATTGTAAGAAAATGTGAAGCAATAGTTCTCTCAGAATCAAAATTCAGTCATTATTTAGTCACCTTCATGTGTTTAGAAACCCATTTGATGTCCTACTTCTGTGGAACTCAATTGGAAAAATTCTCAAGAATATCATTGTTGTTTTTCTTGTTGTTTTTTCTCCTATTCAGTTACAATGAATAAGAACTGGAGCTTTCGACATCAAACAAGGTGCAAAAGCACCATAAACCAAATAGTTGAAAGTCTGAAACCATATAGTTTTGTGTAAAGAATAACCTCAAATCTTTCATCTATAATAATGAAAGAGTTAACCATGTCTGAGAATGTGCTTTTGAGTCTGAATTTTTCAATGAATCCATTCATTCGGTTCACAGAATTAATCTGAATGATTCATTCACAAATCAGCAGATCTGGTTTTGTTTGCAACTCACTGACTCAATCTACTGCAACAGTTAACATCTTACTAGAATGGAAGATTATCAGTTAAATTTATATATGCACCATTTTATGATATGTTATGGTGCTTTTACATCATTTTTAAAGCTTGAAAGCCCCAGTCCTCATTCTATATGACTGCATTGAAAAAACAAAAAAACAACCAGTACATCATTTTAATGTATCTGCTTTTGTGTTCCACAGAGAAAAGAAAGGTATATAGGTTTAATTTAATTGTACAAAATTTGAATAATTCAAACATATGCATGTCTCATAATGCCAATATTAGAGTTTGTACGGTGTCAACAAAAGGATCAGGTGAACTTATTGGTCAAACAGGAAGTTCATCACAAGTTCAAACAAGAGGCTGAAAAGTGAATTAGACACGCCTAATTGTAAAATCTTTTCATTTGTGTGTTCTTGTGTACGTACAGACCCTCCAAATGCATTGATATCTGGCTATGAGGACAGCTGGTATGCTGAAATGCAAGGAGCCATGCTGCAGTGCAGCGGTCAAGGAAATCCAGAACCTCACCAATTCAACTGGATGAGGTAAAACTGCCTGTCTACCTACATCTGTCAGTCTGTTTGTTTGTTCATCTTCCTGTAAGCCTGTCTTGTCAGTTTAATTCTGTTTCGGTTGGCTTCTCTATCAGCATGCCAGAGTAATCTCTAGGTGTGGACGAGAAGGTTGTGGCCTAAATTCAAGAGTGCATTTTTAATCTACTCTATCAGATAGATAGAATCTTAAGAAGTAATACTGACACTGAGAGGTCATTGAAATACACGACAGTTGTTTTTGCATTCGTGAACAATAATTAGTCACAGTCACACACCTATTTTTCGTCATTTTTCAGTACGACTGACTAAGGGGGTGTAGACATGGACATTTAGATGATCACGCAATTCCTGTGACAAACATTCTCTGGTTTTCTCTTCTCTGCCTCGAGTGGGGAAACCTGTTCTCTGGCTGCTCGGTGTGAATGCAAAGTAAATGAAGTAACTGTGGCCTGGTGTCGTGTTGCAAACTTGCGCAGCAAACAGATAGAGTGCATTTTCACACGGAGGGAGAGAGCGGGGGATGAGAAATGGCTGGTGAGGGGGAGATGAGTAGGTTTATGATGATGGAGTCAGGAGAATTTGCCTGCGTGCTTGTGTGTGTCATCGGATGGATCTTACCACTGTCCACATGCAAATTGCGCCATGTTGTATGAAAAACATGGAACTTATAGTTCCTGGTATAAGATGTGGACAAAGTTCCTATTGTCTACGGAAACACTGAGTGGGCCTATTATTGGTTTTAGCTAAATAAATAGGCTTAACAGCCTTTAAAAAAGACCAGAAATGCGCTTGGCTGAACTAAAAATGAAAAATCTGGCAGGTGCCAACATAGAGAGTTTGCTTGACAGCCCTCATTCTTAAGCACTATGCAAGGTAAACAAAACAAAGCACTTACCTAGACTACATTCAATTCTGAGTTTCAGAATTTGTCATGCTGTCACTTGAAGTTAGAAAACTGGATCTTGATGCAAAACCAATTGAGAACTACTACTTTAAAGCACTGTACGAAATTAGTTTAGATTTTTTTTTAACAATACTATTCTGACTGTGTTATGGACAAAAAATGTTTTGTGATAAAATCACTGATGATCTGAAAGTGATACAGACCAGGGATATTTTAAGTTAGCATTCATGAAATAATCAAAAATCAATTTTCATGCACAGAATCCTTCAGTAAAGTTTCAGTTGTTTTCAAAGTACAGTTTGGGGTCAGTAACACTTGAAAAATTAATATTTTTATTCAGCAAGGACACATTTTATTGATCAAATGTGACAGTAAAGACATTTATAATGTTACAAAATATTTCTGTTTCGAATAAATGCTGTTCTTTTTACATTTCTATTCATGAAAGTACCCTGAGAAAATGCATCATGGTTTCCACAAAAATATTAAGCAGTACAACTGTTTTCAACATTGAAAATAATAAGAAATGTTTTTTGAGCAGCAAACCAGCATATTGGAATGATAGAAGGACCATATTGGACCAAGCAAAACCAGTTATAAGGGTCAATTTTTTAAATTAATTTACATTATAGCTGAAAAAAATAAGCTTTCCATTGATGTATAGTTTGTTAGGATAGGACAATATTAATCAAGATGCAGCTATATGAAAATCTGGAATCTGAGGGTACAAAAAAATCAAAATATTGACAAAATCATCTTTAAAGTTGTCCAAATTAAGTCCTCATCAATGCATATTACTAAAAGTTTTGATATATTTTTACAAATTTACAAAATATCTTAACGTAACATGATCTTTACTTAATATCCTAATGAAAATCGATCATTTTGACCCATACAATGTATTGTTGGCTATTGCTACAAATATATCCGTGCTACTTATGACTGTTTTTATGGTTCAGGGTCACATATTAGAATGATTTCTGAAGGATCATGTTCTGGTATCAAGGACATTTTAAGTCAATGATGTGTAAATAATTAAGCATAAATCATTTGTGATGTGTAGAATCCTAGACTATAGATTCTGTTGTTTACAATGTCTGTTTTTGATTGAGGGATTAAATCATATTTCGTTGTTCACACAGGAAAGATGAAGCTCTACCAGAGGGTGTGACTGTGGAAGGAGGCACGCTGCGCTTTTCCAGGCCCCTGAGCTTGACAGATCAAGGAGTTTACGTCTGCACCACCACCAATGAGGTGGGATCTGGAAAAGCTGAGATTCTAGTAAATATATCAGGTGTGTGTCCCACTGGAAACCATTCACCCAGGTTAAAGTGCAGTGCACAGTGCTGTCATCTAGTGAAAATAATATGCAACTGCATATCTCATAATCTATCAAATTGAAAGAATATTTCATCCAAAAATGACGATTCTGTCACCATTTACTCACCCTCATGTCGTTCCAAACCTGCATGATATTTTTTGTTCTATCTGTGGAATGTAGGCAGATGTTAGGCAGAATGTACAAGCTGTTCTTTTCCATAAAGTCATTGTCTAAAAGAACAAAAACACAAAAGCACCATAAGAAAGTCGGACTCATTCACACAAATGATGACAGGACTGTTGTAATTGAATATAATTGTAATTGAATGTACAAGAAGTTCATAAGTTTTGTTGCATGTTTCTTTCAGAGTTGCCTCCAACTAACGCGTCAGTGAACTACTTGATGATGATTATCATTGCTGGTGTTGCTGCGGTGATTGTTCTCACTCTTGTCATAGTGATAATTTCAGTAAACCGCTACTATAAGCGCAAAAATCAACAACTGGCTATAGAGCTGGTTGCAAAAAAGTAAGAAGATTTGTCTTTCTTTCTGAACATAGAATAATTTACATGACTGGTCTGAATATGAGAATTCCTGCACACCTGTACTTCAGTCTGTGTTTGTCTCACTCTCTTTGTAAGGGAGGAAATCAGCACTCTGTCAAGACAAGCCTCATTTAGGAGAGTCAACTCAGGAAGCACAGACAACAGATACTCGGTAAAAATACATATGTACACATAGAAAAATGTTTATTGATAATGCAAGGTTTGGGGTCAGTAGGATTTTTAAAATGTGTTTTAAAGACGTCTCTTACACTCACCAAGACTGTATTTATTTGATCAAAAATGCAGTAAAAACAGTAATATTGTGAAAGTGTTTTTTTTTTTTTTTTAATCTTAATATGTTTTAAAATTTAATTTATTCCTTGATGGCAACGATGAATTGTTACATATGCTGATTTGGTGCTCAAGAAACATTTCTCATTATTATCAATGTTGAAAATAGATTTGCTGCTTAATATTTTTTATGGAAACTGTGATACTTTTTTCAGAATTCTTTGATGAATATAAAGTTCAAAAGAACAGTATTTATTTGATATAGAATTTTCTTGTAACATTATAAATGTCTTTACGGTCATATTTGATCCGTTTAACGCATCCTTGCTGAATAAAATTATTACTTAAAAAAAAAAAAAAAAAAAAATCTTACTAACCCCAAATGGTATGGTAGTGAATGATATGTGTGTGTATATACTGTTTTATCTATTCAAACTTTATAATCTTCCGTTTATGAAATGTTTTATTTGTATACTATTTTGATAATTGACATTATCAAATGTAATGACATTAATACATTTTTTTATTATTATTTATTTATTTTTTTACACATATGGCTTAAGTATCTTAATTTCCTTTTCGGGCAACAGCATATATGTACACCATTACTGTATGTATATTGCAGTATATTATATCTCCCTCCCTCTCATTTCTTTTAAAAAATCCGTCTCTGTCTTCTTTTAAAAGGACGACAATAATCCTTTAAGAGTTGAAGGGACGATACGCACAAGTTTCTCTTCACTGGTTTGTCACTCTTTTCATGCATCATTTCAAAAAACACTATATATACCAGTCGTATTCTGCAATTGTTCGATATGATATATATATATATATATATATATATATATATATATATATATATATATATATATATATATATATATAAATGAATATTTAGGCAGAACATTTCACAATTGAATTTTGTTTTCCTCTCTGGCACACACATAAAAACCCAAAACGTTTACTTTCACAGGATCGTCCTCGCTCCAGGGATAGTCGGTCCACGCTGGGAGGGGTGGACTCACTCGGTCGCCCTGCAATTTATAACACGTCCAAAAGAGGTCGAGACAAACTGATGGACAGAACTGAAAAAGAAGCTCGGTTGATGATGGAGTCTTATGAGATGGACAGTAACGTGTCACAGGTATGAGATAAGTTTCATAAGTCTGCTTGTGCGGTTGATCTATATTGCCACTTTCACAAATAGACCTTAAATTTGTTGAAAAAGAACAACAAATTGTTTTTCTGTTCTTTTTCAACAAATGGTCCATGAATGAACGCGCTTAACCTTCCAAAAGAAACTGGTGTTCATTCAGATCAGAAGAAATCATCTGAAATTAAATGGTCACATTTATTTTCTCTTCATTTTATATAAATGAAATTTGCATTTTTGTAACCATGCTACTTGCTAAATATTAGTATTTAATAATTCTGGGCTAGCTAGTTTAGGACTAAATGTTGGTTAGTAGTTATTGGGAAATGCATATGTTCCATACACTATTGTTCGAAAGCTTGAGGGGTTTTTTTTTTTTTGCAAGGTTTTTATTTTATTTTATTTTATTTTGAAAGAAATGAATACTTTTATTCAGCAAGGATGCGTTTTATTTTATTCTTTTGTCATTTCTGCTCATTAAAGAAGTGTCACGGTTTCCAGAAAAATATTAAGCAGCGCAACTGTCACATCTGTTACAACATTGATAACAATGAGAAATGTCTGAGCAGCAAATCAGCATATTAGAATGATTTCTGAAGGATCATGTGACACTGAAGACTGGAGTAATGATGCTAAAAAAATTTTTAGCTTTGCCATCACTGGAATAAATTATATATTAAAATATAGTTTATTTTTTAAAATGTTATATATAGTTTATTATTTATGTTACATATCAGTTTATATAAAATGTGCCTTTATTTATTTCAAATTAGTAACAGGACATCAAAATGTACCCTAATTTTATGACACCTTTTCTACTGTTTTACCGCCAAATTCCATGCACATACTCTGACTAATATGATCTGATAAATATAGTTCTTAAAGCTTTAGTAACTCTCAACGGTTTTGTAATGCTAACACAGTTAACATATGCTGTATCAAATAATTATGCAAGTAAAAATGCTCATAATCACATGTTTACACTTATGTTATACAGGAAACCCAACTTCTCCCTCCTCTCCACCCCTCTTCTTTTTCAATGGAGCAGGCTGTTGAAATTATTCGGTCTCGGAATGGCAGCGCCATTCTCCCAGCAGAGGGGAGGCCGCAGTCAGGAGGAAGTAACAGAGGGGGCAGCAGAGGGCATAATTCGCCCTTAGTGTCCATGTACCCAACTCTTACGGATGAGGAAGAGGAAGATTCTGTTAGCCCTGCGGATTCAGGAGTTCACAGAGGTTTAATGGAGCCTGACGGTTTTGAGAATGGCGGCAGCGAGACAGCCAGTTCTCAGATATCTGAGGCGCTATCCAGTCATTTCGAGCGCACTAACGGCACACTACGGCCCAAATCAAAACCCAATAACATCCTGCTCCCAGCCAACACAACACTTTTCCTCACGCCGCATAGCCCAACTATCCACAAAGCTCAGATCGTTTAGAGTGTTCCACTAAACAAAAAGCTGTGTCTGGACAACCAACCCAAAAATGGATCTTTTGTATGAACTTTTTTATATGACTACATTCTTAAGGTGGCAAAAACATGGACCGAATGACCACCTAAACTCAAACTGAAAAACAATACCAGCATTACTCAAACAGTCCCTCAAATAATTGTGTAATCCACTGTGTAATCTGGAAATGGGACGCTTGAGTATTATGGGTCACAACATGTTTCAGGTGCAGATTAACTGGAATCCGCCAGAGTTCAGCTCCTCTGTGTGACCAGGAATGGAATTAAGATTTTTTTTATTATTATTGCAACCTAAGGCTTCACTTGAATTGCTATTGAGGGAGAAAATCCTACATGAACTGTTTTCTGGTCAGTTAATCCTTCACTGTGACTTTTTGACCTGGATGTCTGTAATCCAGAGATGTACAAAATGGTGTTCTGACATTTTTTTTTTTTTTTTGAATATATGTGTATATTATATATTTTGACTGGAAACTACCCACTGCATGAATAGTATTATGAAGTATTGCATTACCTTGTTTTGATGGCTCCTGCGTGTTCACAGAATGTCTTTGTCATTGTAGGAGTTACACTGTCGTTGTTTACAACATTTATACTTCATTATATGTTCTAGTGCTTTAAATGTATTTAGTTTTAATAAGCGGGCAGTGTTACCGCAAGCTCCCGAGACACTCTTGTGATCTTTCTATCTAACAAAATATAAAGCCATGGGTCCTGATGGTAACTTTGGTGTATTCAATTCACTGCAGTGTATGAGGGTTATTAAATCAACCCTAATTATACTGCATGTATCTATGTTAGATGAATTTCAGAAAACACAATGTTGAATCGGGACATTGTTGTTTGGTGCTTTTCGGCCTAAATTTAAACAGCACAATCTGAGGTGTGATAAGAACAAATGTACTATATCAGCTATAATTAACACCAAAATGTTACAATAAAAATGTAGGGACTGTGGTATTAGCCACCACTGTCAAAAAAAAAAAAAAGAGAATGAATGAATAGAAGATTATAATAATTTATGTTGTTTCACAATATTAACAATAAGCTCAATAACAACTGTATTAATGATGGTATTTTGGTGTAAGCTATTACCTTGGTATATTTTTATAAACTGTCCCCCACCGTGCTTGGCTGCTTTTGCAGGAAACACATTTATGAATCATTTTAGGAACGTTTGGTGTGACTTTTATTTTGAATTTCAACCTGCCTTTAAGTCACAGAGTATTCTTACTGTGATTCTGCATAGAACTGCATTGCAATTAAAGTACTCATATTTACTAAAACGGCCTCTAAATGTGGAAGAAGATGATAGAAATATTTGATACCTTGGAAATAATTTATTTTGTATTCAAATAATTTTTTCTCTCAAAAAAGGAAAAAAAATATTTTATTAAAAGTTTTTTTTTATTTTTAAATAGTGTTTTAAATTTGCAAGTGGAGAACATGCAGTAGACGTAGGCTTTGATTAGTTCATTGTTTTTAATTTAAAAAAAAATTAAACAGTCACAAAGCGCTCAGAACGGGACTTTTATTTCGTCAACAAGGCGTGTCGCCGTCCATTCTGATGACTGCTCACCATGGCGAGCTTCACACATCGCCGCTTTTAATTCTAGGCACATTCGCGGAGGAATTTATCTTCCATCATCTTTTCTCCTTCAGCGGTGTCGACGCTCTTCCTGGTTTATTTTCACTTCCTTAACTGTACAGTTTTTTCAAAAGCGTTGTATGTCTTTTGAAAATATACAATTGTGCATTTGTTTTCCCTGATGATATGGATTAATTTGTCGATGCCTGCAGAAATTGCCTGGACATAATTGTTCCACCTGACCATGCAGAAAATCCCGGGGATAACAACACACTGCAAGGATTAGTGTAGTTCATAAAGATCACTGCATTTATTTATATATATATATATATATATCTATATTTTTATACCGGAATCGCTGTATTAATTTTAACAGGTTTTTCTAAGAAAAGGAACAGGGAAGAAAGGAAAGAAGCAGGAAACCCTCAAGCAGAGGTACAGTGGACTGAATGAATGTAACCAGCTCAAGACTCATGTGTCATTCATGTTACATTTAGAATGTGTTTCCGCATTATATTATATTATGTAGCATATTATATTATGTAGCGTTGTTAAATAATTGTACAAACTTAAAAACCTTTTAATTTTAATTTATGTGTGTGTGTGTGTATATATATATATATATATATATATATATATATACACTATATACACTATATTCCCAAAAGTATTGGGTCACCCTCTTCTAATGAACAGGTTTGACTACTTTAGTAATTTCCATGAGTACAAATCTTAATGTTTAAGCATATAATGATATTCTAGGGAATTGTGTGCTTCTAATTTTAAAGCAGCAGTTTGGACAGGACCCTTTTCTATTCTAACATGACAATGCCTCTGTGTATAAGACAAGGTTCAAAAAGAAATGATTGATTTAGTCAGTGTGGAAGAACTTGACTGGTCTGCAGAAAGCCAAGTCCTAATCCAAGCTGAACACCTCTGGTGTGACTTTAAATGCAGATCTTGAGCCAAAAACTCTACCAAACACCAATGACTTGTACATATGGGTACAGTCATTTTAGACTCTTCCAAAACTGTTGCAACAGAGATGAAAATACAATTTTTAAATACATGCATTATGTTTCCATCTTTGTTGCCACAGTTTTGGAAGTGCCTTTTTCTGTTCTAAAGAAGGGGGTGTCCCAATACGTTTGTCCATATAGTGTATGTACAAGTCATTGGTGTTTGGTAGAGTTTTTGGCTCAAGATCTGCATTTAAAGTCACACCAGAGGTGTTCAGCTTGGATTAGGACTTGGCTTTCTGCAGACCAGTCAAGTTCTTCCACACTGACTAAATCAATCATTTCTTTTTGAACCTTGTCTTATACACAGAGGCATTATCATGTTAGAATAGAAAAGGGTCCTGTCCAAACTGCTGCTTTAAAATTAGAAGCACACAATTCCCTAGAATATCATTATATGCTTAAACATTAAGATTTGTACTCATGGAAATTACTAAAGTAGTCAAACCTGTTCATTAGAAGGGGGTGACCCAATACTTTTGGCAATATAGTGTATATATATATATATAAGGCTCATACAATTTTATAGTTATTTACATTCACTGACTTTAATGAAAGTTTGACCACTTTGGATTTCTGCATATTGGTTACCAAACAGTTTTCCCCCCAAATAATAATAATTATATTTTAAAACAATTGCTTATTTATTTGAACCAAAAGAGACTTCATTGACACTTTAATTATTTTCTTTTTTTTATAAATTACACCATGAACATTTCATTCAGAAATTAAAATCATCATAGAAATGTGTTTTCATTCTAGTATGAATAGCCTTTCATGGTGTATTTTTGAATAACATATAACTCACTGACACAATAAAGAAAATTGCAGAATTTGCAGTGGATGGAAATATCCCATGAAAACTCGCTCCTGGAAAGCACCTTTAGACCACAGTTCACGTCACAGCTTTAGAATTAACCAAGTTGTAAGCTATTTATAGTGGGATGTTTATGGTTCCTTTTACTGTTTTGGCATGGCTTTATTGATTCTAGTTTTATCACATTAAAGACAAAAGGCTTTTAAGGAGGGTTGATTTGTCCAAATATAGTCTCATTAGAATGTAAATGTGTAATGGAAGGTAACCGAACATCAGACCTTAAATGTTGATGGTTTGTGGTTTCTGACTTGAGCTGTGTCATGTTCATCCCTGCACAGTCGCAGACACGTGAGAGCTGCAGCCTTCTAGAGTTTCAGTGGACAAGAGGGGCTCTCACTTTTACCTCAATACTTAAGCCTATCTGACCTAATAGCCTAGTGGTCAATAGAACTGAAAATTAGATAATATATCACATTTTATGTGATAGACCATATTATTGGCAGCAATTTTGAGATTATGACCAAAAATAAACCAGGGTTTATATAATTAATTGGAATAATAATAAAGTATTTTATGCTCACCAAATTAAAAACAAAAACTGCGTTTATTTGAAATAGAAATGTTTGTAACAATATAAATGTTTATACATATTTATATACATTTATTAATGACTTTTTTTACTTAAAACAGTGGTTGATTTTTCTATACAGTATCTTTTGCATTTAAATCTTGTTAAAAAGCCGATAATAGCCTTTAAAGCTTGTGTGACAACATGCCCCACTGCTGGGTCACAACATGAACATGATACAGTGAACTGCATCTTTTTTGTTGGACAATAATTATGGTATTTTTTAATTGCTGCACAGAACATTTTAAAATAAATGTGAGTATAACATAAAGACATGATTGAAGTTTGAAAATTTCCCATTGACTTCTTGATGTCATTGCAATATTTGCATACTGAATTGTGATTGGTCTTTTTTCTTGCTTGTATTTGCACACCAAATTGCAGTTGGGTTTTTGCTGTCTTATTGTTACTATATAAATAATCATGTCAATTTATTCTTAAAGTCTGTGTTATTTTATGATTTGTTGACGATTTATTTGCTTTATATTATACTCATGTAATAATATGCCATGATTGATTGATTGAGTAATGACTAACGGTATATGCCACTATTCTTCCCACAGTCATGTCCTTCAGGAGGGGTGTTGTCAGGCAGAGTAAGTTCAGGCATGTGTTTGCCCAGGCTTGGAAGGCTGAGCATTGCCTCGATGATGTCAGAGTATCGCGCGTGACATGGGACGGTCCGCTGTGCGCTGCCAATCCCAAGTTCATTGCTGTTGTCATTGAGGCCGGAGGAGGTGGAGCCTTTCTTGTGTTACCGCTCGCCAAGGTTGGCATGCGTTCTCTCGCAATAACAATGCCTTAAATATGCCCTGAGGATGTACAGTTGGTATTTTACATTAGTTTGCATAATCAAATGGTTCTGCTCACATAGTTTCTGTGTCATTTAACACTAGAGCGGTCGAGTGGACCAGAACACCCCGACCGTGTGCGGTCACGCCGCTCCGGTGCTGGATGTGCAGTGGTGCCCACATGATGACAATGTTATTGCCAGTGCCTCAGAGGACTGCACTGTCAAGGTTTGCTTCATTCCCTTAAACGAAACCTACACGTCAGTTACTGTCTTATGAATATTCATTGGGTGAATATAGCATCCTTGGGGCTTCACATGGTACATATTGTTAGTTTTGTATTGTTAGTTGAATTTGAGTGTTTTAGCACTATTGCAATAATTATCTAAATATTTTCACCCTTTTATATATGACTTGAAATCATGTTTTATTTTTAGTCAGAGGAACTGTCATTTGGCCTAAACATCCAAACACCAAATATGTTTTATGCACAAATTAAAACAGTAATATTGCGGAATATTTTAACAATCTGAAATAACTGTTCTGTTTTAGTATTTTAAATAATTATTGTAATTGTAAATTGTAATTCATTTCTGTGATTTCAGCAGCCATTGCTCTAGTCTTCATGTGATTCTTTAGAAATCTTCCTAATAATGCTGATTTGTTGCTCAGTACTTATCAATTATTATTTGGACTAAATTATTACTAGCGGTTCTTATTATTATTAATGTTAAAACTATGTAACCTGTGATACATTTTTCAGGGTTCTTTGATTAATAAAAAGTTCAAAAGTACAGCATTTATTTTAAATAGAAATCTTTTGTAAATATCTTTTCTGTCATTTTTGATTAATTTAATGCATCCTTGGTGAATAAAAGTATTAATTTCTTTTCTTTTTTTATCTTACCCAAAATTTTTAAATGGTAGCGTATCACAATTTCCATAAAAATATGAAGAAGCCCAACTGTTTTCAACATTGATAATAATAATGATTCAATGATTGAATGATTTCTGAAGGATCCTGTGACACTAAAGATTCACTTATGTATCTAAAAAGACATGCACTGTATTTTTGCATAACAGATTTGGCAGATTCCTGACGGAGGTCTGACATCTCCCATGTCTGAAGCTGTTGTGACTCTCGAGGGCCACAGTAAAAGAGTGGGCATCCTGGCCTGGCACCCTTCTGCTCTGAATATCCTGTTGACTGCAGGTAAGCTCTTCCTTTGTGTATATATATACTTTGCCAGCTCACGGTGCTTGGATTAAGTCTGTTCTGGCACACCCTATTTTTGGCATATGCTCTAATTCTGGTGTCTTAAATCGTTTATCAAGCCCTAATTTTGGAAATTAGACTTGTTTGATGGTTTCGTGCACCTTCAAAGTAATGAAAAGACAATAGAGCTGTTGATAACATGTAAGGAAGTAACATAAATAAATCTCTGATCTAAAACTGGGCCGCTTGATGCACAGATTGATTTAGAGGTTTGTGCACGACCAAAGAAAGGTGGCTTTGGATTGATTTGCATTGGCTTGTAAATATCTGAGATGCAAATCTTAGTTCTTAAACTGGTAAGATGTTTTGTTGCTGACCTTTTGGCCAACTTTGATCTTGTTTTCCCATGTTCTAGGATGTGATAATGTCCTGTGTGTGTGGGATGTGGGCACCGGGGAGCTGGTGTACCAGCTGAGTGATGCCCATCCAGACCTGATATACAGCGTGAGCTGGAACCGCGAGGGCAGCGTCCTGTGCACCACCTGTAAAGACAAAGCCTTACGAGTCATTGATCCCAGGCGTGGAACAGTCCTTAAGGTCAGTCTGTTTATCTCTGTATCCTAAAGTTTCTCCATCAGGGTTTTCCAACCAGGGGTTTGTGAAGAAATAGATACAGTACCATTATTCACAAGTTTGAGATCAGATTTTCTAAATAATATGGAAAGAGGCCTCTCATACTTACCAAGGCTGTATTTATTTGATCTGTTTAAAAGAAATATTATTTCTATATTAAAGCACCTTTTTCTATTTTAACATATTTTAATATGTAATTTATTCCTGTGATGCAAAACTGCATTTTCAGCATCATTACTCTAGTCTTCATTGTCATATGATCCTTCAAGAAATCATTTCAAAGTTTGCAGCTCCAGAAACATATTATGTTTACTATATGAACATATTTTTATTATTTCCCATTTTGAAAACAGTTGTGCTAATTAATATTTTTGTGGAAACCATGATTCAGTTTTTTTAATTCTTTGAATAGAAAGATCAAAATAACAGAATTTGTTTAAAATAGATATCTTTTGTAGCATTCTAAATGTCTTTACTGTCACTTAAATCAATTTAATGCATAATTGCTAAATAAACAGATTCATTTCTTTCAAAAGAGAAATCTTACTGACCCTAAACTTTTTAAAAAGTGGTGTACAAACAGCAGATTTTAGAATGGTAGTTTGAATATTCCTAGTAGGCCAAGATGATACAGGTGTACAATGTAAACATGGACATTAAGTGCACCTGAGGACTAATAGGATTATTCTAAGAATGTTTATCGAGTGGCCTGACAGCTGCTGGAAAGAAGCTGCTCTTTAACCTGGATGTTTCTGCTGTTAGTGATCTCAGGCGTCTACACGAGGGCAGTAGCTGTTTTGTCCTGGGCGGGATATTTTGTCCGCGATGAGCTTTTAGCATGTGTGATGGTCCAGTGGATTTCCAGGAATTAAACTGAGGGGTAATCTATCAAAATAGAACATGATCTCAATAATTAATTGTTTTAATCATTCATATGCATTGGAAGATTATGGCCTAACACATGTCACTGCAGTTCTGTTTGAGATATGACTTGTTGAATAGAATATTAGTGAATTAATACTTTAAATCAATAAAAAATACATTTTGTGGTTGCCTCTAAACATAAAAAGTTTCCAGTTAGTTTAGGCCTTGCGCTGTCCTCGTCTTCTGCATCAGATCACTTTGAATCTTTAAATGGTCTTCAGTTCAGTGTTTTTGCATACATATGTGATTTTTGTTTGACAATGTCACACTCAGGTGCGGGAGAAGGCTCATGAGGGCACCAGGCCGATGAGGGCCGTGTTTCTGGCTGATGGGAAAATCCTGACAACCGGCTTCAGTCGCATGAGCGAGAGACAGCTCGCCCTCTGGGACACGGTAAGAGCGTTTTGTAGAGGAGAATCGCTGGTCCTCTTTTGTTTTGTCAGCAAGAATGATCCTTTAGAGCCTGAGGTGAAGCATTAATCTGTTAATAGAAACTTGATTGAACTTCCCACTGTGTGCTTTATGGGTAATTCCTACAAAAAATAGCATGCTACTATTCAAAAGTTTGGAAGCGGTAAGACTTTCTTTAAAAAATATTTATTTAGCAAGGACAAATTAAATTGATCAAAAGTAACTGTAAAGGTATTTTTAATGTTACAAAAGAGTTCTATTTCAAGTAAATGCTGTACAGGTGCATCTCAATAAATTAGAATATCGTGGAAAGGTTCATTTATTTCAGTAATTCAACTCAAATTGTGAAACTCGTGTATTAAATAAATTCAATGCACACAGACTGAAGTAGTTTAAGTCTTTGGTTCTTTTAATTGTGATGATTTTGGCTCACATTTAACAAAAATCAACATATTAGAATGATTTCATGTTGTTTTAAATGATAATAACAGTTTACAATACTACTATGTTTATGACATTTTCCATCAAATAAATGCAACCTTGGTGAGCAAAATTGACTTAAAAAAACATTTAAAAAATCTTACCAACCCCAAACTTTTGAACCATAGTATATTTTATAAAAAAATACCATTTAAAACAGTTAAATATATTTAGTTTGATTTTATTCTATTTTAATTGTACTTCCTTCAATTAAAAAGGAATTTGAACTCTGGTTTGCTACCAATATTCAATTTAAATTCCACTTAGCAGAACACTCTAGAAACCATTTGAGCAATCATGCCCTAGCTTCCACTGTCAGAACCACCCAGAATGCCTTAGCAACAGCTAATATTATTATATATTATTATAGTAATGCCCAAGCTCATCCAGAACACCCGAGCAACAACCTTAGCAACCACTTGCAATGCCCAAGCTACTACCACTTAGCAATTGCCAGCCACTCAGAAAATTTTAGCAATGGCTTAGTAATGCAAGTGCAAGACACATGTAACCTTCAGACTTCAAATTACTATTCAAATTGCTTTAACTTCAGAGGGCCCAAGTGACCTTAAAATGTCAAGACTTTTTCAACTTTCAAGCAAAGTTCTGTCAAGTCAACATTCAGTGTGCCTTGACAAGCTTGCATTTTCTATTTTTTATTTTGTGGAAGTGCAAACATTTACTCAAACTCCCTCAGTTTAGTAGCTTCAGGACACATGAATAATCAGACGCTCACAAATGATCTTAGTTGACATAAAAACATCTATATAGAGAATCAGCCAATCAATCTGATGAGCTTTATGAAATATTAGTTGTTGCCTGTCTGGTTCAGTTATTGAGCATGAAATAGTACTATATGTTTTGATAACCTAGTGTATATATATGACTGTCTCTGTCTGTCTTTGTATTTCAGAGGGATCTTTCTGAACCAATGGTTACTCAGGAAATGGACACCAGTAACGGAGTTCTGCTTCCGTTCTATGACCCAGACACCAACATGGTTTACTTGTGTGGCAAGGTAGGATTACCCAGCTTTACCCGATCACCTTTAACTGCTGCACGGTTCCTCCAGCAGCTCTAACAGAGATATAAACTTACACAGAAACATGCTGTTTACAGAATACGCATCTGGCACAATCACTGCTTGCGGTAGTTTTCGTTATTTACACACAGCAAACATACTACCATTCAAAAGTTTGAAATCAGTAAGATTTTTGTTAAACATCTTCTAAAAAAGAGTCTCTTTTGTTCACTAAGACTGCATTTATTTGATAAAAATACAGTAATACACTATATTATTTTATAATATAATATACTTTACTTTACTTTTAGTCATTTAGCAGACGCTTTTATCCAAAGCGACTTACAAATGACTACAACAGAAACAATCAATTGTAGTATTAAAACAACTAAAACAGATCCAAAACTAAAAGCTAAAACTTCATAAATAGTATATATACACACACATTAAAAAAATTAAAAATGAGAAATGCATAACAAAATTTCTAAACTTAACATTTAAATGAAAACAAAATAAAGCTACAAACAATTCAAAATATTAAGAGAACAAAAGGTATAAGAGTGTAATGATTCTAACATAAATCTAAGCCAAACACCAAAACAGCTACGTGTATGTACACACACACAGACATATATGCACACAGACACACACACACACACACACACACACATATCCATAAATTCAATATTATTTCATTTCCATGTAGTTTGTTGAAGTACTAAAATAACTCAAATTAAATAAAACTAAAACTTAATAAATAACTTATACAGACATAATAGAAAAAACTAATAAAATGACAAACATAACTACAACTGTAACTAAAGTTAAAATAGATAACATATACAAATCAAACTACATTAGTTTAACAGTAATCCTAGAAAAAATAACTGTGCCAAACATACAAGTAAGAAATGGTTATAAAAACTGAAAGAGAAGTGAAACAAGTAATAGGAAAGAGAATAAATGAAAAGTGATACTTATCCCTTGCCGGTGTTCCTGTCTGGTGGAGTCGCTCGGTAGAGTTGATGGTCTTTACACAGTTCGGTCTTCACACGACGAGGACTTCTGCGACCGCTGCCGCGGTATAATAACCTTTTTTATACCCGTCTAACAAAACACTAATTGAATTCAGCTGGACGCACTTTCCTGTTAATCACAATAAATGGCCACGCAAGCGCAGACACTAACAAGATACGCCATACAGTACGAGACCAAACACGATTTCAGCACGTCTCCACTCAGTAAACAAAACAAGCGTTTCCTAGCAACGGCAACTGCGCTAAACACTAATGAGACAAGTAAATACACTTACGAGCTACTTTTAACTTCCGCTGATAGACTGCTTCTCTCAAAGAATATTTCTTACACCGTCTTCTGCTGGCGCTTGAACACAATTTCCTGTTAATCACAATAAATGGCCACGCAAGCGCAGACACTAACAAGGTACGCCATACAGTACGAGACCAAACGCGATTTCCTAATGTAATTTATTCCTGTGATGTTGACACTTCAGTATCGCATGATCCTTCAGAAATCATTCAGGATTCTGCTGTATAATATTTTTGTGGAAACTGTGTGACATTTTTCCAGGATTCTTTGATTAATAACAAAAGAACAGCATTTATTTGAAATTGACATTTTTTGTAACAATACAAATGTCTTTACTGTCACTTTTGAACAATTTAATGCCTCCTTAATGCATAAAAATTATGAATTTCTTTCAAAAAACAAGTCTTACTGGCCCCAAATTTTGAACAGTTTTGTAAGAGATGTTCAATATGTAAGAATGAAGTGGTGGTAAATGGCACAGTGATAGTATCAGATGTAAATACCATGGTACTTTGATATTCAGTATACCACAGTACTTGTTTTTCATAGGCATGTGTAACAAAAGTATAACTGATAACTGATTAAATCCAGTGTTGTCAATGAACTGTAACACAGCTGTCTATCACTGTCTCTCTCTCACAGGGGGATTGTTCTATTCGTTACTTTGAGGTGACAGATGAGTCACCGTATGTTCATTTCCTGAGTCTGTACAGCAGTAAGGAGCCGCAGAGAGGTGCTGGTTTCCTAAGCAAACGAGGAGTAGATGTCAACAAGTGTGAAATAGCAAGGTGTGAACTCAACTACTGTGGTACTTTAGGATGTAATCATATTTATCTTTGTTCGATTTTGATGCTTTCCATTTAATCCCATTTGTGTGTGAATTTGATTGCATTTCATTTGCCTTAATGAATGCCCTGAAAACATGTGAGTGGCAACTCCATCTTCAGTCTGTTGCTTAGTGCAAAAGTTGTTTGTTCTGTTTGACAGGTTATTTGGCCGGAATGTTTAACTAAGAAATATAAAACTGAGCAAGCGGGAAGATAAAGAATAGTTCACAAAAAAAAAAAAAAAAAAAATCAAAATGAAAATGTTTTCTCACCTGCGTGTGATTCCATTCTTTCTTCCATGGAACACACCAAAAAAAAAGGAAGAATCGTATGCAACATACAGTATATTACAATTTAAAAGTTGTTTTTAATAAGATTTTTTATGTCTTTGAAAAAGGCTCATACTGTAAAACATTAATTCTCTGACATATTACAATTTAAAATAACATTTTTCTGTTTTAATATACTAATAATTTTCAGCAACCATTACTCCAGTCTTTAGTGTCATATGATCCCTCCAAAATCATTCCAATATCTGTTGATCTGGTGCGCAATAATAATTTATTATTCATAATATAATATAATGTAATGTAATGTAATGTAATATAATATAATATAATTTATTGTTATTGTTATTAATGTTCAAAGTATTTTAAATAAAAATAGAAATGACATTTTAAATATCTTTACTGTTACTTTTTGATCAAATGAATGCATGCTTGCTGAATAAAAATATACATTTCTTTCAAAAGAAAAAAGAAAAATCTTAAAGAACTCACGCTTGTGAACATTAGTGTATACTTCATGCAAATATTCTCTTCCATAAAACAGAGGCATATATTGACAAGATGTTTTCAAGTTTCAAAAATGAACCATAAAAGTAGTTTATTCCACTCATGCAATATAATTCCAAATGTTCTGAAGCCGTACACTACAGTAGCTTTATGTGAGTAACAAACTGAAATAAGCATTATTCGCTAAAAATCTTTCTCTTTCATTTTTATTGTTGAGCAAGAAGTCCTGATTAGTTCACACCTGCACTGATTCTTAAATGGCATCTCTCAAGTGCTTGTATTTATCTCCATTATTCTTCATTTTATTCCTTCAGGTTCTACAAACTGCACGAGAGGAAGGTTGAGCCCATATCTATGACCGTGCCGCGGAAGGTAAGTTCAGTCTGCATGTCAGAGCGACCACTCGTTCAGTTCTGAATTTTGTGTGTTAAGCGAGTCAGAAAGGAAAGTTACTAAGTAACGTCTGATTACTAATTGTTCAGTCATTCCATTTCGGCATCTACAAGACCTTTGGTTCTGATAGAACAGTTGAATCTCTGTTTGAAATGCTGAGGCAGGAAGTTCACTGAAAATTACCATACTCTAAATACTCTCTTACTTGGGTCTCCCCATGTTGTAAGGCATCTATCGGTCATATTGACTCCAATTCATTCCAAAAAATATGTTCAAATGGTGAGGATATACATATATATAAATATTCCTCAATATTTGACATATTGAGGAATGACATCATCTGTTTTAAAACAAAACGATGAATGGACAGACCCAAATATGCTGGCTGATATTTGATAATACCATTTTTAAGTGTAAAAAATTCACTATCACGGAAATTTATGGATACTGTCACATATTCACTGCCACAGAAAATGAATTTGCTCAGTTTGTAAAAATAAACAAAAGTCATACTTCTCACACTTCATGTTCTAATAATTTACTCATAAGAGAAAAAGTCATACGGCTTTGGAAGTGACATGAGGATGAGAAAATGATGACAGAATTTCCATTTTTGGGTGATCTGAAAGACAAAACAGAAATAAAATGGGAAACTTACATGAATTTACTATAATTAGCATATTGCAGGTATTTTTTGTATTCTGGGTAATGCCGCATTGCTGTATTTTTGGAGTCTTTGTGAAAGAGGAAGAAAATGTTTTCAGCTGGCCCTTCGCAAACTACTCATTGGCATATAGACTTCAGTCAGGGAAGTGCCATATTTGAGTTTTGACAGGAATGAAATCGAGACTGTGAGGGACAGAAGTACAGTGCGTTCAATGGATTGTAATTTTGTTTAACAACATAGCGATTGTTCAGCTGATGAAACGTCTTTCTAAAAAAAAACTTTAAGTAGACAAAAACTCTGTAAAACAGTTTTGAAAGGTTTTAGTTTAGAGAAAATGACATGATCTAGGACTTTTATACAGTGCGTGCCACTGTAAGTCTGTCTCTCACAGCCTTGTTTTCAT
The DNA here is from genome assembly GCA_039654775.1 of Spinibarbus caldwelli. Taxonomy (NCBI): domain Eukaryota; kingdom Metazoa; phylum Chordata; class Actinopteri; order Cypriniformes; family Cyprinidae; genus Spinibarbus; species Spinibarbus caldwelli. The sequence continues at coordinate 10,175,934 of CM077220.1, read as the reverse complement.
CCGTGTTAAATTCAATATGGCGTCTAACCTGATTAAGGTCTATTTACCAAACTGCATCCTCTTTCTAAATGAGTATTTTTTTCTCCACCCACAATCAGTCCGACCTATTTCAAGGGGATCTGTACCCGGATACGGCGGGATTAGAACCCGCTCTACTGGCAGAAGATTGGATAGCAGGACAGGACACCCCTCCAATCCTTGTTTCCCTGAGCGGAGGCTACACGGCCCCTCCATCCAAATGTGCCACGCTCCGGGGTCGACCCAAACTGCTCTCTCAGACCAACACTAGTCCCACCAGCACCACTGCGCCAGCAAACCCTATGGCGGTTGAGATGGAGAGCGAGGGGTTGGACCACGGTCAAGGAAGAAGAGATGTAGATGGAGGGATAGAGAGAGTAAAGAAAGAGGTGAATGACAAGTTTAGATATATTTAATAACATATATACAGGTGCATCTCAATAAATTAGAATGTCGTGGAAAAGTTCATTTATTTCAGTAATTCAACTCAAATTGTGAAACTCGTGTATTAAATAAATTCAATGCACACAGACTGAAGTAGTTTAAGTCTTTGGTTCTTTTAATTGTGATGATTTTGGCTCACATTTAACAAAAACCCACCAACTCACTATCTCAACAAATTAGAATACTTTATAAGACCAATAAAAAAAACCATTTTTAGTGAATTGTTGGCCTTCTGGAAAGTATGTTCATTTACTGTATATGTACTCAATACTTGGTAGGGGCTCCTTTTGCTTTAATTACTGCCTCAATTCGGCGTGGCATGGAGGTGATCAGTTTGAGGTGATGTGGAAGCCCAGGTTTCTTTGACAGTGGCCTTCAGCTCATCTGCATTTTTTGGTCTCTTGTTTCTCATTTTCCTCTTGACAATAACCCATAGATTCTCTATGGGGTTCAGGTCTGGTGAGTTTGCTGGCCAGTCAAGCACACCAACACCATGGTCATTTAACCAACTTTTGGTGCTTTTGGCAGTGTGGGCAGGTGCCAAATCCTGCTGGAAAATGAAATCAGCATCTTTGAAAAGCTGGTCAGCAGAAGGAAGCATGAAGTGCTCCAAAATTTATTGGTAAACGGGTGCAGTGACTTTGGTTTTCAAAAAACACAATGGACAAACACCAGCAGATGACATTGCACCTCAAATCATCACAGATTGTGGAAACTTAACACTGGACTTCAAGCAACTTGGGCTATGAGCTTCTCCACCCTTCCTCCAGACTCTAGGACCTCAATTTCCAAATGAAATACAAAACTTGCTCTCATCTGAAAAGAGGATTTTGGACCACTGGGCAACAGTCCAGTTCTTCTTCTCCTTAGCCCAGGTAAGATGCCTCTGATGTTGTCTGTGGTTCAGGAGTAGCTTAACAAGAGGAATACGACAACTGTAGCCAAATTCCTTGACACGTCTGTGTACGGTGGCTCTTGATGCCTTGACCCCAGCCTCAGTCCATTCCTTGTGAAGTTCACTCAAATTCTTGAATCGATTTTGCTTGACAATCCTCATAAGGCTGCGGTTCTCTCGGTTGATTGTGCATCTTTTTCTTCCACACTTTTTCCTTCCACTCAACTTTCTGTTAACATGCTTGGATACAGCACTCTGTGAACAGCCAGCTTCTTTGGCAATGAATGTTTGTGGCTTACCCTCCTTGTGAAGGGTGTCAATGATTGTCTTCTGGACAACTGTCAGATCAGCAGTCTTTCCCATGATTGTGTAGCCTAGTGAACCAAACTGAGAGACCATTTTGAAGGCTCAGGAAACCTTTGCAGGTGTTTTGAGTTGATTAGCTGACTGGCATGTCACCATATTCTAATTTGTTGAGATAGTGAATTGGTGGGTTTTTGTTAAATGTGAGCCAAAATCATCACAATTAAAAGAACCAAAGACTTAAACTACTTCAGTCTGTGTGCACTGAATTTATTTAATACATGAGTTTCACAATTTGAGTTGAATTACTGAAATAAATTAACTTTTCCATGACATTCTAATTTATTGAGATGCACCTGTGTGTATATATATATATATATATATATATATATATATATATATATATATATATATATATATATATCGATGTAGATTATATAAATTATATAAATTATATTAAAATAGATTTAGAACTGTTTTCGTGGTTTGTGTGTATGTTATGTATGTAAATGTACACACTACCATGAAAACAATAGTTTTAATATATTTTTAAAAGTAATTCATTTCTGTGATGGCAAAGCTGTCTTTACTGTCACTGTTTACTTTTGTATAGAAGGCCATTTCTGCCATGAAATTTTAAAAAAAAAATTCTTACTTGTTTTACTTAGTAAATGACTTACGGGCACAAAGAATAAGTATGATTCTGAACCGTCTCGCCTAGGGCTGGTCCGAATACCATTTTTTGAGCTTCGAAGCTTCGGTAGTAATCAACACCGAATATTCGAAGCTTCGGAGGGAGGGGGCTGAACATATTCTTCTCTCTAATAAAGGCAGGAATCTCTGTGTGTCTGTCTGTCTGTTTGCATTTTTATTATGTGGAGAACTGTTCATCCAATCGACTTCACGCGTGGCAGGTGTGTTGCTTCGGACCCAAGGGAGAGCAGTGTCTTATTTTGGTGCAATATGGACACGCGACACGTTCAGAATCAATAAACTTTTCATAAACTACAGATCAGCGTGAACCGGAAGCGGCGTGCCTCACGCGGGCAGGGCTTATATGCTCTGAGAATGGACACTGCACTAGTGATACAAAACACACAGGTCTGTTAAGAGCAATACTTTTAATAAGGTAGCCCAGTGCTTAATTTGTAAATTGCGGGGTCCCGGAATAAAGTGGAATAACGGATCCGGCATGTGATTAGAGAAGGGAGAGGACCAATCTCTAGTAATTGAAAACGTGCATCAGTTGCTTTAATAGGGTTCTTACGGTCATGAAAAACCTGGAAAAGCTATGGAATTTTAAAACAGAAATTTCCCGGCCTGGAAAAGTTTTGTAAAAGACATGGAATTTTATTTCACAAATCTCTGTATAATAGAGTTATATTCAATCAGGTCCTGAATTTGTGTGTATATCGCATAGTTTTACTCATTCCCGCAGCTTTCAATTTTATAATGAGGGAAATTCCTGCAAACATTTATTGAATATAGCATGTAGGTTAGATGAGTAAATAAATCCACACAAAATATCAGATTAAATCAGTCATCTGAAAACAGCGTGAGTGATTCAGCTGTACCGCGTCTTCTCTCTTTCACTCTCTCAAAGCGGCTTCACATCGGCGCATCTCGTCTGCACTACAAGAGCTACTGCACGCTGATCCAAGACTTTCACTCGCATCTCGGGACAGTTGACAGAAAGAAAACGTATGCATCGCAGTCGGTCTTGTGATAGCAGAGGGTCCATTCACATGTTGCGTCTTTTGCACGCTTAAGTTCGTTATTTCAAATGTAAATGTGCGGCAAGCGCGCTCATAATAGAAGATTTTTCATGAAATATATGCATGCAATAGGTCAGCACGAACGTCTTTCACTGGCGAACGGTCTGTTGCTGGTGCAGCTGTTCAGCTAGGTGGACAAGTTGAGAACCGTTTCACGGGGGATGCCAGGTGTTCGAGAGAGAGAAGAAAAAAAAAAAGGGATATTCGAATCTCAAAATTGAAAATCGAATGCCAACCCACCGAACGAATATTCGAATAATCGAATATTCTGGTCCAGCCCTAGTCTCGCCTAGACGACCTAGTTGAAACCATGGACTGAAGCACGCGCCAGGCTGGGGCGTGTCCTAGGCGACTTAGTCGTCCAATGGCTGCTCAGCCTTCTCCTCCTGCACTGACAGAACCTGTGGTGCAAACGAGGGAATATCGAAGTTCAAAAATTTTGCAAAAGTGTTGTGAGATGACCAGCCCGCCGCAAAGCAAATGTCTTGAAAATACATTCCCTTGGCCCAGGCCCATGAGGATGCCAGGCTCCTAGTGGAGTGGGCACGCACTCCTAACGGGCAGTCGAGTCCTTGGGAATCATAAGCTAGGTGTACGGCTTCCACAATCCAGTGAGACAGCCTCTGCTTCGACAGCGGGCTTCCCTTTTTAGTGCCCGCGAAACAGACGAAAAGCTGTTCCGAAGTTCGAAACTGGCTTGTTCTGTCCATATAAGCACGCAGCGCACGCACGGGGCACAGAGTGTGCTTCTGTGACACTGAATCGGCGTTCGGCTCGGGGGAACGGAACGCTTGTATAGTGATAACCTGGGCCCTGAACGGAGTTGAGAGCACTTTAGGTGTGTAGCCGAGTTTAGGCGTGAGTCTGACCATACAATCGTTTGGGCCAAACTGCATACAAACACTGTTGATTGATAGAGCATGTAAATCACCCACCCGCATTCCAGATGCTAGCGCGAGCGGCAGCACCGTCTTAAAAGAGAGCACTTTCGTGTCGCTAGACTCAGCTGGTTCGAACGGTGGGTCAGACAGCGCTCTGAGCACCAATGACAAATCCCATACTGGCATTTGGCGCGGGCGGGAAGGATTCAGCCGCCTCGCCCCACGAAGAAAGCACGATATTAGGGGGTTCTTACCGACCGAGTGGCCCTCCAGCATATTATGAGAGGCAGCGATAGCGGCCACATAAACTTTCAGTGTAGAGGGAGAACTGCCAGCATCCAGACGTTCCTGCAGGAAGGTCAAAACAGCCGGGATATCACAGCTTATTGGGTCTTCATGCCTGCTAACGCACCAGTTCGCAAACACTCTCCATTTCAAATTATACAGGTGCCTCGTAGAAGGCGCTCTCGCTTCTGTTATCATGTGCAATACACGTTGTGAGACGGTTAACTGATTCACTCCATACTGACTTGCCACACATGCAGATCCCATAATTCCGGGATCTCTTGCCCACACACCGAACGCTGGTCTGCCATCTCAGAGGGCTCCCCAGCCTGACAGTGACGCGTCTGTGGTCACCACTATCCGTCTGACCACCCTGCCCATCGCAGCACCCTGTTCGTACATAGCTGTGCCGAACCAGGGCATTAGAGCCTCGAGACATGAACGCGTTATGACAAGGCACTTCGTCCCTTCTCTCCATGCCCGCGGCGGGACTCGGTCCTGTAACCATAGTTGCAACGGTCTCATATGCAGCAAGCCCAGCCGGCAGGCGGAGGCTGCAGCTGCCATTAGACCAAGCAGTCTTTGAAACGTTTTCAAAGGAACCACCTTGCCTAGCACAAACGAAGCCAGTGTGTTGTGAATGGACTGGATTCTCTGGTCTGATAATCGCGTGGTCATCGTGCGCAAGTCCAGAACCATACCCAGAAAAGTAATCGACTGGCAGGGCTGAAACATGTTCTTTTGCATGTTCACAGACAAACCCAGATTCGCTAGATGGGCGAGGAGCTTGAGTTTGTGTTCCTCGAGCACACTCCTCGATTGGGCGATGATCAGCCAGTCGTCGAGATAGTTCAGCACGTGCATTCCACTGAGTCTCAGGGGCGAGAGCGCTGCATTCATGCACATCGTAAACGTATGGGGGGCCAAAGCCAGCCCGAACGGTAACACTTTGTATAGGTATGCGACACCCCTGAATGCAAATCGCAGTAAGTGCCTTTGATGAGGGGCCACCTGGATATGAAAATAAACATCTTTCAGATCCACCTCTATGAAATGGTCCTCGGGCTGAATGTGCGTGAGGATCTGTGTCACTGTAATCATCTTGAACGCGCGCTTCGCGAGTGCTTTGTTCAGCAGTCTTAGATCTAGAATAGGACGCATACCTCCGTCTTTTTTCGGGACAAGGAAATAACGGCTGTATAGCCCGCACTTCATCTGTTCCTTCGGTACTATCTCTACTGCCTGCTTGGCTAGGATGGAGGAGATTTCTGCCCGTTGTAGTGGGACGCTCTGTTCTGACACTTCTGACATAATCACGCCGCCGAAGCGGGGTGGTCTGCGAGCGAACTGAAGAGTATAGCCGCGCTTTATAGTGTTGATCACCCAATCTGACGTCGACGAGAGCGCTGCCCACGCGCTAAAGTGGCTCGATAACGGAGACGGTGGCTTCAGCATTTCGAGGAAAAGGAGTTTCCCCATACGTAATGTCGAGAGACCGACTCGATAAGGGAACATGATTTTTGAAAATTAAAAAAAAATGGAGTTATCTGTTTTTGCAAATAAACTCTTCATATAGTCCACAAGAGAAAATAATAGTTGAATTTATAAAAATGACCCCATTCAAAAGTTTACATCCCCTTGATTCTTAATACTGTTTTTTTTTTTTTTTTTTTTTTTTTTTTTTTTTTTAGTGATAGTTGTTCATGAGTCCCTTGTTTGTCCTGAACAGTTAAACTGCCTGCTGTTCTTCAGAAACATCCTTCAGGTCCCACAAATTCTTTGGTTTTCCAACATTTTTGTGTATTTGAACCCTTTCCAACAATGACTGTATGGTTTTTCTTTCTGGAGCATCAGTGAGCATTTGAACCTTCTGTAATAGTTGCATATGAGTCCCTCAGTTGTCCTCAGTGTGAAAAGATGGATCTCAAAATCATTCAGTCAATGCTGGAAAGGGTTCAAATACAAAAATGCTGGAAAACCAAAGAATTTGTGGGACCTTAAGGACTTTTCTGAAGAACAGCAGGCAGTTTAACTGTTCAGGACAAACAAGGAACTCATGAACAACTATCACTAAACAAAAAACAAACAAAAAAACACAGTATTAAGAATCAAGTGTATGTAAACTTTTTAACTATATATATCTATATATATATAGATCCTAATTTTAATGATGCCTGTTTATGGTAAAGCCTTAATGTTAATTTTTATGCCTAAATGTTAAAGTCGAAATGTCTTTCTTTCTTGCACAGGAGGACCAACTTTCTGATATCCTGACAGAGATTCGGGCGTTGCGTGCTCTGGTTCTGGCTCAGGGTCACAGGATCGACGTCCTGGAAAGGCAGCTCGCCCGTATTGAGGATGGAGAAGTGTGAAGGAAACTACAAACATATCACAACACATAGCCTTACCCAGATTCAGAAGGCTTCACTGAAGGGTTATGGGAAATCTAGTTCCATTACTGTGGCGCAGAGATACAAAGACATAATTGAGCTTTGAGCTTTATCGGTACTCTTTGGGTTTAAATGCACTGATATTAATATCCTAAATGCTGCTCATTTTGTGCTTTTAATAGGGCTGTTACATCAGGTACTTACTACTGCTAACTACAGACTTTGAGTCTGAATTTGGTTGGGTCAATATTTGCATAAACATGCAAGCTTTAAATGAAAAGCAGATTTGATGATCTCTTGTAGCCTCAGCATTTATAAATGCTTCTGCTTAATAAAAGTAGTTTGAATCTTGAAACCTTCAGGAAATGTAATAATCCAACATGCTGAATTGATTGCTTTCTTTCACTAAAGTTTGATGGTGCTTATCAACATTCGTACTTTGACCAGCACTGTTCTTGGGTTTAGCTGCCCTCTCTTCCATTTGTATGTCTTAACACACGTAGCATTGATATTGGATGTTGATAGAGTTTAATATGTGGATATGTGAGTAGCATGTGATAGAAACTGTACTTGGTGTTGAAGGAATTTGTGAGCTTTCAATATAATGAAGAAACTTTAGAGCAAGAGTTTCCGAAATGAAATGCAGGTCTTATAGGATGAAAAATGTCTGGGTCACATTTCATCCCAAAAGCGAATGTATAATACGATTTTAAGAATAAGATTTTTATTTGACATTTTCACCATTGATTTAAGTATATTCTGGATATTGTAATTATAATTTTGTTAATTCATGTTTTTCAGAATTAATCGATTTTGGTTTTATATTCCTTATAATTTTTTACCATATTGCAGTAAAAAAAAGTTTTTTTATTTTATTTTATTTTTTAAAAACCAGAGTAAATTCAAGGCAGTACAACAAATACTACTATGATACATTGAGTTTTACAATATGGTAATCCAAAATATGCCTTATTGTCATGAAAATGCAAAAATCAAGACTTTCTTTTTTTTAAACCATAATTATCATTATATATCATTCCTTTGATTTGGAGTGACCTGGACATGTTCTTGGCAGGTGTGTTGAGATTCATTCTGTACCTCTCGATGAATAATTGTGCTTCATTCCTGTTTGATTGAATCTGAAAAATAATAGTAGAATGATCTGATATTGTTAGGTTTAGATGGTGTTGTTTTTGTATTTGTTTTATTTTTCGTCTTTAATCATGGGCACTACAATCAGGGATGACTCAAACCGAGGGTCGACTCATCCTCCTCTGTGAATGATTTTGTTTAAGTCTAGCTTTATCAGCTGTATATGTTGTAAAAGTTTCCATTTACTTAAAACTTAAGTGCTAACTTAATCTGTTCTTTTTAATAAATGACATTCACCCATTTCTATACTGTATGTAATTTGGTTTTATTCTTCATCGCATTAACAAGCACTTACAAATTTTACCATCAACCTGTGGTTGAGGTCAAAACAAAATGTTTAGGGCTAATTTTAGAAGTGAAAGGGTACTATCTTAGTGCTAGACAGCAATTTCTACTGTGTGTGCACATTTCATGGCTAATTTGGAAACTAAGTAGTAGTTAAGGTTAACTAAGGCTGATCTAAATTTCTAATACTAAAATGGCACGTGCAGTGATGTTAAAAACTGATTTGAGGAATAGGCTACTTGACCAGCTATAATTGAGAAAAATAATTTTTTCTCGAACCAAATTTTACCTGCATCTCGACTCTGCAGCCCTTCTCACATATAACTGTAACTTTGAGAGCATGCTCAAATTGTATTTTAAAAAACAGATGAAGGGTTAATATCAAAGATTATGTCACGATATGATTGCACCTTCGGTGGTCTTGTGTAACAAACACAGACATCGCCTGTATCAAGGCTTTTGTTACATTGCACATTGCTTCTCTGCACTGCACAAGCAGTGAGGCATTCTTGTTTTCATGGTTCATAGCATCTTTAAACTCAACATTTACAGCAGGATGTGGTCTGAGAGAGACTTGTGCTTCATCGCACAGTCTCTATCTAAAGGAAACTATGTTCCACTCAACTCTTCCTGTGCGGACTCCATATACCAGATATTTTTGCACATGCTTTCTATTGAAATATTTGTGTTTAATAATAAAAGTTTCTAGATAAAATGATCATTCTGAAATTCAAGCCAAATTTATTATTATTATTTCTTTATTTCATTTACCTCAACATTACCCACTAAACTGCATTAAATTTGAGTAACAATTAAATAAGTCAATTAATTCAAAAATAATGAAACAAAACAATAAATAAATATTGAAAAAAGGGTTTAAAATGTATATTTTACATCAAAATCAAAGTTGTCATCATGATCTGACAGTATAAACACCACACACACCATTGTAATCGCATATGATCTCTCTCTCTCTGTCTCTCTCTCTCTCTTCCCGCCCCTCTTTCCTGCCTATATGATCATGACAGATTTGAATTTTCTATTTTATGCTCTCGTGGGCTATGGGTGTAAGGGCAGTTGAATAAGGTGAGTTATTGTTACTAGATTTTTTTATGTGTTTTGTATTTATGATATTTATTGGCATGTGGTGCGTATGATTTTATTGACAATATTTATGAGCAGCACTCCATAAAATGTATTTTTAAAATTTATATACCGACATGCTCATAAATGACAATCACAGAGAATCTGTTTTTGTAATATTAATGTTCTGTTTTCACTACTGACCTGTATTTTAAATAAGCAGTATTTTGGAAGCATATTATGTGTGGGTTTTAGGAAACGTAATGCAGGTTGTTTCAAACACAACAATTAATTATTTTTTTCCCGTTGGGTATTTGTCATTTGGTCCAATTTGGCACACGACTTTGGCAGTTAGAGACATTTGCCTGTGCAAGAAAATTGCTGTGATCCATTGGGGCCGTATTTGAGCACATGCACAGCTGCATTAGCAAAACTTGTGAATAGCTGTTAAGTGCTGTTAAGATGTTTGAAGCTCATTTATTTAGACATTAACAGGCAGTGTTAGGGTGTATAAAGGTGTCACAGAGAAGTGCATTAAGATTTTCTTTTGCACTGCAATAACGATGTGAAAAGCCAAAGTGATTTCCTGCCACTTCAAACTACTTCAAAAGTAATGCAAGCATGCTTACTTCCGTGCTACTGCACTTCTGAGGCTTTACTATCAAACAGTGCATGGCGGGAGCTGCTGGTTGTGTGGGCAAAGAAGCTACAGGTTATTACAGTCTATGAAACATGTTGCATGTTGCTGAATAACCACACTCTCAGAAAAAAAAGGTACAAAGCTGTCCAGGGCGGTACCCTGAGGTACAAAAGCTAAAAGTTACCTCTTTGTACTTTATTTACTCCTAAATATTACATATAAGTACCTTAGTACTTTAAAAGTGCATAGTAGTACTTTAAAAGTATGTATTAGTACCTAAAGTATACATATTAGTACCTTTCAAAATGGGTGCCGCCTTAGTGACAGTTTTGTACCAGCTAAAGCTCAAACACCAGGGTTATTATAGTATAAAACTAAAAATATTAAAAAAAATAATAATAAAATGTTACTTGAAATGCAATAAATGTTAATCTAAATAAAATTAATTATATAAAAGAAGTATTCTTATTTTATTTCAACTAGTTGCCAGAGCAACATTTCTCGTTTTCATTTTCAGTTTAACAATGTACTAAAATAATTCAAACTAAAACAAACAAAAATGAACAAAAACTATATAGACATATTTGTGGGGGGTACAAATATGTCTATATAGTGTAAAGCCTTTATGTGCTATTTTTTTATAATACAAAAATAAAAACTTACTTAAAATATTTATAAATATAATAGTATATCGATACTAAAATAACACTGATGAAGACACCGTGCATTGCTATGTATTCTTGTACACTGCAAAAATTGGTGTAGAAACAATTTTCACTCAAAAATTGCTAGTAAATTTCAGAAATAATTGCAAAGAAATGCAAGTAATGCATTAAATGTGAAAAATTGAAGTAGAAAGAATTAAATAGTACTTTCTTGTAAAACTTATTCCAATAATCTTTATTTTCAACTTCAAAAAAGCAATTTTACAGAGTCCAGAAATGTGCTGTTTACTTGTATATTGTATTTAAATTCAAATATAATTTGAATAAATGTATTTCATAATCATATTTAATTAAATGCATCATTTGTAATTTTATAAATGTGTCATTTGATTCAATTATTGCATTAATTGTCCCTGTCTCTTTAGTCATGATGTCAGACACGAATAATAATGCAGACAGTACCCCAATTGTCATCGTCCTCCTCTTCATATGGATCATACTTGCTCTGGCTCTTTTTTACTTTTATAAAAAACTTAACGTGGACACAAATGGACAGTACACCGTCCAGCGCATACTCTTCGCCCCTGGCGGCCTACGGGATCGATTGAGACAAGGAGTCGGGATTGTGGAAAACAGACTTGGTGTCCACATTTGGCCTCAACAGCGTGATGACGAGGAGAACATAGGAGGTCATGACGAAGAGGATGAGGAGGGTGAAGGTCAGGACAAACAGAATGACAGTTACACAGAGGAGGGAGAGCAACAGGAACATGATGACGACAGGGATGATTCTTCAGATGACTATTCCAGTGTCGACCTGAGGGAAAGGGCAAAGATGCAGACGGAAAAGAAGGAAGAGAAGGATAAAGTTGAGGAAGAGAAGGAGGAAAGGAAGGAGGAGGCAGCAGCGGCGGGAGAGGAGGAGAAAAGTGAAGGAGTGAAGTATCCAGAGAAAGTGGAATTGCTTGTAGATCTGAAGCCGTTTACCGGTAGTGCAATTTGGTCTGAGGAGAACAAAGATGGAAATGACTTGACTGCTTTGTGAAAAGCACAGAGACATTGCTTTTGAATTTAATAGGCGGGAAATAAGGTGGCTTGGCCCAGTGGGCGGCACAAAACATTTTTATGACTATGAGTCAGTTCAACCCTGTAAAAGCCTGGCATATGATTTTTTTTGTTGTTGTTTTTTTATGTAAAAGTTTTTTGGACCTTTAGACAAGCTATTTGAAACAATTTTTTAAAAAAGTTTTCACGTGTGTTTTTGTTGAGTATCATATTTTGATACTTTTATGGCTGATAAGTTTGGAAAAAGTATAGCGTGTAATGTAAATCAATGAGATGTTTATAATAGTATATAAGACTACTTACATAAAATGCATATTCATGTCAGTTGTCACACATAGTAAGGTGTGTAAATACCTTAAAAGCTTAGTTTTATGATCCAACCTCTGTTGTTTTGTATTTTGGGGGGCAAAACATAATGTAATGCAATATATAACATATAACATTCCTCGAAAGATTGTTGTATTATATTAGATATTCACATTATAGCATGATGTTTCTAAAAAATTATATATGGATAATCAAGTAAACTTAAGTTGATTTAGTCCAGTAAGTGTTCATCTTGAAATAGCCTATTTCTATTCTTACATTTACTTTATAAAAATCAGTAAAAAGACATGTATCAACCTGACAGGGGTGTTTTTACAATAAATGACTTTTATTTGCTAAAGAAACTATAAACTATCAATCAGATGACAGAAGGCATAAATGTGTGCAACAGGTTCTTAAGTTTAATTTTGATCATGTTGATAAAGCAAATTTGCATATCAAATATGAAACAGCAGGCTTTATAGGGTTAACTTTAAAAGCCTGTAAAACGGTTCCACACCATTTTCTGTAAGTTGTTAGTTTTATCCACTTCCTTTTGTTGTTTTTCCTGCAAATGCTGACTGTGTGAAAATACATTGTGAAACTTGCTAACGTGTGTGAGATGTAAATATTTTCCTATTAAAAAATATTTTCATGTCAAAGCAGTGATTGTCAAAATTGTTTAATGTTTTAATATGACCCCCCTGTAACCACTGATGTGTGTATATAATATTTTGTATCAAGAAAATTAAGCCATTAAAATGTCCATTGTGATGAATGTGACCTGGACGTAACATTTGCCCTGATATAGCATTAGGGCATCCAACCACCAACCATTTGAGGTTATAAACCATGAACCACATTTCTTATCGTTGTTGGTCATTTTAAACAGGAGTTCACGGCTTATGTCAAGATTACGATGATAATAAAGAATGCATATTTGCTAACTGTGTAAAATAAGACAATGGCAGGTTTTTAAAGTCATAAATTGAGATGATACTTGAATTATGCCATTTAAACTTATAAAGTACAATCACACATTAAGTCCTGGGAATATTCCTTTAGTAATTAAATGAAAATAATGAATTCAATTTCCCATATGCTACATTAGAGGAGCTCAAGCTCCACATAATACATATATACTCAAATAATAACATATCAGTAGGTCATTTCACATTTTATGACTATAGCCAGGATTTCTATATGTGTAGTACTGAAGGGGATGTAGCTCAGTGGTAGAGCGCATGCTTCGCATGTATGAGGTCCCGGGTTCAATCCCCGGCATCTCCACTTACTTTTTCTTTCAAGAAGACTCCTAAAAACACTAACATAAAAATCACTTTAATCTCATTTTATGCGATGACAATCGCTAAATTTACAGATATTATATCTATAGAAAACCATCGTCTACACATACGTTTGTGGAGATTTTGGGAGGAGATACTTGAGTCGGAAGTTGCACTCCTGCGCTGATCATTGGTCGGTTACACGCCAGTGGGCGTCTAAATCGCCACGCCATTGGTCAGTTCAGCCCCAGTGGGCGTGGCCACAGGCAGACGCACGCAAACAATCGAAGAATCCTGCACATTCCTTACTGGAATAAGAATAAGATTTAAATGTCTTTACATGGGAGTAGGTAAAACGAGTCATGTCGTTTAGGAGACATTTAACTGCGCGTTGTGTCGACTGTGGGTTTTAAAGCAAAATAATGCAATAATTAGATTAGCATTTTCCTCTGAGAAATAAAATCTGGGATCATTGTTATATCGCACGGATACTTTTTTCTCAAGTTAAGATGGATTCGCCCAAAGAATTACCTCCTTCTTCAACGATCTGAATGCATACGAGTAACGTTAAACACGAGCGATCTCTTATTGGTGAGTGCTTGCATGTCTTAATTGGTCGCATTTGGGAGAAAACTGGCCTTTTGCTTTGCACTGTGCTTGCATCGTGCACGTTCTGTTAGAGAATATGGGTTGTGAGCATGCTATAATTGACATAAAACAACTGAGCCACCATCACAAAATGAACGGCTACCATTTTATATATTTTAAGAGTGGTAATAGTAATGATGGCGAACAGATTTAAAGATCTTCTTTGCCGATTCCTGTATAGAAATATGGTAATTTTTAAGGATGCAATGGAAGAAAATGCCTTACTAAAATGTCTTGCATGTAACAACATTCTGTGGCAAGCTGTTTTAACATTTAACATCTCTGTCTATTTTATATTGCTAATACTTAATTTTATTATTAGTAAGTAGCCATTTCAACCGTAACTGTTTCTTTTTCGGTATTACTAATACTTAATTTATTATTGGTCAATATCCTAAAAGTGAACAGTAATGTGTACTCGTATCAAAATGCATATTTTTGCTATTGAATTCTACAGGTATCTGTGGATCAGATATTGATTGTTTACTATTCACTCATTGGTTCTTATTCCAGTTGTTGCTAGGACCTGTTACAATTTTTTTTGGCAGCTAAATAGACATGACCACCTGCTTATTACACACCAAATTAGAGTATATTCCAATGGTTACTTGTTAACATTTTTAACTTACTATTAAAGTCAATAGATATGACCAGTAAAAAGCAAAAAAGTGACTAGTGAGTTGGAAATATATTTCTATAATCAGCTGAAATAGATACTAGGTACCAGTGTCTAATAATTGCATATTAGTAAAGCTGCAAAAGGCAATGATACAAGTACTAGGTAGTAATGATAGTAACAAGAAGGAAAGAAATACGTAATATGCATGTTATTAGTGAAAATGGCAGGTGTACCAGTCATCTTTTGTTTACTGATTGAAAAACATGCACCAGAAACATAGAATATATAGTAGTTAGTTTAGAGGAATTAATGTTAACATGGCTTGCCATATCGTGCTGCATAACATTCCCTTTGTGGTCAAACGCATCGCTTGCTTATAAACGCACCTGTGCAGTACACGGGAATTAGTCGCTGCAAAATAATGCACTGAATCAAGACGCTATCAGATGTCATTATTGTGGACGTGATTTTATTTTCTTCGCGTAGGTATGAGATGTTGTTAGCCTCGGCCGTGGTCGTCTGGGAATGGCTGAACGAGCACGGGCGCTGGCGACCCTACAGCCCGGCGGTGTCCCATCACATCGAGGCGGTGATCCGCAGCGACCCTCGCGGCGCCGGGAGCGTGGTGCTGGGCCAGGTCGACTCACGTCTATCGCCGTACATCATTGACCTGCAGTCTATGCACCAGTTTCGGCAAGATACCGGTGAGAGAACGATATCCTAAGCTGATTTTATCATGCATCTTCTAGCACATCCATTGTATTTTATTAATATGGTTCCTTTACTCTGAGATCAATCAAATGCGCTGATAATCTCAGCTCTGTATTGTGATGGCTTGAAGGCAAACGTCTGCAGATGTTTTGGAAGCTCAGTGTGCTATGAAAATGGTTGGGCTGGGCCTCAAAACCTTCATTTCAGCAACAGCCTCTTCATTTTTCTCAAGTCAGATCACTGATATCAGTTTTCAGCTTCATGTTTGTAAGTGACACTTGTTTATGTGTCATCCAGTGTAGCATTCAATTGGCTCTGCCATGAACTCTTAATGATTTTTGTCAATGCACATGAGTGCTTTGCTGGCGAGAAGGAAGGAATGATTTGAACCTATAACAAGGGGCAACGTGAAGGCGAAACAAAGGGGTGGATTGTTGGCTGTCAGAATTTTGGGAGTCTCCATCGCCCATGCTGACAAAGGCCATTGTGGAGGACTGACTAGACTTCATGGGAAGATGGAGGAATGGAGAGAATAGGGTCGGCGAAGGGTAGCAGCCCATCGCTCCAAAAACACGAGGGAGGAGGAGATGGAAAAATTAATGGTGGTAGAGCGAGGTCATGCAGGGGGTCGGATGGATAACCTTTGTGTTGTTGGACTGTCAAATTTTGAGACTAATTGTACTGTAGCACAGTTCTCTTGTACTTTGGAATCTGGAACAGACATAACAAGGCTTTATTTGTTTTTATTATGTCTGAAATATATTCTTGAGGTTTGCTTTGGAAAGACATAACAAAAGTCACAGCTGTCGCTCAACTGTTGTAACATCCTTGACATTTTAATATGCTTATCTTTGCATTTGGCATTGTTAAAGACTCATTTGGCTTAAAACCCAAAACTGAAAATAAAGTTTTGGTAATTTGGTTTGGGTAACTTGGTAATTGAACTCTGTTCGTGTTCTCAGATGATAAATTAAACCAGGTGTTGTAAAGTTCTTCTGCAGCGAGCCCCAAGCTTCTGCAACAAGCTTGATATCACAGCCTAAAATATTACGTGTAATGAATTGCTATTCTAGCATCGTTTTCAGTCTCTATGAACTATGTGTGCACACAAAAAAAACACACTGACACAGTCAAAATGCATCGGAGAAGGTTTAATTTAAAACCACTGTTTTTGTCAATGATTTCAGGCCTCCAAAACTATTTCGGAAGAATTATTTATTTATTTATTTATTTATTTTAGGGCTGTCAAACAATTAATCATGATTAATCACATCCAAAATAAAAGTTTGTGTTTACATAATATGTGTGTGTGTGTGCTGTGTATATTTATTTTTAAAAAGTATAAATGTATGTGTGTGTGTGTTTATATACATAATAAATATACACAATACACATATATTATGCAAACACAAACTTTAATTTTGGATGTGATTAATCATTTTACAGCCCCTTGTATGTATTTATTTATTATTGATTGATTGAGGATATTTGACTGAATATTTTTGGTTGCTGAAATTTTGGTGTAGTACTAAAATACGCACATCTAAAATTTGCATTCTTGCTCCCCAAGGTGGGTCAATTAATAAAGATGACTCATCTTGTATTTTGTCATCATTTTTGTCATCATTTTTGTCCACACAACCAAGATATTCATGCATTAAAAGTACAAGACGACATTGTAAAAGGAATCCATATGAATCAAGTTCATCAGTTTAATCCAAGTCTTCTAAAGAGAGAAAAATGCTTTATATTATGAACAGATTTAATTTAGGCTATTCATATACACTAAAAACAGTTTGCCTGTGCAACAGTTTTCACAGAAATTGCTAGTAAATTTCACAGATAATTACAAACAAAAGACAAGGAACATGTAATTAAACGTGAAACTATGTGTTTTGTTGTAAAGCATACTCAAATAATGTTTTTATTTACAGCTTCAAAAAAATCATTGTGTATAAACACTGCTCAATGGACATATATAGAGATTAAAATATAAATATTATAATATAAGCTCATAATAAAATATAGATCATTTGTGTTCCGAAGATGAACAGTAGTCTTATGGGTTTGATACAAAACGAGGGTATCTGGATGATGACAGAATTTAAATTTTAAGGTGAACCAATCCTTTTACCTTCATGTCCAATTTCCTGTTTCAAGGAAATACATTAAGACAGGAATAGAAACTGTACTCATCAAACAACTTTACATCTCTTCTCTTCCTTACAGGTACGCTAAGACCCGTGCGGCGAAGCTTCTACGACCCGCGGTCGGCTCCGGGTCAGGGATGGGTGTGGGAATGGGAGAACGACTCGGGCTCATGGACGCCGTACGACACCGAGGTCAGCATCGCCATCCAGGCGGCTCGGGACCGGCAGCAGCCCTGGCTGGACTTAACGCCGCTGGGCTTCTGCTACCTTATAGACCTGCAGAGTATGACACAGATCAACGGACAGACGCAGCGGCGCCGGCGCATCCAGAGGCGCTCAGACCTGGCCTACCCGCTCGTCTCCGGCCCGCTGCCTAAACCGCACGCATGGTCATCCGCTGGAAGCGGTGGACTCCTGGGGGTGGGTGTATCGGGGGTCAGCGGAGGGAACGGCAGTGCCTATCCCAGTGGAGCTCTCCCAGCTTCTGCTATTACTTCACTGGGTCAACCATGTTCCTGCCAGCAGTGTATGCTAGTCTTAGGCGTCAAGACCCCTAGCATGGCACAAACTCTCGGGCGGAAGCCCCCGCCCGTACCCAAGCCGCCGAGCCCAAAAGCGCCGTCAAGAGGACACTCGTACTCGCTTACCCTGCCTCACCCTCCATCCCTGTCCCGAGTCCTCTCGCCACATAGGAACTCCACCTCGGGTGCTAGCGGAGGCTTCGGACACTCCCTCTCCCTGCTGGGCTCAGCCACTGCCGCCCTGTCGATATCCTCCAACCGTCCTCCTCCACCTGCTGTGCCGCCACCCCCGCCGCCTTCTACCACACCCCACACGACCTCCGCAATGCCCAACCCTACAGCACCTACATCCTCCAGCGCCCTTATATCGACAGCGACCACCTGCGCTCCCACGCCCTCTGCTCGTGTTCTGGGTCCCGTGTCGACGGCTTCAGCCGCTTGTGCCGCCCCGGTGCCGCCTCGCAGCAGTCTGGCTGGCCTTAGCCGCCCTGCCCTGCAGAGAATCGCCATGGCACAGTCACGGGCACTCATTGCATCAGGGTAAGTCATCACGACTGGAGCTCTCTGTGATTGTGAATGAACTCTGTTGTTGTGGGGATCACAGCCGTTTCTAGATGGTAAGGTTAACCGTGACAGTTGCGATTGAGAGTCTCATGAGTGTTTCACAAAATGAGGTATACTATTTTCCAGTAATCTACACTAGCCTTCGAAAGTCTGGGGTCAGCAAGATTTTTTTATTCACTCTTATTAAGCAAGGACTCATCAAACTGAATAAAAATGTCAGTAAAGACTGTTAGAGTTAGAGAAGCTTTCCTGTAGCTCAAATAGTAGAGCATGGCGCTAGCAACGCCAAGATCATGGGTTTGATTCCCAGGGAAAGTAAGAGCTGATTAAATGTAAAAACTGTAACTTGAATGCTATGTAAGTTGCTTTGGATAAAAGCGTCTGCTAAATGCATAAATGTAAAATGTAAATGTAGAGTGTTACAGGAGACTTCAAGTAAACGTTGCTCTTTTCAACTTTCTACTTCTCAAAGAGTCATGAAAAAAATGTTCAGTGGTGGCCAAAATTATTAGAACACTAGTATTTTCACCAGCTAAAATATTGTTTTAAGTCAGTTATTTCTATCTTTTGCTGTAGTGTGTCAGTAGGAAATATCAGTTTCCATTTCCAAACATTCATTTTGCAATTAATTGTAATAATCCAGTGAGATTTTTGTTTGCACAAGGAGTCTGATAACAGCCAGTGCTCCACACAGAGATCTGATCTGATCATCATCCAGTCTGTCTGGAATGACATGAAGAAACAGAACAAACTGAGACAGACTAAATCTAGAAGAACTGTGGCAACGTCTCCAAGATGCTTCAAGAAACCTACCTGCAAAGCTACAGTACTGTTAAAAGTTTTAAGCACTTGTGTAAAAATGCTGTAAAATGAGGATGCTTTCAGAAATAATGCCATAAATAGATTTTCTTTATCAATTAACTTCTATTAACTAAATTAAATCAACATTTGGTGTGACCATCCTTTGCGTTTAAAGCAGCATTTGCCATAGGTGCGCTTGTGCATAGTTTTTCAGGTAGCTTTGCAGAAAGGTCTCTTGAAGCATCTTGGAGACATTGCCGCAGTTCTTCTGGATTCAGTCTGTCATAAAGTTGAGTTTCGCATGAGGCCAAAAGTATCCCAATACAGAGATTTCACTCGTGTTCAAGTTGCTTTTGCAGATTTGCCGTGTTGCACGACAGAAAGCCCTTGGTTTGAAAGTTACTTCTAAACTGTCCTTCATGGATCGTTACACTATTTACAATGGATAATTTGACCACATCTTTCTTGTGCTTGCATCTTGCAACATACTTGTGAAGACCAAATTTTGTGCTCGCACCTCTGTGTGAAACAAGTGTGAGAATGTAAAATGCCTTGGCTTGATTTCAACCTCTTTCACTTCAAATGTCAAAACCTTGAATATTTACAGAAAGACTGTCACTCTGGGATGTGTACACAGAGATAGTTAGCTCAGATTTATTGCTCTTTTCAGAACACATTTTACTTAAACTGCTGTAACATAAACATGACATTGGAGAACTGGAATCCAATACGTCCCATGTATTAGCTTTTTGTGGTTATAAAGGGTTAGATTACTAGTACATTTGTTATCTTTGTATGTGGGCCTGTGCTGTGATGTGAAACAGTTTAGCTTCTTTAATAGTTTATTTTTGGAGAAAAGGAACTTGTGTTTCAAGAATACTTGAAATGTTGACACATTATGGCCTGTTAAAAGTAAGTTTTATTTAGCACTGCTGGCCTGTAGTTTTTTAAGGCTGTTTTTCTTAGCGCTTGGTCAGAACCTGAACCTTAACCTGAACCCGAACCTCCCCTGCTTCCACTCTCTTTTCTCATTTTACTTTTGGGATCGGACCTCGGTACTTGGTACGGCAGAATTCTCCCACTTCCTACTTGAAATTTAACATTGGAATGGCGCTCAAAGTTGAACACAACTTTTAACATCAGAACAGATCAATCAATCCCAACTTTAATTTGAAATAATTTCAAGACAACTAAAGCAAAGGTTTATCGGTTATTTTCAAGTGGAAGTGGAAGTGAAAGTGAGAGAATTCGGTGTTAGAGGTTGGAACTGAGACAACTGAGACACTTTGTGGTTGGAAATTGGAAATTTAAACTTGAGTTTTCCCATCTTTGTCTTCGTCTGGAACAGGGTAAAAGTTTCAAGGATCATAAGATAAGATAAGATAATTTCAAAAATATTATGTTATTTTAAACTAATCTTCAAAACTTTGGGGTCAGTGGGATTTTTTAAATGTTTTTGAAAGTAATGTTTTTCTCATTTATGCTCACCAAGGCTGCATTTGTTTGATTAGGAATACAGTGAAACAAACAGTAATATTGTAAAATATGATTGCATTTAAAAAAAATATATTTTTTTTTATATATTTTAAATAAAATAGATTTTTCTCATGTCAATGCTGAATTTACTCCAGTCTTCAGTGTCACATGATCCTTCAGAAAAAAATCTAATATGTTGATTTGATGCTTAAGAAACATTACTTATTGTCATCAACATTGAAAACAGTTATGCTGCTTAATATTTTTGTGGAAAACGTGACACATTTTTTTCAGGATTCAAGGAATAGAAAGTTTGAAAGAACACTTAATTTCATTTATTCATTTTGCAGATGCTTTTTTAAAGCGACTTCCAAATGAGGAATACAACAAGCAATTCTAAAGGACATAAATATTTGAAATTGAAATCTTTTATAACATTATAAATGTCTTTGATGTCACTTTTGTTCAATTTAATGTGTCCTTGAGTATTAATTTCTTAAAAAAAAAAAATCCTGCCAACCCAAACTTTGGAACGATAATGTGTCACATTATATACCATCACTTGAAAAGCTGTGTGGTCTGTGGGTTCCATGTGAGAAGGCAAGAGAATAGTTAATGAAAGGAAGCTTTCTAGACATAGCTGGTCGATGGGAGTCCACCATGAGTGTCAACAGGTCAGTCTCGTTCATTAGAGTCCCCCCTCCTTCTTTCTGCCTGTTCTCCCTGTTCCCAGGCTCCGTTCATTCCTGGGGGCCCCTTTAGCTCCATTGTGCGAGTGTTTTGGAGAGCGTGTGTGTGCGCTGAGTGTGTATCCAAGGGAACCTTTGTTGGCAGTCGGCAGCTTGGGTTTTGTATTTGCAACACAATGCAGTTAAAGGGGGGGATGTCAGTGGAAAGACAGAGGAGGGGGATGAGATTCAGTAGTCTGTGTGAAGGAGGTTTGGGAATAGTTGCTTGATTGAGCAAGTGTTTGTTTTGAGTGTGTGTGCGTGCGTGAGACTCAGGCGCTGTCCTATAGACACAAACGTCTGTCTCAGACACTGGAGGAGAGCCGGTTTAAGTATATGCGTAGTGGCATATGACTGGGATGAGGAATGAGCCATGAAAAGTGAAGTGAGCCAACAAACAACATATTCAGCCATGCTCTGGCATACGGATAAGTCACAGGATGAAGTTTAGATTTTTACAAGCATGCTGAATCATAAATATATTATTCAGCAGTTGCTCAAAAGTGGAAAAAAAAATTTC
The DNA here is from genome assembly GCA_039654775.1 of Spinibarbus caldwelli. Lineage (NCBI taxonomy): Eukaryota > Metazoa > Chordata > Actinopteri > Cypriniformes > Cyprinidae > Spinibarbus > Spinibarbus caldwelli. The sequence continues at coordinate 10,153,723 of CM077220.1, read as the reverse complement.
AATTAAATGCTGTTTTTGCGATTCTGTCAAAGAATCCTGAAAAAAATGATACGTTGATGAGAAGAAATGTTATTTGAGCACCAAATCAACATATTAGAATGATTTCTGAAGGATCAAAGACTGGACTAATAATGCTGAAAATTCAGCTTTGCATCACAGTTATGAATTAAAATTTAAAATATATTAAAATAGAAAATAGTTGTTTTAAATTGTAATAATATTTCACAATTTTGCTGTTTTTACTATATTTTTTTATCTAACAAATGCAGCCTTGGTGAGCGTAAGAGACTTTTCAAAAACATTAAAAAATCTTAGCGACCCCAAACTTTTGAATAGTAGTGTAGGCCTACATTTGGAAATATCAGAAATATTTCAGATTGTGCGCTATTTTTAGGTTAATGTGGCACAAGTGCTTCTGTCATTGAAGTGAAAGCGGATAAACCAAATTCTAATTCTAGAATTCAGTATTTTGTACTTCAATTTATGCAGTCAAATATGTATGCTGATCATTTTTATTCAGTTTTAAATCCAAAATAGAAACATTTTTGCCTGTGGACCCATTGTGTATATTTACATTATCATATAATTGAATGAGTGTTGATGAGTGTGCTCATTTCTTGTGCTGATACGTTTAAAGGAATGCTTCAGGTTAAATACAAGTCAAGGTTCCTAACAGCATCTGTGCTATTTATTAAAACAGAAAATTATCTCAGTTTGTGCAAACAAACAAAAATGATCTTTTCAGTAATGCAGCTACAAAGTCAAAGGAGAGGAATAAATGCACAAATATATAAAGCATACGTGAAGCTAGTGTGTCATAAAATAACTTACTAACATGGTAACTTTTGCATGGGTTTCGTTTGCCAGCTGAGTCACTTCCTTAAAATTGAATGTGAATGCTATTGGGTTACAGACCTCCTTGACCTAAACCCTCCTAAATGTTGTTGCCTTACTGCACATATGTTTTTATGAGTTATTACAGATGAGATAAATTTTTTTTCTTTTTGTGCCTCAGATGCAGAACCCTAAACATTCCTTAACAGATCACAAGTGTTTATAAATGTAATCCACTAGAGGGTGCTAGAAAGAAAATTCTCTCTGTGTTTGGACAGTCTGAGAAATGTCTGGATTATATTGCAATTCTAGATCTTAAAAACAGTGTAGAAAGCTATTTTACTTTAATTATATTGTGTATATGTTTTTCATTTTACCAAGTAAAGTATGCAAACGTATATTTGTTTTGTTCGTACATCAAGACAAGTGTGATTTCAGCCAGTCGGTTTACAGATGTTTAGCTGATGGTGAAAATGATTAGTTGTTTGTGGTAATGAATGCACATTTGTTTGTTCTTTTTTAATTCCGTTTCACTTGCGTTTCTGCCACCACTGGATCGTGGCTTTTCTGACGTGCACCGATTATCCCTTTGAGCAGTGTTTTCACTTCTTCTTTCAGTCATGCTTAGTTTTTTGAGTTGGGTTTCGGTCTGTCGTGGGTGCCGTGTGAAAGCAGGGTTTCCATATGGCACCTGTAGCTGGACGCTAATTGAGCCTGACGTCACTGGGATTCAGTCGACAGTGCCTCCTTCAAACAAGCTGAAAAGTAAAAAGGATTGTGACCAGATCAAGGTCAAGGGTCGTGTCAGTGAGTTTTTTCATCAAGCTAGCAAAACCCCTTGACGTTAGAGATTCCCTGCCTCCTGCCCTCTCCACCTGCTCCTTGTTTCCCCTCCTTCATTGCTGTCTTCATGTTTGTCAGTTAGTGACTACATCTGGCCGTGGTTTGATTAGGTGAGTTAGGTGAGTTGTGCTTACGCCTGCAGCCATATGGGTTTTATGTTAATACCGCTAGATTAGCCAACAGCAAACGTGACTGAGATTTGCCGGTCTTCTCCTTTCACCCCCCCCTCCAGCACATCCGCTTCAGCTCCCTGTTCTCCCTCCTCTACTAATTATTCATCTTAATGGTGGCACCGTGTCCTTTCGCACCTTTCCGTGAACACATTAGCTTATGTTGGCACACTGATCTGTGTCTCAGTGTTTCGCTTGTATAACCCTTAAACACACTCCTGCTAGCACGTACAGTCACAACGCCACACGTTCACACTTCTCTCGTTTATTCTGGAAGACTCTTCAGACTGGTGTGAGGACTGACAACACAGCTGTTCAGGACAGACGTAATGGTTAATGACTATTATGACATCACGGTTTATCCTCGTTCCGTTATCAGCATCATAAAGATAAACTTTAGCACATTGATAAAGATTTTCCCTCATCACTTCTGCTTTCCAAACATCTCGTACCAGGATTGGACAGTTACAAAACAGTGGTCTTGGAGTTTATATACTGAATGAGTAATTAACACATGTCCAGGTCACATTTCAGAATAAAATTAAACCAAACTGTCATTATTTTAAAGCATGCAGATGTTTTACCTGAAGTTCCGTTGGTTATTCTAATTCTGAACTCATAAATTTAACTTTTTTTTTTTTTTTACTTTTTTTTTTTTTATGTGAGTGATTTGGTTATTTATTTATTTTTTGAGGTTTTTTGAGTGTTTTTATGATTAAAAATTATAGATAAATTTTATTTATATATATATATATATATATATATATATATAGACAGACACACACACACACACACATATATATATATATATATATATTTAATAGTAATAATATTAATTATATATAAAGTATGTTATGTATAAAGTAATAAATAGATATAAATAATAAAATATATTCGTATAAAATACTATATATAAATAACAGTAATACTAATTATTTAGCGCATATATATATATATATATATATATATATATATATATGTATGTATTTGTGTGTGTGTGTATCTATCTGTCTGTCTATCTATCTATCTATCTGTGTATTTTTGCAAAAGTCACAATTGTCACATTTTTCACAGTTGCTCCATTTGATCAAAAACACAGCAAAGAAAAATAACATTGTTAAATATTATAATTTAAACTGTTTCTGTTTGAATATATTTTAAGATGTAACTGAAGCTGAAGACAGACCGATGTAATCTGTTTATTTATTTATTTATTTTATTACAGTATATTAATTTTTATAATGTAATTTCTGATTTATTTCTTTTGAATTTGGACTGAAATAAATAATAACCCCCGGCATGTTCTTGACAGATTTTGTGGGATTCGTCCATATATATCCTTGTGTCTGTGTCAATATAGTCACTGTCTGTGCGTGCCCATATACGACCAAAACGTTTGAACTCGTGCAGGACGCACACATGGTATGGTATGGATGTGTGTGTGTGTGTGTGTGTGTAAGCAACTATCTTGCACTATGTGCCAGTGTGATGGAACCTTATGGCGGTGTGTCAGTGTGTGACGTTGAGAGGTAATCCCGGGTCTCTGTGACGTGGATCACGTCCTTTCCTAGCTGCTCGTCAACAGATGGAAACTCGAGGATTAGCTCTATAAGAGCGACAGCTGACAGAGCGAGGCAAGACAACCTCATCCAACAGAAGAACAACTCGCAGAAAGAGACAGGGGATATATGTGAACAAAACTACATCGATTCCAGGCTCTCTAGAGGGGAAAACAAATCAATCTGACTACAGAGACTGCCAAACATTCCTTGAAGAAGTTTGAGAGCAGAACGCAAGGCAGAATCCAAACATTACTCTTGACTTTTTCCAATTAGACTCAATTTTTTTCTTTGGAGATCATTGGAATAGTTGAGGCATGACTGTTATCAAGGTCAAACAGTGAGTATCTTTGAACGTGTTATTGTCTTGTTCATTCAGTAATTGGTAAGCTAATAGTTCTTTAATCATTTTTAACAGCCAACCCTTAATTATAAGGTGTAGAAAAGTTTCGAATAATAGAATACATTGTCATTTATTAGTGGTTATTGTCATTTGGTTTGGTTTTTAAGTTTAACAGAAGAACAATTTTACCTTAGTTGTCTTTACTAGTAGTTTTTGGTTGTTCAAAATATCACTGTTGGTTAACTTTTATAGTTTGCCTCATATTTTCTGTAATGTTGAGGTGAGATGAACTGGAAATGTTTGACCAAGTACACTCTGGCAATCTGAATATCTCCACATATGGAGAACAGGTTGTCTGGTCATGTGAGGTTTTGATGTGCGGCACACACTGCTGTTGTCTGCTGACTCAGTGCCAGTTTTGTTAGTGGCAGCAGCGGGTTTGACAGAAGGTGTGACCTGGTTTACATACCGCAGCGTGACTTGGCATGTCTGCAGGTCAGGATGGGGGTGATACGCAAGCAGGTGTAGCTGTGACAACAACATGGTTATTTCTGTTCGGATCCAGATTATGATTATCGATAAGACCATGGAGGTGTGTGTGTGGGTGTTTCTGATTGGTGAGTGGTTGCTTGAGTAGTGGAAGCATGTGTTTCATGTCTTATTTTTTTTTCGTGTCTTTATAGAGTCCCCACCGTCCCAGTGAAGAACTTAAATGGATCCAGTCCTGTCCATCCAGCTTTGGCAGGTGAGAAACAATATGCAAATAAGTTATAAATACTGACTATGATGATTAAATATAGTAACATCTGGGATAATTTTACAACTGAAGACAGTGAACCTAAAAATAGATGAATACAAAATAGATGAAATTGTCTCTTCTTATTGGATAGGTATCACTGGGATTCTAATGAGCGCTGCTGGACTCCCGGTCTGCTTGACCCGCCCACCCAAACTTGTGCTCCACCCCCCACCTGTCAGCAAGAGCGACATCAAACCTGTGCCAGGCCTCGGCCACTGCTGCCGGAAAACTACAAAGAAGCAGGCCCGCAAAGGCAAGGAGCAAAGACAGTTTAATGCAAATTACAATTACTTAAAAAAAAAAAAGAATATATATATTTATTTCAAAACACAATAAAAACATTGTATTAATATTGTGAAATATTATTAATAATTACTTAATTATTATTATTTAATATTATTAATAATAAAAATATCACAGAAGTGAAATTAAATTTCACACTATTACTATTTTACTGTATTTTTAATCAAATAAGTGCAGTCTTATTAAGCATAAGAGGTCTTTCAAAAGCATTAAAAAAAATCTTTATTCCAAACTTCAGACCAGTAGTGTATGTATAAACAATAACAAAATATTTATATGTTATGCATCATGTCACATCTTTATCTTTCTCTAAATCCTTATTTTATTTAACTTTTTCTTTCATCTGAGCAGGTAGAACTTCAGAAGAAGTTGTTAGAAGATATCTCCAGAAAGTCCGCAACCCACCTGAGGAGGTAAATATACATGATTCATATTTTTAAATGTTTTTTTTAATTATTTTTAATTATTTAAATCATTTTAATTAAAATATAATACTTATTTTTTAAATTAAAATAATTATTTTAATGATCTTTCATTAGATTCATTAAACTTGATTTTCTTTCTCTCTTTTTCTTTATTAATTTGACTTTTTTTAGGATTGTACTATCTGTATGGAGTCTCTCTGTGGCCCATCTGGCTATAAAGGCCCAGGTGTCGGTGGCTTTTCTCGAGCAGAGTCAGTGGGTCGTCTGTCTCAGTGTGGGCATCAGTACCACCTGCAGTGCCTGGTGGCCATGTACAACAACGGCAACAAAGACGGCAGCCTTCAGTGTCCCACCTGCAAGACCATCTACGGTGTTAAAACCGGCAACCAGCCACCAGGAAAGATGGAATACCACGTCATTCCTCACTCCCTTCCTGGACACCCTGACTGCAAAACCATCCGTATTATCTACAACATACCCCCTGGCATTCAGGTAAGACTCTTAATTTAGAGCTTGTTTAAAACCACTGCGCTGCCCAGAGCATTCATTCACATTGGCATTTGTGCCACCTACATCATATGTTGAGTTGCTGCAGTGTTATATAATGGCATGCATACATTATATAACCATAATGTAGGTCTAAACGGCTCTGTCTATGGTTGTTTTAGGGTCCAGAGCATCCCAACCCCGGGAAGCCCTTCACAGCCCGTGGATTTCCAAGACACTGCTACCTCCCTGACAGTGAGAAAGGCCGCCTGGTGAGTCTCCAGACATTGGCAAACACAATTTCATTCATCCTCTTACAGGGTCCCTGAGTGTCCTTAAAAATCTTACATTTAGTTTAAGGCTCTAAAAAACCTCTAAAGGTTCTAAAAATCCCTATGCTATATATAGACTATATACAGAAGTCAACATTTGAAGTGGATGAAAACCTTTCATCAAAGTTGTCCTAAAACCAAAACAATACCAGTTCTTGTCTTAGGACAACTTTGAACTTTTTTGATCCAACTTTAATTGTTGACTACTGTAGTATAGGGATAGTGCACCCAAAAATTTAAATTCTGTCAGCCTATATGCATTTCTTTCATCTGTTAAACACAAAAGATATTTTGAAAAATGTTGGTAACCAAACAGTTGCCGGTAGCCATTGACTTCCATAGTATTTTCTTTTCTCTTTGCTGTGGAGGTCAGTGGCTACCAGAAACTGTTTGGTTACCCATATTCTTCAAAATATCTTCTTTTATGTTCAACAAAAAAGAAATTCACGCAGGTTTGGAACATCATAAGGGCATGTAAATGATGACAAAATATTAAATTTTGGGTGAAGTATCCCTTTAAATATCTTAGCATAAGAAAAGTGTTCATACTTTCAAAAGGTCTTAAATTTAGGGATGGAAAAATAGGAATATGGCTTAATGTGATTATTAAACTTCAAAAGGTGATGATTGAATTAAATATAAATTAAATACAAGTATAAAATGTAATCTCTCTCTCTCTCTCTATATATATAGACTCCTGAGGCTGAAACATGAAGTTTATAATATTATAAAACTTTTAAACCTGTTTTTTTTTTAAATAGACATTTTACAGTGTAGGTCTTTAAAAGGGTCTTAAAAAGCAAGATACCATGACTTACTCCTCTTCTTAATTTACACATTCCAACTTCACCATTTGAGGTTCTTCAGCTTTTATTCTAAACAATTCCTTCTCTGGTAGGTGTTGAAGCTGTTGCTGGTTGCTTGGGACCGCCGGCTGATCTTCTCAGTGGGCACATCCAGCACCACGGGCGAGACGGATACGGTCATTTGGAACGAGGTGCATCACAAGACCGAGTTTGGCTCCAACCTGACCGGCCACGGTTACCCAGACTCCGGTCACCTTGACAACGTCTTGGAAGAGCTGAGGGCGCAAGGCATCACTGAGGAGGAGTGTCTGAGGGACTGAAAATTCGGAACGACAAAGACTGAATGTTTTTTTGTGTTAGTGTTGCCAAATCTGAATTCAATTCCCAGCTCTTGTTTCTCAGAATACCTGAGACACTTTCGAAATCGAAAAACACGAAGTTTAAAGGTTTCTAAGTCATCATCGCTCAGTTTTTTTTCAGTGATATTAGCCCTCCTACTGCTAAAGAAATTGTACGAGCTTGTCAGAAGTGGGACGGCCAGCTGCAAGAGCTGTAATTTACAAACAACATTGCACTGTGCGTGATACTGTGGTGGAGCTGTTGTCTTTTTGAAAATTCCTGTTAGTGTCCTCCCCACAGAAACTAGATTTGATACGGTGCAATTTTGTGGCTAGTGGGCTGCAGACATGGACGAAAAACCGCACTGCCAGTGTCTGTTCAACCATTTAATGTATTGTAGTTCTGTGAAGGGTACGCAAAACAAAGGTACTTCTGTGCATGTAGTTGTATCATTCGGCGCAGAGGCGATTACGTCTCGGTGTAACCGAGGCCGCCACTTGTTGATAACTTTGAAGCTCCCGTTGCAGTTTTAGATGCTGGAACGTGAATGTTTACTGCCTCATAGTGGCACTTGTTAACATATACATTCCAGTAATAACCACGGTATTTATTTGACGACATAGTTTTCGAAATGTTTGCAGTATTTACATTAACCACTTATATTTGTACTTATTTTATTGTATCTTACATTATTTTATAATGTTGAAACGAGAAACCTGCATTGTCATTGATTTTGGGATGGAAACCAATCTCTGTCCGGGGACTGAAAGAGACATTCAGTGCAAACTGCTTTGTTGATCAGTATTAAAGAAATGTTGAGCCAAGATGAGATTGGAGGCTAATGGATGGACAATGCACAAATTTAGTGAAAGCTCATTTCTTTGTGATTGGATTTGCTGTCAGAGAGCAAAGAATTACAAACAGGGCCTATGCGCAAACTGAGCCAAGCTCAATTATAGTTTTTTTTTTTTTTTTTATCACCAGTTTAGGAACCATCAAGGTTTAGATTCTCCAAAGTTGAAGGTGTGGGCCTTTTAAATCATTATGAAGAGCAACTAACCTACCCTGTTAAGTCCGTTGAAGTTGTATCCTGTGGACAAACTATCTCCGGTTGCCTTTCTGGTCGGTTTTCAGTAGGTCTGTGGTGGACCTGTTTACAAAGCTGTTGAAGAAACGACTGCATGTATGTACATGCAAATGTGTAAGCTTACATTTATAGTTGATGTGCTGTATGTATGTGTTTTATGTACACAATTCTTTTCCCCCTGCATCCAGAAGCATGTTGTGGAATTAAATGAGTATTTCTTTTTCTTGTATCATTTTTTTATAATATACTTTTAATTGATTTAATTTTTCCTTATAAGCTATTAGGTTTTTTTTTCCACTGTGAAGTTTTTAATTCCTTTTATTGCACTTGTATGATTTGATTTATTGTCCAGCCGAGTTCCTCATGATAGTTGCTATGGAGACAACAGTGAAAATGGCACCGCTGCCAGGATGAAAACTGTGAAGACAGAGAACGGAGCTAGGAGAACTAATGTTGCTGTATAATATAAAATGTACAAAACAACTCTTGCATATTACATAGCTGCTGGAATACTGAATAAATATTAAAGGCACTCAAAAATAAGGAAATGCTGGTTTGGGATCATTTTCTTCGCAGTTTAATCATTTTTCTCTCACGTTAAAAATGTGGCCCTTTTTGCATAGTTTACTTGTGTCAGTCAGGCACTAAATATTTGACTCAGTAGGGGGCGATGTTCAACTAAAACAATCAAAAGAATAGAAAGGATCCACACTTACTCAATGGCCTATGACTGATAAAAGTACCAATATATAACGCAATTTAATGATAGCAATTTATTATGCACCATGCTGTAAATATTAAACAATTATTTTCCATAATTTCACAAAATGTGCCAAAAAAGCATTATTACTTGACAAGGCTATTGGTAGACAGCCATTTTACTGCAATATTCTCAAAATGGCCCAAAATCAGCACTAGACTGTCAAGATGGCAATAGGATGGGCTGCTATCTCTCTCTCTCTGAATTAAAATTTTATCATGACACAAAATTAACAGACCATCTGGTCCCCCTAAGACCAGGGCATTTCCTCTACAGGCAGATGATCCAGCTTGTTAATTAATGCTTTCATGTTATACGTGTTACATAACCCTGAGTCTGTATCAGAACAAATTCAAAGAGCAAAGGGTTTGGTGGTATGAATCCCAAAATATGTATGTATGTGTGTGTGTGTGTGTATATATATATATATATATATATATATATATATAATATTTAATCATTTAATCTATCTATCTAGATAGGGTTTGGCGTAAATCTGGTTCCAGCATAGATAGATAGATAGATAGATAGATAGATAGATCGATAGATGTTTTTAATATATTCATTGTTTTTAATATATTAATTGGTGTAACGTGGTTTAATGATTATGAAGCCAAGCTGTCCTTCCCCGTAATGTATATCTGTGCTCATGTCAGTCTGGAATGTCTCCAAATGTCTTTTAACAGAGTGAAGTTGATGTGAAGGTGAAGCGTCTAGACAGATGGGCGAAGCACATAATGCGGTTAACACTGAGTTAGCCATAAAGAAGCACATGCACTGTGTATCATCTCAGCTGGTAATCTGTCAAAAGATAACCCTGCCCCCCAAATCACTACCCCCAATGTCCTGTCCGAGACCCCCTGTTGCTGTGCTAGAAGATCTAGTAATCTGAAACACTCGGGTGCGGTCAGAGTCGAGGAAGTGTTTGAGGGCAAATGTACTGTGGTAAAAAGGGCTCAGGGCCAGAGGGGTAATTACGCTAACCTAAACAAGTTTTGTGCCGCAACATGCCTGCAAAATGAACGTGCGTCTTTCCAAAACCTTTTTAGACCGAGTTTAAAGCCAAATCGGCCTGACTGCTCATTTTTGGATCTGACACCAAAACAACCTCATTTTCTTTCTCAATTTTCTTGTAGTTTTAAAGGCATTATATCAAGTGCAAATTCACTTTCTCTGAGATGTCCCTCTAGCCCCTTCTCTATTAAAAGCTTTTAAGCTCATAAACGCTCAGACTAAGTGGTCTGGAGAGAGGCCGGTTGCCTAGGCAACAGCACACTCTGCTGCTTTTGGTCCCCAGGGGAGTCATATTTCACATGCAGATTTTCTGCCTGCCCGACCCACTTTGTTGGCTTTCAGCTAAAAGCTTTTTGCTGCAGACTGACAGAGACAAAAAAGTAGAGGAGAAGGGGAAGGGTTTGGCTAGAAGAGGAGGGCCTTAACGGGCTGTTGCCAGGGTAACTTGACATCATGCTGACGAACTTCCCTCTTTAAAAGCTTTTAAAGCGATTGCTCCAGCCCTCCAGGTTCCATTTTGAGGCCTCTTAACTAAGCATGGGGGGAAGGGCAGCAGAGGCCTGTCTCTCGCACACACAAGCACATGCTTGAGAAAGCAAAGTAAGGCCAGGAAAACAGACTGCACTGAGAAAGAACCGAGCTTAAATCATAACCCCGAGCGAAAGGTACATAATCTGTTCTTAAAATGGCCTCTGAGGACCTCTGCTTTAGTTACACGGTGCCGGGCTCGAACGAGAAGCACAGGAGGGCTCGTAACTGGACGGATTCTGAGATGAAAGCTCTTGTGTACATTTGGGAAGAGTATGTGACAGAGCTAAAGAAGGCTAAGCGCAATGCTAAGATCTACGAGACAATGGCTAAGCAACTTTACGAATTAACTGGCGAACAGAGACACAGGGAAGAGATTAAGATGAAGATTACCAACATGACTTTCCAGTTCAGGCAAGTAAATACTACACTATCTATCTATCTATCTATCTATCTATCTATTTATCTATCTATATATCTAGCTAGCTAGCTAGCTAAATATCTATCTAGCTATCTATTTGTCTGTCTGTCTTTCAACTTGAGGGCCAAAGATCATGCCAATAACTTGTTTATCATTGCACAAGCTATGCAAAACTGCAAGTGTATTAAATTAGATAAATGCCCAGGTATACTTCGTTTTCTTCGTTTCGCTCAGCTTTGCGCACGCTTAAGCGCTCAAGTCTTTCAAAGCGTACCGCATAGGCTTTAAGCTCGGATACAAGCGATCTACGCATGCGCACTACCTACTTGCGTTGCATGCGCATTGAATGTGCGTTGTTGTCGCGCACAAATCTGCGCTGAAAATTAGGCTACACGCGGACAGCAGCGGACTGTGCTGATGATGAAATTTACGTCAGACGCAGTGTCCGCAACAAGCGAAGTATGCATGCTTTCGGTTTGAGAAAACAATGAGGTATATTAGTGATGGAGAAGCGCTTGGAGGACGGCAATGCAGTCAGAACCATTCTAAAGCAAAACAGCGTGCCAGTTTGACAATCTCAACATATCGAATTCAAATAGTAACAAACAAAGACCGCAAATACGCAAAAACACACCTCTAGAGAACCAAGACAACATAAAAACAACGTGAATCAAATCAAAATCACTTTGTCACATCGCAGTAAACACAAATGTTGCGGTGAGTAAAGGTTTTAGCTGCGGTGTACTGATAGGCTACATATTCAAAATAAACACTATAAAATACAGCCCACACAAAGTATACAATGTATAAAATAGTGATGGTAAGATTCTACACGTTTTAGTTTTTGTGGTCTATGTTGCAGGCTCCATAAATATATGAAGCAGTCTCATAATATAATTTTTTATTCCGTTTATTCAGAGGAACAGGAATTTTGACCACTGCATGTGTGAGATTTATTACTGGCCTTTTTATGCCGATTTCAGCTATTGTAGTACACCAAACAACTATGGGTAAGTGTTTACAACAGCTTGTATAAATAGTTAAATTCCCTCATAATTTCTCTAAAATATCACAGTAATCTTGGTCCATTTTTTAGTGCAGATTAGTGTGGTAATGACTTGATCCTAACATTTCTGAACTATTCTCTTACAACCCTGAAAGACCCAAAAATACAAAAAACTGTGAAAAAAAATATTTCACCTTTTAAATGTTGTTGTAGGAGGCCTCCAATGCAGAAATAATTGGGCTTTTACATTTTTGACATTTTAGTCAGTTTTTAAGGAATTGTTGTAGCTAATATTGCAACTTTGGGCTCTTGGGTAACAGAATTTCAGTGATTTTACTCACTGTCTGAACAAATGTAGAGAACATCTAAAGGTTCATTTGCAGGGTGTAATGCTTTTGTAACCCCATAACAATAGTCTATATATACATACATATATATATATATATATATATATATATATATATATATATACACACACACACACACACACACACACACACACTAATAATCACACAATAATTATAAAATAAGTCATATTTTGTGGACAAAAAAACATTTATTATAAAAAATATGTTCAGATTATATTTACAAAACCTGATGAATTGAATGAAACATTCATCATGACTTGACTTTAAAACTTTCTTCTCTTGTATCAGAGTCCATCTAAAAGTCACTGTTCGCATTTTGCACAGTATCAGTGATATCAGTGATGTCTCATCACACATATGATGAGACAAGTCTTTCTTGGCTGGTGACATTCTAAAATGAAAAAAACAAAAAACAAAAACAAAACAATGATTATTTTCCAGGCTAAAAATATCAGTGCAAATTAACCCCAATCATATTTACACATTTTAAAGAATTCACCCATTCACAGAATTTACATAATACTGTCTGATAGCATATTGTGTCCTTTAGTTATCATGCTAATAGCAACGATACCTCCCACATTACAGAACATTATCCCCTGTCCCTCATGCAGCAGATATTTAGGCAAACAAGCAACGCGTAGAAAAAAACAGGACATTTTATAAATGATAAGATACAAATAAAATATTGCTACACAAATACTTTAAAAATTTCAAAGAAATAATTTATTCTTCAACTTGAACTTATTTAATAATCATAAAATCTTGATTGAATCTCAAAAAGGTAACAAAAAAAAAATTTAAACGTGAATGATCAAAAACGGTATGTTCCTAGCAGTATTTTTTTTGATGTGGAACAAGTGAGAAGCACAATTCATCCATGTAATGTGCGAGGTGCACAGGCAAATTTTGCTACCCCTTTGCTAAATATACCCCTTTTGGTACCCCTTTGCTACCCCAGTGTTGTAAAATTATAATACTGATATAAGCTCAAAATCTAAAATGATCAATGCATTCAACACCTTAATAGCTACATGATCTGTCATTACTAATCACAGAACAAAAATATTTTAGGGATTTTACTTACTTGAATGTAGATTTATCCAGTCCAGTAAAACAAGATGATGTGTTTCATGGGAAGTTTGCAGGTTGTGTGAGTTTATGGCCAGGTAAACAGGTCTATTTTTAAAATCTAGCATCCAATAGCATTGCAAGGGTAAACAATAGGACCTATTGTGTAAATGTGGTCTTAGAGGGAAAAAAACGTGAGCAGCTTTATTTTAGTCAAGCTAAAACTGATGTTGTAATATTATAACAGTAGGCCTTACAGGGTTTAAGTTCATTTTTACAACAATACGAGACAATATAAAGTAGTACTTAGTGCACAAAAAAATACTTTAACAATATCTTTTTTTAACAGGAAGCTGAAGTACACAGCAAATGGAAGCAATGCTACACCTGACTGGCCATACTACAAATCTATTGAGAGGATCTTGTCAAAGGTACCAGACCATGCCCATATGAGCCCACCGAACCTCTCGACGTCTGGCCCGTCCACTTCTCAACTCGAGACTTCTGTGCCCCAGTCAGCTCCGCCAAGTGGGTTTCTACCCGAGTACACTGGTTCCTCAGAGGAGAGAGAAATCAACGATGAGGAGGAAGGCCTAACAGAGAACTCAGAGAGTTCTTTTGAGACCAGGTAACATGTTCGATCTTATCACAGATCCATGTCAGATTCATAATTGTGGAATTATAAATGCATGGCTGTCCATCTGCAGGTCCCAGCCACATAAGAGGAGGAGGCTTTCACATGTGTCACTGCGCCGAAAGAAGCTGCGTGTCCTGGATGCAATGCTGCAGGAGCAACGCAGGATAAGCCGCGCCGTTGAGGAGGCATGTCACGAAGTTCGCCGCGTTATGCATCAGCAGAACTTCCTGCAGGTGCAGAGCCTCCAGCTTCAGGAGCGAATGATGAACCTCCTGGAGAAAATGATTCCTGCTTCGTCTGGCCCTTCTTGGCCTAACCCACCAGTCTCAAAGGGTTTAGGAACACCTACAACTGAGTGACAGGACCTCAGATACGGGATATGGACCTTTTTGTCTTTGCTGAGAAAGTGTTGCTATATGCTAAGTATAAAAGTTATAACCAACTAGTTAGCTGTACATTTTAGACCTGTTTAGGCACTGTTTAGTCTTCTACAATAAATACGTGATTCAAAAATGTTGACAGATGTAACCTACACAAGAAACTTTTGAAGAAATCACTATTTATCCACATCTGATTCAAACTATCTGAATCAAAATGTAGTTCTCAAAAGTTAAATGGTGATTGTTATGTCACACCAATTGTGTTGTTTATGAAATCTGATTTATTTGATTTCTAAATTGATGTGTTAGTTGCTAAGAGTCTTGGATTCCTGGCTAATTATTTAGACAATGTAATGTCAGTCATGGTTGACTGGCATCTAAAAGATTTCAGGTTTCTTTTAAGGCATTCTTTAAAAGGATACCGTGTTCAGGAAAACTCCAGAAGGTCAGAAGTTCAGGTCAGACAGATAACACCAAATGGTTGGTGATAATGTAAACTGAATTAGGCTGACAAGGATTCAAAATGGTAGAGGACAATCTTAGTTTAGTTAATAGCATTACAGTTCAGCGTTACAGTGTTATAGCAGAGCACAATTTAGCAAAATGTAACATGTTACTAAATGTTACAAAATGCAGTTGTTTTAGTAGCAGTTTATATGCTGACACTCATATTTAGCTTAGATCTGTTAAAATAAACAAAAATAGGAAAAAAATGCTATTCGCATAAAATGAGTTCAATGAGTAATTAAATGTCATTTTGATATTTTTGTGAGGTGTCAAAAATGTCTAGGTGGTCCAACTGTCCAAAGATTGTAAAAGAGAAAAAAAGTGTCATTAAAAAGTTGAAATTCTTGAAACAAATAAATAAATATAAAAAAACAAATTATGTATTTATTAGTATCAATTGTCTGTCAAATTAAAGTTAGTGACTGAACTTAAAATAGTACGGCATACTACCTACTATTTCTGCAATATCTTTACATAAAGAAAGAGTACATTTTTAAGAACTTGGCACATGTGTTTAAAACTAGTTTTTCAAATCTCCTTTTTATCATCTCAGACTATCCTTATCTGTCACTTAACCTTAAAGACTCCCAAAAGTAGCCAGATAGATTGAATTAGACTTGCACCCAAACATTATAATGGTTAATGCACCACCACATGCTCTTTAATTCTTCTTAATGTGCAGGCAAGATAGTTAATCCTTTCTACTGTGCCTTAAATTGTGCACATGGTAATTAATAGCAACAAACGGTGTACAAATATGAATTTCATCACCTCTCTTCTTTGCCTGTGATGAACTGGTCTGTCAGGGCTTCATGAAAGCTATCAGCTGATAAGAAGAGAGACGTTAGTGCTCAGTGACCTGGGTGTGGTATCATGAATAGAAACCAACATTTTAAAAAACGCACTGCAACTGTAAACTTGTATTTTAAGCTTATATATATCTCAAATTACTGTATTTCAGAAAGATTACACTTTCTGAATGCAACTTTAAGAAGCTGTTTTTAATCTTGCCATAGTTTACATGTAGTAGCTGCATTTGTTTTAAATACTTAATGTGTCAGTGAATGCTATTTAATACATGTACGTTAATTCCTACTGTCGAAATAATCGTCTACTATTAAGTCACAAGCTTCAGTATTAGTAAATAGTAAACATTAAAGTAAAAACAGCATGGGTTTTCTATCCGCCAATGAGAGCGCCGTATATATTTGAATATTGAACATGATTGACACGTCTGTCGACCAATGAGAGAGCTGATATCAGTTTGCAAACGTTACGGTGCCATAGCGACAAGAGAAGGACGCTTTGTATTCCCAACAATAGTGAATGGCAGTGGTTTAAGTCCGTCGCGCGAAGGGAGTTCCGAAATAAACGAAGAAAAACTTTGGAATTAAAAAGAGTGCAGGTAAGCGCCGATGTATACATTTGTTAATACATACGTGGACTTTAAGTGAAAGAAGTGCGTTTGGAACGCAAGTTTGTTTACATATGCTGTGAATGAAAAGTGTTTGGCATGTGACAAGAGCTCTCAGAGCAAATGGATAGTTTTGCATCTGTCTTTTCAAGACCATTCGCGTTTATCATTTTTTTTTTGAAGAAATGCGATTAAAGCAATTTAATTTATCCGTATTTTCACAATTTGAGTAACTTTAAGTTTTTCCACTTAGTTCAGCGTTGTGAATTTAAAAAAATACAAAATACAATTCGTAGAAATGTTTATAAAATATCATGTTTAATTTAATATTGTTAAAAAAATAAATAATATTATATATTTAAAAATATTTGTAAGTGTGATAAACATCTCATGTATATGTATGTATGTGTGTGTATATATATATATATATATATATATATATATATATTTACACACACATATATACATACATAAGTTACATACATACAGTAGTCAACATTTGAAGTGGATCAAAACCTTTAATCAAATTTGTCCTAAAACCCAATCAATACCCGTTCTTGTCTTAGGACAACTTTGATGTTGACTACTGTAATGTAATGAGTTCAGAAATAAAATTGTTAGTTTGTAATTAATTGAAATTGTTTAAAATAATTGAATAATACTAATAATAACATGCCACACTATGTGTATTAAATAAAATAAAATAAAATTTTATACATTTTATATCCTTGTAATCAGGGTTTGAAGTTAAAAGTTAAAGATCAGCTGTGGCGGGTAACGCTGTCAAATCAGCCGATTTGGCGGGTTACTTTTCGTAAGTTATGTTCACTCATTAATTTCTTGGGGAAGTTTATGCAAGCCAAATCTGCACAGGTTTAGCACAAATACTGAACTCGTGAGACATCATGACATTATTGAGTATATTGCAAAAACCGAACAAAACCCCAAAAAACAGAGTGCACACATATGAAGCCTAATTAGACTTAGTGCGCGTGCGCATTTAGACTGCGTTCTTTCACAGCATGATTCGGTCTATTAATAAGACCTATGCATTAAGAATGAGGGGCAGAAAATGTATATATTTATATTAATGCATATAGTTAATCAATATCACATGAAGAGTGATATTTTCTTAAAAATCAGCATGGTTACAAATGTGATTTTTATTTTATGCAACAGTTCAATAAACAATAAGTCAATATCAAGAGACTCACGTTTTAGACACCATATTGTCTGCTTTTGCTCTATTTCGCCAACAAAAACATTCCAAACACAGCCACAGCATTGTTCTGCGTCTCTGAGCAACATGAAGGTGATCGTTCCTGAATGAATCAACCGTTTAAATGATTCGGTTTAATCGCAATGACTCACTTATTAACAGTGACTTGCTGCCACCTATTGGCGGTTTTAATTTCACATTTAAAGTATCTTTTCATTTTATAAATAATTTCAAATATCAGTATTCAACATTCCATGTTTAAAATATCAAAACATTATTTATGCATTTGTAGCTGCGGGTTAAAGGATTCCATGTCCCATATTCCATATTCCATGAATTAAAATGTGTAAATACATCTAAATGCCACTTCATGTGCAACTTCTGCAAAGATTAATTTTCTTGATACTGATTTCATTTGTTTAATAACAGCCTAAATTTATTATTATTATAATTGACTGATTAAATGTAAGAATTTGACTCGAAAGATGATGCACACTTGTAGAAAAATGGCTTTATAAAAGTAAAAATGACAATAAAAGGTAAAAATCAATTTAAACTTATTGGAAAAGATCAATTTCTACCACTGCTGTGAACTGATCGCCACACAGAATATGAAGAATATCAAAAACTTTAGGAGTCAGCTGTCCACGGCAATCCTTAAGATATCAGCACAATAACACACTCAGCAAAATATCATCTAATTATCTTTATCAATAAAATCACAGAAAATATTGAGATATTATTTTTTTTGTCAATATCACACACCCCTGGTACTGACACAGAATGATTTGCAATGGTCACTTTGTCACGTACAGTGTAGACAGCCTCAAGCTGTTGGTTTATTTCCGTGTTTTATTTTTTAAATTTTATTATTTTTATTTTTTTTTTGGCTAGTAGAAGTTATGAATGGCCGGTAACTTAAAAATTTAGTAGCCAAATTGGCTGGTGAGTGAAAAAGTTCATTTCAATCCCTGCTTGTAATACATTCTGTCTCCTTGTAGTTTTTAAAAGATGATCAGAATGGTCAAAGCTTTTTCATCAGATTGATGCATTTGTCTTTATGTAAAAATGAACTCTTCAAGTTTGTGCTAAAAAATAATAAAATACGGGTGGAGTTAAAAAATAGTCTCCCTGCAGGCCACTGCTTTAAAATTTATGTTTTTTTGTGTGTGGTCAAGGTTTATATCTCAATTTCATTTTACATATTAAGATTGAACTGCTTTTCTGTTTATCTCTGTGAAGCTGCTTCGACACAATCTCTATTGTATTAAACGCTATAGAAATAAAGTTCACTTGACAAATATTTGCCTGTTTAATAACTATTTAAACAAATGAAAAGTCTCATATTCTAACCTTAGTCATTTTACTCCCCTCAGGTCTGATCCTTAGCAGCGCAGCAAGATGATTGTTCATGGTTGGAACTGTATCTGAACTAAACTACTATACCAGTACAGAGTACTACTATTGTGAGTTCCAGCACCAAAATGAGAGTTCTGAAGCCAGCTGAGTCGACTATGAGGCACTCGGATCGCCCCTCCAGCCCGGCAGTGCGCAGGGTGGAGATGGAGCGTGGCAGAGCTGGTTACGGATTCACCATTGCTGGCCAAGCACCTTGTGTCCTGCGGGGAATAATCAAAGGGAGTCCGGCGTACAGTGTCGGACTGCGGCCTGGGGACCGCATCTTGCGTGTGAACGATACGGACGTGTCTGAGGCGTTGCATGAAGTTGTGGTGAAGCTGATTGGTACGTCATCACGATCACTGTGTTTGCTGGTCACATCAGGTGACAGGCCACCCATGGCCTCCTGCTCCAGTGATGAGGAACTGGGTTGTCAGAGTAAGAGTAAACTGCCATGGCTCAATCCTGGAAAAAAGGATCCTTTCCCTAACAGTATGGACATGAGGGAGCCGATGCTTCAGTCGGTTGGAAGTTTTGATACTGTCTTTGAGATCTCTGATCAGGGCTCCATGACCGCCCATCAAGAGAAGCAGAAAAAACAAAGACCTTTGTCTGAACCAGATATGTCTTATTGGTTGCAGCAGCGTAGGTCAAATAGTCTTTCACAGGATGACACGTCTCGAGTCGTAAGTGAGGATTCTGTGTTTTCAGACCTTCAGAGTCAGAATGACTTTGTATCTGACTCCAGCATTCTGAACGTTGCAATGATTGTGGGATACATCAACTCCATGGAACTGGAGCTAGTAACGTCACAATCTGAGGAGGAGGCATTGCAAGCCATCCGTGAATGCATTAGTCAGATTGGCATTGAGCAGAAGACCCATTCGCTGGTCATGATGAGGGTTAAATGCAACTGCGTTCAGCTTTGTGACGAGAGAGATGTCGCTCTAGCATCTTACCCAGCAGAGAACCTGGCACTTTGTGTCATTTGCACGGAGGACAGCAGGTTCTTTGGCCTTGTCTCGGTTGATACGGCCAAAAATATTGATGCTGGGATGCAGACAAGCACCCTGAAGGCATTATGTCATGTGTTTTTCATAGATCCGGAGCTTTATGAACACAAGGAGCACCAAAGCATCATAGGACACTTTGGGATTCCCTGCACTCCAGATCCAGACACTCAAGGCTGTTTGGAGTTTCCTCAAACTCCACATTCGTTTTCTCACTTCGTGTCCGTCCTCTACACTGACATGGGGGACTATATCGAAAAACTGAGACTGAAACTTGATAGCGAGAATCCTGATGAAGAACCACAAAACGCACGTAACAATGGCAGTGGGAGTGACAGTGGGATCGGAAATGCTTCGCCGGAGGATAGAGACAGTCTCAGTGGCCAGTGGAGCTTCACATCTCCAAACATTTCCAACCCACCACCATATTATTCCCAGCACAGAAACAGTGCACTTCTCAAACCAGAGTGCAGGTGCCTTCTGTCTGAACCGCTAACAGGAGCTGCTCAACCTGTGACTCAATCAGGTGTCTCAGCCAAGGCAGACAGTTCAGCTTTTACTCCTCTTCCTCTTAGTATGCAATCTAACTTGCCACCTAAACCGAGAACCAGTCAACGCAGACCTTCTATTGGCTTAAAGGCTCGCTGGCAGAAGTCTCGTCCCAACAGCATTGAATGCTTGGTGGAAAGGGACAGCAATGGGCCCACAAGTAAAAGTAGCATCCTTCCGCCCGCTATGGAACAAATCCCAACTCTCCGATACAAACCACTAGAAGATCTTAAACATCCTCAGAGAATGAACTTCACCCCACAGCTTGAGCTGACCTCCAGGTTCTTCAGCAGTGCAGCCAAGCATAAGGATGGGGAAAATAAGGTCAGAATAAAACAAATCTCTGATGACTTGGTATCTGAATCTATTCTAATACTGCACTTGGTCTATATTCAACTATGCAGTTGCTAAGGTGTTTTGGGTGGTTAGCAAAATAATGTAATTAACCTTATGTATGAGTAATAGTAATAGTGATGCTTAAAACAAAATAATTTACAATATTACTATGGGCTTTTTACAGCTTGTCCACTATTGTTTTATGAATCAAACGAGACAGTCTTTGCTTTGTCTTTGCTGTCTGCCCTGTGGTCAGTCTTATGGCAGGTTTATTGCCAGTTTGCCACCATGCGAAGTTAAAGGGCTTAATACAATGAGCCAAGGAACAGATGGTGCTGCAAGTAACAGGCACAGCAGATGGAGCTATTGGGTTGATTAGTGCAGTTCAATATGATTATGCCTGATGGATCAGCTTTAGCTCTATTAACAATGTCGAGAGTCACCTAGCAACAATTTGTCAGCCATGTAAGAGAACAGAAGAATATTATTATTTCCTTCCATTCACTGATGATTTATTGCTAGGCATCTGTCTCTCTCTGACATGTCTTAATTTTGAAGCCTAAATCAATTATGTATTGGAAAGGTTTTTTTTTTAGATGCAAACCGTATCTAAAATTAATAAATAAAATTAAACATTTTATTTAATAATGTACATAATAACATTTTAACCAATTGTAATGTCAGTGGTGTTGCCGTTTAAATATCTACGATTGTGTTAAATTAACTTTGTGAAAGTACATTAAAAAATCTGAATTTTTAAAAAAGCCATTTTGCATTTTCAATACAGTTACCCTGATTTCCTGTTTACAATCAATAAGATAATGTATTGAAAATATTAATAATTAACTATTATTATGGTCAATGGTAACATTTTTTGTTTTATGTTCCTTTATTTTGAAAAATTCCTATTGAACTAAAAATTTATTTTAAATTAGGAGTAACACAACTGATAAAAGAGCACGGTAGCCAGTTGTAAATTATGTAGTAAATATTTTTAAAAATTCTAGAATTATATAGTGTGACCTGGAATGAAATGAGTTTTTTTAATTTATATAGAAATGCCACTGTATTGTAAGACACACCTAGGCTATGCCAGACACTCTTATGAAACTGTAACTGTAAACTCTGGTTAATGTTTGTCTTCTCAGGGGTCTTTATTTTGGGCACTCACAAGGGGACGTTCCTCTGTACGAAGACCATCAGTTCCCGCTAAACGACTCAGTCTGGCTCATTCACTTAATGACCTTGAGGTAAGATATAGCAGTTTCTGTTTTGCCTTCAACATCATACTATTGCGGACCCACATCATACTATTAAATCATAGTTTTTGTAAGTTTTGTATTTGCTGCAGTGCTCATGGCTCATATGATGGATGAAAACAGAGATATAGGTGTGTTTAATTGTTTAGGAGTATCAGTCAGACTGTATTATGCTCTAATCCAAATCAAACTCCTGCTTCTTTCACTTGAGAAACTCAGTTCTTTTCTCTCTCTAAATACACTGAGTGGCCTTTGTGGTGTTGCATTATTCTCAAGCGCAATCATATTTTTCAGTTTTCAGTAGACAAGGATAACCATGAAACTATTAGAAACACTTGGTACTCTGCATGATAATGATGGTACCATTAGTATCCTCTCCCAAATGTAAAGAAGCCTTTATGTGGCTGGACAGTCTGAAAACACGCATTACTTTGAGCTTCAACCTTCACCACACTTCTTTTTTCAGCAGTTTTGCTGTGTTCATTCAAAAGAATAGTTCAACTGCAAATAAAAACTATTTACTCCCCCTCATGTCTTTTCAACCCATATGTTGCTACTTTTTGAGAAACACACAAAAAAGAATTTGCACTGTTCCTTTTTATATTAGTCGCTCCAAAATGTTGAAAAACCATTAAAGCAGATTTCTGAAGTCGTGGTATCTTTGTGTGACAAACAAACTTAACTTTAATTAGCTTTAAGTTCTTATTCCCTGAAAATATTCCCTTCAGCTACTAACTTGACATGATGCATGAATACAGCATTAGTATTTTAGTCTTCAGTGTCACATGATCCTTCAGAAATCATTCTCATGTGCTGATTTGGGAATCAAGTAACAATGTTGAAACATTTCTGCTTAATATATTTTGTGAAAAACGTGGAAACCAGTTTTTCAGCAGCTATTTGAAATCAATTTCTTTTGTTACATTATAGTAACATTATAATGTCTTTACTGTCACTTTTAATCAATTGAATGCATACCTTGCTGAATAAAAGCATTAATTTCTTTAAAAAAATCTTACATACCCTAAATCTTTGTGTATATTCCACAAGACAATTGGACTGAATCTGTGGTGCTTTTTTTTTTTTTTTTTTGGAAAAAAAAACAACATACCAGTGAGCAAATGATGGCCATTTTTGTTGTTGGAGGAACTATTACTTCAAATCTTGCTTTTATTGCATTCTTCAAACAAAACTGTTGCTAGGTACATTTCATACCTTTAAATATTATTTTGTGCACACTAATGGAGTCATGTGGATTTTAACCAGCAAATTTCTTGAGGTTTGAAGCTGGAAAAGGTTTGCCACCTCTCCAAGTGTGGAATCTGAGAGGAGTAGGATTTCCCTTTGGCTTTTCCTGGAACTTGAGGCAACCTTTTTCACGGACCTAATGCCCCTCTGGTGGTCAGGCAGACTGGAAAGTGTGGTTATGAGAACATCAGTCATGCTGGTGCTTACCAGGAGAACAAGAGCGAGAGGGAGGGGATGTGAAATGGAGAGGTTTGTTTGGTTGGAAAATGCCTGGTCTAAGCATGTTTTTGTTGCCAGATAACATCTAAATGAGAGGCCATTCAGCTCATTTCAGTAATGAACTCAGCAGTTTTGTGATAAACTAAAGGAGCTGCAACAAACTCAACCTCAGCTTTTTAATATTAGAAAATGTATTTATATTTTGTAAACCTGGCTTTTACATAGAAATATGTATATAACTCTGACAGTGACCATATGATGGTTTTTCTCTAGTCTTGTTGAATCTAATCTTAGTCACTGATAGATTGTAAATTTGCTTCAGCAATCTCTTCTGTACACTAATAGAATACAGATTCATTACCTGACGCAATTCTCAGATCCGTATGTCCTGATATCAGCAAAGAAGGAAGTACACCACAGTACACTTTAGAACACCATGGAAGTTTTCTGCTGAGCAATAACAGTTTTATGGTGTAAATGTGAAGCGTCCTTAATGACGGTTGAGAGTTTGGGCAGCGTCCACCTCTCAGACAGCACCTCTCTTAGCACCAAGACCGAGCCAGGCGTCTTGATTAAGCTGTAGAATGTTTTGGCAGCTCTTGTCTTGATGCTGCTTCCAGCACAAATCCGAATAGAAGATTGCTGCTGCCACTACCGATTGATAAAGTGTGTTGTCGAGTCCTGCACACAAAGAGTTTGTGTTTGTGGCTCAGTATGTGGAGCTCTACTAATATTCAGCAGCAGAGGAGGCCTGTATGCTGTTGAGGATACTGGACAAGGAAATAATCCCAGTTTGGACTTTATCATCTGAACTATTATCAAATACTAATGAACATAATTGTATGCTGTTGCCGTTGATAGTTTTATAGCACACGGTAGATTTATTTCCCAAGCTATTGGGATTTACAGCTGATTTATAAGAGCTGTTGGTTTGTATATCAATGATGAAGAAATTTAATGTTGTGGAAAATCCATCCAGTATTGTTTTTTTCTTTTTCTTTTTTTTTTGTTCCAAAAACTGTTAACAGATAAATAACTTGTAGCTCATAGTGCGAGTTACAGATATGAAAACTGTAGTTCCATTATTACAATACAGAACCCTCCATCATAAAGTGGGACATGATCGCCTTTTCCAGAGTCGTTATAATGTGAGACCTTCAAGGACTGAAGGTTTGGTTACCCTGCTGGTATGATGCAACTACACCCCCAAAAAAGGATTTTTTATTTTACTGGATTAAAATGAGCCAGTGCATCACAATTTAACTTAATTTTATTGTTTTTACTGTATAATGAAAGTTTTCCAATTCCATTTGTGTTAAAATTTTTGGTTGCATTTAACAGGGAACTTGATTTCTAGTTTCTAGCATGCTTTGCGTGTGATTGGATTGGGAGAGTAAATATTGATATTAAGTGTTATTTTATGTGTTTTTGAGAAAGACAAGAAAAAGGAAGGTTGGTTTGTGTTCTGTTTTGTGAGGATTTAAAAGAGTTTCTGTTATGTTAGAATTTAAAAAAAATAAAATAACAGATTGGCTTATTAAAAAAGCAGATTCATTCTCTGCCAGCAGGAGGCGCTTTTGGAACAGCAGAAATAGCAGTTTCCCTTTTAACAGCTGTACACAAAGCAGTGCTGCGCTCATGAACGCTGCATTATCGAGCATTATATAGGAAAGATTAAATGAAAATGTCATCGAAACTTTTCTGACAGTCAGTTCCCTTCAAAGCAGAGGTCGCGTTAACCGGAAATTTTCCGTCATTGACAGAATTTTTTTATCAGTGATGTCTGTCCGTCACTTTGACAGATTACACTGTGGGTGATCTATTGTAATTTGTAACAACTGGACCCCAGTTGGTGGCGAATGCGCTGCCAGTGTTGCCAATTTAGCTACTTTGTAGCTAGATTTAGCGACTTCCTCACCCCTTTTGAGCCTTTTTTCAAAAGTTTAGGGACAAATATAGCAACTTCTTGGACAAACCTTATCTAAGTTCTCATCTTGCCCACTGATCTATTCATCCTTATATAGATCAGTGAATTTGCCATTATGATGTCATCTAGTGACACTTAGCTACCAGTTTTAGCTACTTTCAATTGAAAGCAGTTGGCAACACTGGGCAGCAGAGCGCGGGGATCATCAGCTCCAGAACAAAAATAAAACTGTCACGAGTCTTTTGCAATGCCTTTGATTACGCACAGGCGAGTATCCACTAGTAGTAAAGCGAAAGAGATGATCAGTTCATGAGCGCTGCCGCTTCGCTTGATCAGAGGTGTCTACAGCGATCTATCAAGGCACATTAAAGAGCGCCAAAACGATATTTATTGCTTGAATTTCCTAATAAAATGGACAGAATTTGAAATCTGAGACTTTATTTTATTTCAAAAGTAACCCACAAAGCTTAGCCTATTATTGCGATTTATTGGATGGGAGGCGCACTATATGGTTCATTCATCAACTGAAATAAGCATTGATTGGGATTTAAGAATTGTTATTGGTTCATAAAAATGAGAATCTATTAAAATCGAGAAATTGATTTTTTTACCCAGCCCTAGCATGTTTTGTTGTTTTTAGTGGCCTCCGCTGTCACTGTGGTGTTGAACATGAAAAGTTACGCTCAGTCTCTGTTCATCTGTTCTCTTCATAAATAAAGAAATGCATAAGCCTTGAACAAAAATACAAGCATTTAAATGTGTTATTATAATTAAAATATGAAAACTAAAATGACGGGTAATAATTGATTATTTTATTAGATTATATATATTTTTAGAGAATCTATTTGTGTCGGTCAGTTTTGATATTGTGGCGGGCCGGCACGGGGAAATCGATGTATGGGAAACACTGCTATTGTTTGTCAAATTTTTATTTTATTTATTTTTTGCTCAGAAAACTTTGCTGAAATTTCTCTGATGTTACCTCAACGATACTGAAAGCTCATCAACAATTGCAGCAAACCCACTGATGAATTGCAAAGTTGAAATTTATGCACCATAATGTGACAAAACGTTGAGAAAATTCAAATTCATAAACATTTTCTTCAGCCCAGTCTTATCTAACGAGAATTTCTGATAGATGTATCTAGTTCTGCTTTTAGTAATTCAGTTCACAGTATGGTTTCAAACTAACCTGACTCTTTTCGCAGTCACACTCACCTTAAGCATTCCTGTCTGTCAGATGCTCCATCAGATCTTTCTCTAGTGCATGAGAACTTTATGTTAAGAAAACACGCAAGTGAGAGAGTCAACATGCCTCAAATTATGAATTTATTGAATCTGAGATTCAATGAATGTGTCTAAAATTAAATCTGATTTTTAAGTTCTTTTTTCAAATCAACATGACATCACAGCTTTTTTAGTAGGTCTGAGGGAGTGAGGGTTTATTGCTAGCGGAGTCAGTGGGAGGAGAATCTGTCTGAAGTGCAGAGTGAAAGGAGACGGGAGGAGGGAAAAGTTGACAGAGCGTAGGAGGGAAAGTCAGACAGGCTGAAATCAGGGACAGAGCTGGAACTCAAAAGACAGACACATTCACCCCAGCTTCATCCTGTGAACTCACTGAGCGTGCGGCTGAATGGACATGTTTATTTACACTGGGTGTCTACAGGAGCGCTGAGGACTAATAATACTTACTAATGGAGCCAACTTTAACTCTTCACTCTGCTGTAAGTTTCCTTCTGTAGTGACTGCATCTGTTTTAGATAAAACAGTGCATGAGGCTTGTTCTTCATATAGTGAGAATAGGTAGTTTTTAGAAATTCATTGTCCTAAGTGTTTCTGTGCTTTGACAGAAGCACGTGTGGTCTCGCTTTGGAATCTATTGGTCGGTTTGGAGTGACTCCCTGAAATGTTTGGTGAAATCTTTATACTTACTAAACTTTAAGTAAACCATACTTGAAACAGATGGCATCAGTGCAGGATTTCTCAACTGGACTCAATCTTTCCTCTTGTGTCTTTGGGTTGGTCTTCTACAATGAAACTGCTTTGTTAAATTTAGCCTTAAGCGATCTGTCAACACTTCTCTACATGTATTCACTTTCACACACCTTGCTGTCATTGCAAGACACACAGTGTAATGCCTATGTACAGATACCAATACCTTATTTGTTGCTCTTTCTTTGCTTTTTATAGCTGTTTAGATGGTGACAGCTATCTGTGAGGTCACCATTATGACTTAACCTTCAAATATCTACTCCCAAATGAGGCAAAACACTTCCAGTCCTTTGACGCAAGTCTGTACTTGATGTTCATTCTTCTTGGATGATTTTCCTTGCCAGTATTTGTCCTTATTCCGTGTGGTTTGGCAGTTGCATTGTGGATTCTTTAAGCAGAGGCCACCTGTTCTGCTAAAGGGCGATGTTTTCTTTCTCTAGATGCGTGGCCTCCCCGTGCTCCAAGGTCTGGCAACCCAAAACCACAGGCTGTGTGATTATTCCTCTGTCCAACAGAAATGCTTCCTTTGACCTGATTTCACTTTAATTGACCATTCACACAGAGGATGATAATGATAACTATAAAGTTTTAATAATTGTTGTAATTCTATTTGATTATGTCCATTGGTGTGGATGATCATTACAATATTGTTATTGTTCTTGGTGTGAACGGGCTTTAATACTTTTTAATAGGTATGCCAAGCTAGTATCTGCAAATGCTTGATATTTCCAAGTGTGATGTGTTCTATATCAGTGGTTCTCTCTTGTTCAACACAGTATCCAAATATTATAATTTGTATTAAAATTAATTATTCAAATAATATTCACCAGGGGAATGTTTTCTTTTTTTTTTCCTTCTTCTTTTTTTTTTCAATTTAGATCAAGTCAAGAGGTTTTTTGCTATTTCCCTTTTGCGTTGCAGGGGAAGAAACAAAACAGTTTGTCTGAAACATAGAACATATTTCTTACAAGACAAAATATTTTATGTTAATGTATTAATAAAAAATTATTAAATAATCCTTTGAAGCCCCATTGAAGTTTCCTGAGGTCTCCTAATGGGCCCTGGCCCCCTGGTTGAGAACCACTGCTCAGATAGACAGTGAAATTAACAATAAGTGTGTTCAGGCACGTGCATTTTCTGTGTGAAATGAACTCTAAGGCTAACAACTTTCTCACCCTCACCTCCACCTGCATTCACTGTATCCACCTACTGCCGCACAGCCCTCTCCTTCACCCAAGAGCTGGTGCATCTGACGATAACAGCATGTCTACACTGGGAACGTATGTTATTGTATTGTGTCCGGTGTAGACAGGGTGTAACAATAAATAATCACATGAAAGCTTTCGAGGATTGTCTGGCTCAAATGGACATACACCACTTTTGCTCATTAGTGATGGTAGAAACTAATTGTTTCAAGACATTGACTTATTCACATGAAAGAATGCAAGCTAATGTAAAATGTTTGATGTGGGTTATACAGAGATTTTTGTTTATTTTTATTTGTTGGAGGACGCAGCCAGGGGGCTAATTTTCTCTCTTTAGCTCAGCTTAGTTTTTCCTGTTTGAGCCATTTAGCAGCCATTTTCAGCTGCGTGTTACCCTTCATTATTAACCTTTTCGAATCAGCACTTTATGCATCAACAACCTTCAACAACTGCTGGCATGGATCATGGCCCGCCATAATTTACATTTATGTACTTGGCACATTTCATGCAAAATAAATTGCATTAATCACATTTGTCAGTTAATCAATTTTATGATCTCAGTTTTAGTGCGCTGCCAATATTGCTGTCTCCTCTGTAACAAAAAAACATAGAAAATCTCATTTTTAATTAGCTTGAAGTATATGTTATTATCTGTACTTTTTATTGAATAAAATATATTTATAATTAAAAAAAAAAGATATCTTTGAAGGCAGAATTCCTGAATATGGAACCCCTTAAAATACTATTTAGGTAGGCAGCTTACTAAGTTTTAGGCCCTGTTTACACTAGTGCGTTTTTTTGTTTTAAAATGAAAACGATTCTCGTCTACACTGGCGTTTTCGCTGGATTTCAGAAACGGTCTCCGTCCACACTACACAACTGAAAATGCATGTCACATGGCCATTGATGCACAGTGGGCATGCGTGTAAAAGTGTAAACTGGAAGCTGGTTGCTAGTCACTGGCAGGTAAAACAATGAGCATGATGTTATTGTTTACATGGTCGTCAAGGATACACAGAGCAAATGTAAGCAGCCACGCCATCGTTTTCTAAAGTCTCCTTTTTGAGGGTTGAAAACGCCAAAGTGTAAACGGCAAGCTTAACCGTAGCAAAAGTTATGCGTTTTAAAATGAAAACTCACTAGTGTAAACATAGCCTTACTAAGCTATAAAGAACATAGACACCAATAGACTGATCTAAAAACTATAATCTAAATCAAGAACTTATTCAGTCCCTTTGCATTTAAAAAATGGTTCTTTGAAAATAAAGAACCTCCATACATACCATGAACTAGGCTATTTCCTTACAATTGATTCCCAAGCCTGACTCAGTCATTTAACAGGTCGTCTCCTTCCAATACTCCACGATAGCTTTGAAAGCGGTTGGCGGGTATACACTTGGTCACAGGGAACTATTTTTGTCAGGAAAGAGATCTACCCGCTTATAATTATGAGTATTAGGTTTCAGTTTGAAAGACTACTGGATCGGTACAAAGAGAGGGAGGAAAGAGAGACCGCTTGAAAGTGTATTTGGGTGGGGTCATGGGTTAAGCTTAGATGATGATGGATGCTTTTCCTCCAGGACTTACTCTTTACACAAAGGAGTGGAGAGATGTTTATCCTGTGCAAATCACAGATGCAAATGTGGAACTGTGTAAACGCTCACAAATATGTCCCTTATGGGCATTTCTACAAATTTGCTTATGATCATTAATTGGAATTGCCTCATGAAAAATAGTTCTGGCAAAACTGAGAAAAAAAATCCACAATATTTTTACAACTTTTTTACCATCATTAGTGTTGTTGGCCATGGTTAATATTATTCTGCTACTGGTCTAAACTTTATTTAGATATTTAATAAAGCTTAGATATTAAAGTAAATAAACAATGTGCATAGCCAAATATGCAGACTGCAAGTTAATCTGATACACAGGATTCAATTTCACTGATTCACAAAAGCAGTTTCAACAAAAACTGGTTTACAAACTTCTGGTTCATGCACTCTGAATGTGGACACAAAAACATCAATGGAAACTAGAAGGATGACTGTAACTATAGATCGCAGGTTAGATACTGTACTGTATTGTAGTATATTGTATTGTAGGATGTTCTGCCCAGAGTCCAAACATTCCGACACTGTCCTCCGGCTGTGACCTCTTATAAGTGAATGTGGTATCATTTACACCTGGAGACGATCCAGTCATTGTTCCTCATAAGATCCAGGTCAGTGCGAGTTTTGCATTTTGTCCTGATGATTACAAGGACGGTCTTGCACAGGCAATGCATTCAAAGAGAGCGGTTAAAATATTGCTGTGGTTCGTTTTATGGTTGGGAAGAGAATACTTGGTAAACGATATTTTGTGGTTTCCATTTTGCATCTGGTTTTGTTTTTCATCCTTCACTGTAATCATGTGGTTTCATTGAGATATTACTGCTTTTTACTAGGTGAATAGCAAACCATGTGATGTTTTTTCTTTATTTTAAATTTTCTGGGCTTAGAAAATTGGCAGCTAGTATAATGAACACTTGATGTAGACACATTTTGCTCGAGCAAACCATCTTATCAGGCTTTCCCTTCCTCCGTCGGGCACAAAGGAAGTCTCCTCCGAGGTCTCTGATGTTATTTTCAGGCAGTTTGTTGTCTGCCAGAGATAAGAGGAAGAGATTTGTTTTGCCACCTTAAAAATGACTCTGGAATCATATTTGCTTTGCTGGGCTACAGCTTCAACTAAACTTTAAAAGTTTTTTTTTTTTTTTTTTTAGCTCATATACAGTAGGAGGGTGTTCATTCGGTCAGTTTATAAAGTCAGATCAAGCCTGCTCACCCAACAGAAGGGATGCTTCCTTAATCTGGAGCTTTTCGCTGAGAATAAGCGGAAACTAATATTGTAAATCTACAGCCCTCTTTATCTCTCTCTCATACATACACACCCAACTCACATACACACATTCATGAGCTCACAGTCTATTCTCACTCAGAAACATACACACCAGCCCAGCCTATATAGAGCTGGCAAACTCTATTTTTTCCTACCACAGAATCCCCAAATACAGTTGAGAACTGGTTTGAAACCAAAATGAAGAAGAAAAATAGCATATAATATAATCACCCTTCCCTGGTAGCTTTAGTCTGGGAAAGGCCCACCCAGCTAAAACATCTAAATTTATCTCCAGACACTTCTTCAAATAATCATTCACTTCGTCAACAGGATTGTCGATGAAAATGCTTTTTAATAGTGATTATATCAATGATAACGAAAACGATGCACTATATTTAGTTCATCATATGTAAATGAAAATAGCGATATGATTTAAACTTCACTTTAATGCTTTAATTCATTAAATTTATTTATTGTTAAATTTTTAAATTGTTTTTAAATAAATCATGATATTATTTTGTATTTTAATTATTTTTTAGTCTTATTTTGATAATTGTTGTCACTTAAAGTTATTTTCATAAAAATTGTAACAAATTTTTTAAAAAATATTTCAGTAAATGGTAGAGGTCGACCGATTCATCTGTTTTGCCGATTAATCGGCACCGATAGTTGATTGCCGGAACTATCTGTTATCGGCAAAAATCCATGCCGATAGTTTTCCGGGATACGTCCAGTGGAGTGGCTAAGAAGGGTCTGCTGTCATTATACAGAGCCAGAGCGGCCTCTAGAGGCAGAAATCACTGATAGCACGTGTTGTTTGTTTTGACAAGTAACACTGTGCACTGCACAGAGCTGGAAACTTCAAATGCGGATTTAAATGCAGCTGACAGAAAATCCTGCCGTGCCACAGAGCGCCATTCACACAGTTTTCCATTAAATTGCGCTATATTTGTCCGAAATCGTTGTTAATGTGCGTAATGACTTCACCCTAGTCTATACATTATGTAGGCCTATTGTGCATATTTCAGCAAAACGTTTGTCTTTCTGTTGCTCTAATAAAGTCTGTATGCTTCATATAGAGAGTTGTTATACAAATCGCGCTTTCTCTTTCCATTTGCTCTGTTTTTTAAAACACCAAACTTTAAACTCATTTATGCCATATTGTTAATTCTTGAAGCAAACTTATGTCCGTTTGGTGATTACATAAACTGTTTTAGACCGCTGCTTGAACTGAACGCGACAAGTCTGGTGTGTGTGATATAACCTGCGAGTTTGTCCTAGACGCAGCGCTGCGCTTTTGCCCAGTGTGTGATTTTATTATTTTCATTACATAATCATGCAGTGTTCTAAAATGGAAGCAAATAAAGTGTGAGAGTAAATACACAATATCCATATGTATGTAATTTTAATGCTATGGCCTTTGTGTAGATCTTTAAGCATGACTGTTGAAATGACATGGTAATACTTAACAATAAGAGTCCATTTGTAACATTAATGAAAGCTGTAGTAGTATTTTTCCTAGTTAGAGTGTGTTCATTTCAAGATTTACTATTACTAATACATTTTTAAAGTTTAAAGTTACTTCTTTTAACATTACTAAACTATGAAATAACTTCAATATAATAAATAATATAATTCAATATAATAAATAATATTTTTATTCATTTACAAAGTATGGTTCAGTACTGTTACTGCTTTTTTTTTTTTTTCAAAAAAGAGTAAAGCACTATTTTAGTTTTCCTTCAGTATCCATTTTAAAAACTATCGGTTGATTAATCGGTATTGGCCAGTGAGGTCAAACCTAGCTATCGTTATTGGTAAAATCCACTATCGGTCGACCTCTAGTAAATGGTACAATGGGCTGAAATTAATTAATATCACATGACAAAATATTAACTGAATTTATGGGACATTCATTGTCTAAAGGACGAAAACTAAATTCCCTCACTAAAAAAACTGAAAAAAAAATAAAGACAGGGAACAGTTTGATTACAGAGCTGACTGGTTGGAAGAGGTTGAGGAAGTATCAGTTAATATCACAGGTTAGTTAAGATGACTACAGCAGAAAATAATCAGTTAGTCTGTGGCATATTGTCGTTTGTTGGGGGCTGACTGAACCTGTACCAACAAGACTTTTTGTGTCGCCATCTGATCCTGGGTGGAGATTTTCAGGTATTCACACATACACACAATCGCCCTCACATGCAGTTGTAGTAATGAACCCAAAATCACAGACAAAGAGGAGAAGCCTCCTGACAATGAGTCTCATTAGGAGACTTTCCTTCAGGAAAAAGTGTCCCCCAAGAGCGGTGAGTTTGTGCTACAATCTTTTTCTCAGGTTTCAATCGTTTTCTTCTTTTTTTTTTTTTCTTTTTTTTTTTCAAATCCAAATGATCAGGCTTGGTTGGATCAGCTGCTTTATTCATTAGCTGTTTTATCTCATTCCTGCACTCCCACACCGAGCAGCTGCGGCAGGGAGTCTCTGGCTCAGCTGGACTTGAGACACAGTCGTTTCACGCTTTGATGTTTCCACAGTTGTGTGTCTGGACGTCTGTCCTCACTTACTTTAGTTTCAATTTAGCTAATTAAAATGAGTTACAATGACACAGTTTTTGAACATTTAGTCACAACTTAATTGCATTACATTTAATTAATTTACATTTGTACATTTGCATTAATCATTTCCGTTGGCCATAACCGGATATACAGAGTCCAGAACAAAATCTGTACATGTAGCAGATTTAATTTTATACTTTACTAAATGAAAGTATGATTACATTTGTTTTTGACATTTAAATTGTAAAATATATTAAATATTTGTATTTATATTAATATTTTAAACGTTTTGTTAGAGTGGTTTCATCAGAGAAGCAAATACAGTACACATGGATATAATCCTTAGATCTGTTAAAAATATTATTTATTTATTTTTTTAAAGAGCAAATATGCAAGTTGTTTTTTCTACTGAAGTTTATTGAACATTTTAAGTGTATTCTCGCCTGTAGTTGTGACTTTGTCTTAATATGTCATATAGTAACTTCAGTTTAAACATGTTATGACAAGCCAAGATATTTTGTTTAGACCAACTGCTTGCCTTTTGTAATGGTGTTTGTAGCTGTAGCCTAGAGATAGTGTGCTCTGGCTGTGGGTCTTGTCTTCCTTTATCAACAAATGTCACCAGAAGAAGCTAGAATGTGTTTGTTTGAATTCACAGATCATCCTGAATGAGAAGAAAGACCGTACTTGACAGCATAGAGGTAGTGTAAACTGTTTCGAGTGAAAGAAAATGAAACTCCTACATGTAAATTCTCATCAAAATGCTGATATAAACCAGTTTTATTTCTTGGAGGTTAAAAGGGCAAGTCGTCACCTCAAGTAGTCCAGAAGGTGGAAATATAAACAAAGCGAGTCTCTGCAGCTTTTGCCACACATGTAGTTGTGCGTAACGTCAGTGGAGGTGTGAAGATTCACGAGAAGAAGGGTGTATGGCAGTTGTGCAAAGACATCAGAAGAAAGTCATTTATGGTTGTAAGGAATATTTGAGGCAGTATGTGTGGCCTAGAAATGCAATGAAACTGTTTCTACTTGAAGTAATTTGTGATGTTTACAAGGCATAGGTATTACTCATACTTACAGGAATAGTTAACCCAAAAATTTAAATTCTGTCAACATTTACTTGCCCTCATATCATTCCATACCATTTTCTTTCTTCTGTTGAACACAAAAGAAAATATTTTGAAAGTCATTGGGGTCCAAAAAAAAACCCCACTGACTTTCATTGTATAGACAAAAAACATTGGATGGCAGATGATGACAGAAATTAGTTTTTTGGTACCAGCTGGATGATACTTAAGGATACATAGGAACCAGAATATCATAGTACATTGTAAAAAATGGTAAATAAAACATTATTAATTATAAATTAAACATTAGTAGAATATATATTACAAAAAATATAATTTCAGTATTTCTGCTTAAAGAATTCACGTTAAATTCAATGTGTTGCTTGCCGTTTCTTTGTCTTTATTTTTTAAAATTTTTTTAGCAATTTCTGAGTGAAAATTGTTTCAAAGCAAATATTTTTCAAGAAACAACTCAACTATATACACACTGAAGGCAATTTGGTGTAGAAACTATTTTCACTCAGAAATTACCAGTTAATTTCACAAACAATTACAAAGAAACAAATAACAAAACTGAACTTCTGTTTTGAAGTAGAAAAAGAGAAATGTATTTTCCACTGTACTCCAATAATCTTTATTGTATTTACAACTATGAAATATCATTTTTAGAGTGTAAATCTGATACACAAACACAAGTTTGAACCAAAGAAAGAAAATGAGCCTCATTATGGCTTGATGATATGCAGTGAGATTTTCCCTGTGCTATTCTAGTGAACAGGCTCAAACATGTTTTCTTCAAAACACAGAAATTACCTCATCATTTCCTCTCGGAATCCATAAATACAGTTCCTTGGTTTTACTTCTCATAAGTTCCAAAGCATCTGATTGGTTCACAGAAACATCACTCAGTCACGTGGCGGGTCACAACAACCAGATGTCTGTAAGCCACCGCTGAACCCTGCCACGCTGTACGCCTACCAGATTTTGCTGCTGTGAAACCCCGTCTAATAACACGTTTGCTCATGGGAGCGTGTGATATATATATATAGAGCGCCCCTGCCTGAGACGCGTGTCATTGGTGGCCTCACAGTCTGTGGTCTGAGATGAATTGTTGCCATAGTGTTTCTGACCAAATACACCAGGGTGGTGGCACAAACCGAACGGTATTCAGGCTCCACTGTTTCATAGCTTCTCATTTTCTTCCCTTCTCTGTCTTTCCTCCCTCTGCTTCCCATTACTAACTTCATCCCTCACTACAATTAGAAGCATAGAAGAGGCCACTTCTGGTCTTATAAGGAGTGAGGTTTACATCAGTGGGTTTGGTAGATCTTTGTGAGAGAAAGTCTTTATCTAGGGGTCTCGGTTTGAGATTGTCACAGTAAGGACTCAGACTCATGACTTATATTAGTAGACTCTAGCTCGAGTTGTTCAGTGTAAGCTGGCCTGCGCAACTCAACATTTTAAGACACATTTGCACTTTGAAGTGGCCTGGAGGCTTGTGGTTTTTCAAAGCCGTCCCTCTTGTGTCTGTACACTGTGTTAAGAGCATTCTTGGACTGGGATGTGATGGAAAAAAAGACACATTGCAGATGAGGCTTTAGCAGTGTTTTCATATGTTCATGTTTATAGAATGCTACAACATTTGTATATTGTTAGCTGTTGTCACCAAGGAAAGCATCACTTTATTATTGCTCTTACTATAGGTTAAGGATTTGAAACGCACCTCAAACTATAGGTATTAAATTTGTTGCATAACTTGTCTTGCACTGTTTATGCTACAGAGATGAATGATTGCTCAAATCATGCAGCTTGTTGAGGAGAGCTGTGCTATTACTTTTCTAAATGTGTGATTTCTGGCGATGGCTGACAGATAATAAACTGAAAAATATATTGAATAAGGAAAACAAGCTATCTGGGGAATGGGGATATCACTTAAAATATCACTTAGAATATCATCAGGGACTCATAGCAACTCATATAGAAATCAGTGTTGGGTAAGTTACTCTAAAAAAGTATAATTACTAGTTACTAATACTCTCATACTCTAATACTCTACTAATACTATTACTCTTTCCAAAAAGTATTTAATTACTTATGACTAATTACTATCTAAATCCTATCAACCTCGACAAGTTAATGATACAAGGATAGACATGAAACTTTTCATGAGACATGAGACTTTTTATTCTTTTTATTCTAAGTAACCATAAATTATTCTGGTCACACTTTAGATTAGAGTCCAATTCTCACTATTAACTAACTATTAACTATGACTTTTGCCTCAAAATACTCCTAATTACTGCTTATTAATACTTAGTAAAGTAGTTGCTAAGTTTAAGAATTGGGTAGGATTAAGGATTTAGAATAAGGTCTTACAGAATAAGACATTAATATGTGCATTTTAAGTAATAATAAACAGCCAAATATGGCAGTAATATTCATGCTAATAATAACCAACAAGTTAATAGTGAGAATTGGACACTAAAGTGTTACCAATATTCTTATTAACTCACCAAAGTATTGTGATATAAAGTGAGAAGTTTACATAAAAAGCATACATTTTATGGTTAGACTTTAAATTTTGATGTTAACTATAAATGATCTACAGTCTATACACAGTATTAAGTTCAATTACATAAGAAGTAACTGTAATTAAATTACAGATAAAATCAGAGTAATCTCTCACTTTACTTTTTCAAGGGAAAAGTAATTAAATTACAGTAACTAATTACTTAGTAATTAGTTACAGCCAGCACTGATAGCAATATAATTTAAATCTAAAAATCAAGTAAAAATGAATTTTATTTGGTTCATATTTTTCACAAATGTTAAAAAAAATGGTTGGAAGCACTTCATGTTCTTATTTGACTTGTAACATTTTTAATAATTTGAAGATTCTTTTCTGTCTTATATCATCACTAAAGCATCCGTGCTTAGCACTTAATGTATCACTGGTCAAACCCATTATAAGATAACAGAAAGATGTCCTTCACAGGAACCACAATGAATCAAGTCATATGTGTCCGCTTTTGGCTGTTCTCCATTCTCAGAATCCTTGTCTTTTATTAGCATATAAATAGCTCTCCTTTTGTCATGTTGATAGTGTCAGAAGAGCTCAGATTTGATAATGGTGATGTACTGGGACTGGAATGTGCCATTTCTGAATGCTGATAAGCTGCTATTTTAACTCATTACCATTAAAGACAGATATGAATACTCCTTACTTTTGTGATTTCAGCACAGCTAAATGACGACATAATTACAAACAATGAAAGCCATTTATTTATTTATTTACTCCATTCATTCATTCATTCATTCATTGTCTTCATTTTAATATTATTTCTTTTTCTTTAAAAAATTATTATTTCTCTTTAATTTTTTTCCCACCATAAATAATTTTGACTCATCCCTCAAAAAACGTGTTTACAATACTGAACACATAGTGGAAGTCATGGGGCAAGGCGTTGCTCCAGAATACATGTTCCTATTCCCAAATATTCCCAGTATTTTTAAAAATTATAAATGCAATGAAAATACAGGTATCAGTACTTGGTATTGCCAAGTACCAGAAATAAAAGTATCGGTATCAGCCTGTTCTGGCAAAAATGATATCGGTGTATCCCTACATGTTATTTATACCAAATATTATATCTAATTTTTAAAATATAATGTGTGCGTATAATAATCTCATCTGCCTAGAACAATATTCCCAACTTTGTAAATGTAATTGCTCATTTCTGGTTTGCCCGTTAGACATCCATTGTAACTGCATTACTGTTGAACCTGGAACATTCCTTTAATGCAATGAGCGCATCTGTGTCTAGAAGGAAAGAGTTTTTGGACGGCTGTAAGTTTGGCATTGGTTTAGTGGTGAATACAATGAAAAGTGCCTGCGGCTGAAATGAAAACTCTCTACACAACAAATCCGTCTGGTTAAATGGCACCAGACAGAATAGTGCATGTTCATGCATGATATCACTCGGTAAACATTGTCCAGAGGTTCTATGAGTCATGAATCTGCTTCTATCATTTTATTATGTGGCAACAAAGTACTTCTATCTCCCACCTTCACATTTGTAAAATCTCATTTGTATTCACCTCACAAAAGTCTCTGTTCCTTTGTGTGTCCATCTGCTGTCCAAATAACTGCCCTCATTCCATTACAGTTCCTCCCACTGAACAAACATTGTGTGTGTTTGTCCATGTGCTTTGCTCCCAGCCTACACACACACACACACACACACACACACCTCTGTTGGTCTCTGGGATGCTGATGTTAATGAATAAGATAAGTTATTATATGGTTCTACCATATTGATCAACTTCCACATACCTGGGACTTGCATATTGATTTGCATTCTTCTTCTCATTCAGGTTTCCGTCCATGCTCAGTGATGCAGGTGTGTTTTTATGACCTGTAATGCTTGACTAAAAAAAGCACCTCTTTAGGGCCTGGGTCAGGTCATTTGATGTGTGTGTGTTTTTGTGGGCTGTAACCGGAGCAGAGGTGCGAACAGCTGCGTGTTACTACACACAGCTACATCAACGACCATATGTAAAAACCCTCCCCTCTCGACAAACACACATCACACACATTCAGTTAAGATGAGAGAGGCTGCAGAGATGTCTGCAGGCATTTTCTCCAGCTCTGTAACTTTACCTCTCTCCTCTTTTTCTCCTCCTTTACCCCACCGAAGTCAGGATGGCAATTGCTCATTCATGTCTTTTTTTCTTTTCTTTCAGTCGGCTGCATCAGATGGAGGTGAGTACTCCGTTTCAACCCTTTTTCTAATAAGCAAAATCAATGAATTCAGGAAGTTGTTTAATGAATTTTGCTGACAGTTATCTTTATGTAGAGATTGCTATTATAAAAATATTTTAGATTCTGTTGTTCTGTTTGTTGTGTGAGCCTTTGAATTTTATTTGTGTAGTCTTAAAGTGTTACATTTGTCTATAAGGAGATACAGAAAAAATGTTACAAGCGAAGTACAAGATCATAATTTAAGCAAGTGCACTTCATTTGTACACTGAAGCAAACACACCTTCTCCAATTAAATATATATTGATGAGTTACAGAGCGGAATGTGTAATTGCAGTAATCTGAAGTTGAATGACTTTTAGATACACTTTTGTTCAAAAGTTTTGGGTCAGTATGATTTTTTGTTTTTCTGTTTTCAGCAATGATAATAAGAAGAAATGTTTCTTGAGCACTATCAGTATATTAGAATGATTTCTGAAGGATCATGTGACACTGAAGACTGAAGTAATGGTTGCTGAAAAAAATCCAGCTTTGCTATCACAGGAAAGAAATGCATTTTAAAATTATTAAACATAAGTTATTTTGAAATAACATAACTCTGTTTGACTTTACTGTTTTACTGTACTTTTTTTTTTTTTTTCTTTAGAGACCTTTCAACATATCTCGCACAGAAAGTTACACTTAAAGATTTTGGTTTAGGTCAGAGTGCACAGAGAAAATTTTTGGGCATGTCAGAAGCAAAGCATGTCAGTAAAACTGTCAGCAGACCAATGAGGAAGTTTCCTTTAATTTGTCTGAAGGCGGTTATGACAGCAATATTTAGAGAGAAAGCTTTGAGGTTTGTCTGGACTTGTCTAGCGGAAAGCAAGGAAAACAAATATTAGGGTCCACAACTATTTGTAACAAAGATACAAAACAGCACAAGTTACATATAAAGCTTTACTTGCTTACAAATCACGAAATCCCTTATTTTTTGTATTCAAACCAGCAACACTTTAAAGTTTGCAATTTTTCTGATGTTAAAATTCTTCTAACCCTAAACCATAAGTAAGGCCTTTTTACATTGATTTTCCCAAAATGTGTAAACACTGTGGCTCTGTGGCCTTTTCAACATTACTTAGTTTGAGCAAACCTGACCAGCCCAATAGCAACACTCGCTCAACCAATGGTGTGAGTTTGCAGTGAGACTGTTTGACTGACCAATTTCCAACTGAAGCAAACCTGTTTGAAAACAGTCTTTTTTTCAGTTCAATTGGTAACAATACTTGACTGAAATGGTGCACTTTGATGATTCTTAGTATTTATCTGCATATTGTCATCCTAACATGAAAAATCATTCTCATTCCTCACCTCATGCCACAGTATTAAAGACATCTCATCTCAGAACAGAGAAGTGATCTTGTTTTAGTGATCCAGACCAGAACAGTTCAAGAATCTGAACCTAAATCATCTCAAGTCTCATATTTACTCTTTGCCTTGTCCAGAACGCAGCGGTCTTGAGCGTCATGACTGCGGCAGCGTGAGCAGTTTGGAAAGTAATGGTAGTCTGCCCAGCGTCACCAACCATTGTCGCTTCTCAGAGCGCCGTGTTGCATCATGGGCCGTCAGCTTTGAGCGTTTGCTTCAGGATCCTGTGGGTGTCCGCTATTTTTCTGTAAGTACTGGAGTGTGTCTTAGACATTTGCTTATTGTTAGCTAAATACAATTCTTATGGCCTGTGAGCTTTTGACAAACTTGCCTTTGTGTATATCAGATTGATGTTTTGTGTTGTTTCATTTGTTGACACCATATCATAAAGCAGAAGTGTATTAATGTCACAGGATAGTAGTTTAGAACCAAATGTACTTTTCTGTGTTCCTGCAGGAGTTTCTAAAGAAGGAGTTTAGTGAGGAAAACATCTTATTCTGGCAGGCCTGTGAATGCTTTAGCCAAGTTCCAGAACATGACAAAAAGCAGGTAATCATCTGCAACACATACACGGTTCCCTCAGTCATACATATTCAGTCATCTTGCTCAAGGACCCTTAAAGTGATATTTCACCCGAAAATGAAAATACTGGCATCATTTACTTACCCTTATGTTGTCTGAAATCTTAACGGCTTTCTTCTTCTGTGGAAAAATAAAACAAGTATGAGAAGCAGAATATCTTGGTTTCTCAACAACAAAAAATCATAAAAGCACAACAAAAGAAGTCTGCATGATTTGTGCACTATATTCAAAGTGTTTTGAAGCAGTTTAATAGCTTTGTGTGAGGAACAAACTAAAATTAAAGATGAAGGGTGTCAGTGTATTTTAGTATTATTTTTATGCTGTTACAGAAATTATTCATATTTTGAATTAGCTCTTATTTTTATATTTTACATTTACATTACATTTAGTAATTTAGCAGACGCTTTTATCCAAAGAAATTACAAATTACAAATTTTCTTTTTCATTTTATTTTAAAGGGTTAGTTCACCCCAAAATGAAAATTATGTCATTAATTACTCACCCTCATATCGTTCCAAACCCATAAAACCTTCGTTCATCTTCGGAACACAAATTAAGATATTTTTGATTAAATCGGAGAGCTATCTGACCCTCCATAGACAGCAACGCAACTGTAATGTTCACAGGTCCAGAAAAGTAGTAAATACATCGATAAAACAGTCCATGTGACATCAGTGGCTCAGCTTCAGTTTTGCGACGCTACGAGAATACTTTTTTTTGCGCAAAGAAAACAAAAATAACAATTTACTCCACCATTCTTCTCCCCCGAGTTACGTCTTCCGCCATTTTAGAGAGTATCACAATATATACGCATGCTTTCCCCTAAGTGTAAACAACGCTTATTTTACGCAGATTATACGTTCATGCGCGCTTTCCCCCCGAACGTAAATAACGCTGATTACGTCAAATACGTTCTTGGGTACTCTACTCTGACGTAACTCAGGGGAGAAGAATTGTTGAGAAAATTATGTTATTTTTGTTTTCTTTGCGCAAAAAAAGTACTTTCGTAGCGTCGCAAAACTGAAGCTAAGCCACTGATGTCACATGGACTGTTTTACTGATGTATTTACTACATTTCTGGACCTGGGAACATTTCAGTTGCATTGCTGTCTATGGAGGGTCAGATAGCTCTCAGATTTAATCAAAAATACCTTAATTTGTGTTCCGAAGATGAACGAAGGTCTTACAGGTTTGGAACAACTTGAGGGTGAGTAATTAATGACATAATTTTCATTTTGGGGTGAACTAACCCTTTAAGTGTTAGTACTTTTATGTGGTTTTGTTATTTTTATTAGTTGGAGTTTGTTTTGTATTTCTATTTAGCTTTAATTTATGCTTATTTTAGTTTTAGTATTATTAAAGATGTTAAATTCAAACTTTTTTTAAAATTTCAGTTAGGCAACCTTTCTAATTTTCTAAGTTAAATGATGAAAGAATTCTAATTTTTTTTGGGATAGGTTTTTGATCGTATTTTAATCATAGTTGTTGTTTTTCAGCTGTCCCAGAAGGCCAAAGAGATCTACAATTGTTTCCTTTCAAGTAAAGCTACCATGCCGGTGAACATCGATAGTCAAGCTCAGCTTGCTGACGACGTCCTGACAGCTCCACAGCCTAACATGTTCAAACAGCCACAGCTGCAGGTCGATGTACACATGATTAAACTCCCACATTCACATAGCAGTTGTCATTGTTTGACTGAGCAAACCTAACCTTCATTAAACCTTGACTCATCCCTGCAGATCTTTAACCTGATGAAAATGGACAGTTACGCTCGGTTCCTGAAATCCACTCTCTATCAGGAGTGCATGCTGGCTGAGGTCGAGGGCCGACCTCTCCCTGACCCCTGCCCGATTCCATGTAGCCCTGCCCCCTCCAAACACAGCTTCAGCTCTGACCGTTCCACTTTC
Source organism: Spinibarbus caldwelli (assembly GCA_039654775.1). Taxonomy (NCBI): domain Eukaryota; kingdom Metazoa; phylum Chordata; class Actinopteri; order Cypriniformes; family Cyprinidae; genus Spinibarbus; species Spinibarbus caldwelli. The sequence goes on along the minus strand of CM077220.1, from coordinate 10,109,774 downwards.
TCCACACCTAAGAAGGTACTAATCTCACTACAGCAGTAATATCTCAAGAAAGCTTTGTGGCGGATAAATTATGAGTAATATAATAAATGCTTTTGGTTTTTGTTTTCACCAGTTCTTTATTAGTTGTCCATGGTTGCCAAGCAACATTACCATTTGCTGTGTTAATATAGAGCTCAGCTGTTTCAAATAACATGAACTACCTTCAATTTAAATGTAATTAATTTATTTTGTTATGAAAAAGACATTACTATATCAGTTTTTTTTAAATACATTAAAAACAATATTAAATAATCAAACCATAACAATATCAAAATATTAATATGAAAAAAAAAACGTTTTGCATTTTTATTATTAATGCTTTTCAAATATTTGTAATATTTTAATATTAAATAATATACTGCAGTTTACATAATAATAATATAAAACAATGCTATAAAATTTTGGCCATACTGCCCACTGCTTAGTTCCATGCTAGCTGTACAGAATGCATTTAATGGACTTAATGTATGCTGACATTTCCTATACAGTGGGGCAAAAAAGTATTTAGTCAGCCACCAATTGTGCAAGTTCTCCCACTTAAAAAGATGAGAGAGGCCTGTAATTTTCATCATAGGTATACCTCAACTATGAGAGACAAAATGAGAAAAAAAAAAATCCAGAAAATCACATTGTAGGATTTTTAAAGAATTTATTTGCAAATTATGGTGGAAAATAAGTATTTGGTCAATAACAAAATTTCATCTCAATACTTTGTTATATACCCTTTGTTGGCAATGACAGAGGTCAAACGTTTTCTGTAAGTCTTCACAAGGTTTTCACACACTGTTGCTGGTATTTTGGCCCATTCCTCCATGCAGATCTCCTCTAGAGCAGTAATGTTATGGGGCTGTCGCTGGGCAACACGGACTTTCAACTCCCTCCAAAGATTTTTGATGGGGTTGAGATCTGGAGACTGGCTAGGCCACTCCAGGACCTTGAAATGCTTCTTACAAAGCCACTCCTTCGTTGCCCGAGCGGTGTGTTTGGGATCATTGTCATGCTGAAAGACCCAGCCACGTTTCATCTTCAATGCCCTTGCTGATGGAAGGAGGTTTTCACTCAAAATCTCACGATACATGGCCCCATTCATTCTTTTGTTTACACGGATCAGTCGTCCTGGTCCCTTTGCAGAAAAACAGCCCCAAAGCATGATGTTTCCACCCCCATGCTTCACAGTAGGTATGGTGTTCTTTGGATGCAACTCAGCATTCTTTCTCCTCCAAACACGACAAGTTGAGTTTTTACCAAAAAGTTCTATTTTGGTTTCATCATTCTCCCAATCCTCTTCTGGATCATCTAAATGCTCTCTAGCAAACTTCAGTCGGGCCCGGGCATGTACTGGCTTAAGCAGGGGGACACGTCTGGCACTGCAGGATTTGAGTCCCTGGCGGCGCAGTGTGTTACTGATGGTAGCCTTTGTTACTTTGGTCCCAGCTCTCTGCAGGTCATTCACTAGGTCCCCCGTGTGGTTCTGGGATTTTTGCTCACAGTTCTTGTGATCATTTTGACCCCACGGGGTGAGATCTTGCGTGGAGCCCCAGATCGAGGGAGATTATCGGTGGTCTTGTATGTCTTCCATTTTCTAATAATTGCTCCCACAGTTTATTTCTTCACACCAAGCTGCTTACCTATTGCAGATTCAGTCTTCCCAGCCTGGTGCAGGTCTACAATTTTGTTTCTGGTGTCCTTTGACAGCTCTTTGGTCTTGGCCATGGTGGAGTTTGGAGTTGGACTGTTTGAGGTTGTGGACAGGTGTCTTTTATACTGATCAAACAGTTCAAACAGATGCCATTAATACAGGTAAAGAGTGGAGGACAGAGGAGCCTCTTAAAGAAGAAGTTACAGGTCTGTGAGAGCCAGAAATCTTGCTTGTTTGTAGGTGACCAAATACTTATTTTACCGAGGAATTTACCAATAAATTCTTTAAAAATCCTACAATGTGATTTTCTGGATTTTTTTTTTCTCATTTTGTCTCTCATAGTTGAGGTATACCTATGATGAAAATTACAGGCCTCTCTCATCTTTTTAAGTGGGAGAACTTGCACAATTGGTGGCTGACTAAATACTTTTTTGCCCCACTGTAGCTTTAGCCTGATTCACTGCTATAATATTCTGTCTGATTGTGTCATGTTGTGTTACAGGAAAATAGGAGGCCCAAAACAGGCAGGTCAAGTGATGATCTCAGAGAGAAACACTCTGATAAGAAAAACGGCTTCTTTTCCTGGTACAGATATCCAAGTATTGGGAAAGGACAGAAGAAAAGAGATGCACCAGATTTACCTTACAGTGAGTCTCAAAACAATATCAACAATTATTTAATTTCCTGTATATATAACATCATGTATTTCTGTAGATCTGACCCTCTCTGCTGTTGATGTAGCAATGAGTACTGATTATGCTCAATAAGCTGACGGTGTTTAAGACATGTGAACACTATAAAGAGTGTTCCTTCAACAGGAAAAGATCATAAACAATTTAACAAAACTTGATCAATCTTGAGTGACACCTTTGCTTATTCAATGTTCACACATCTATTTATGTGTTTTGTAGCTTCTGTGGGGTTGATTTTTATGTTTCAGTGTTTATTATATTTAATTAGTTATGCCATTTATGTCCACAGCAACCAACATTTTTCCATAATTGTGCATTTGTCCATAATTGAAGAAACACCCTTTTGTTTGACATCAGAAGCGGAGAAAAACTTCTTTAATTTAATATATTGATTTCATGACAGCTTTTCTTACAATGTGTTTATTTTTGGTAAATATTTTTTGTACATTGTAAACATATGAAACAGTTTAATGTATGCTAATATGTGATATGTGACATCTGCTATGTTTTGATTGGTTATCCATATGTATGGACAGACTGTAATGGGCGGAGAGAGTCTCAGGGTTCACTGTCTTCTGGTGCGAGTCAAGAGCTCAACACTTCGTCTTCCGGAGGAAAGAATGAGGTAAGAGGATTGGGAGGTAGGGAGTGCACCATTTAGGACACTAGGGAGTTACAACAATACTTAGACATTAGATATGCAAGGGGAGGCTTTTTCAGCAAATCAAAGCAATAATTGTGATCATGCATTACTGAGAGTTTTACTGAGTGCTTCGTTAATGAAAATAATCAGAATATACAATTTTTCCACACAAGTAATTTGACATAATAAAATTCATTAAACTGTTTACAGTTGCCAGGCAATGTAGCAACTTGGCACATCAACAAACTAACTTTTTTTGTTTCTTTGATTGTTTTATAATATTTTGTATGTGTAAAGCAGTGTGAGCTGAGAAGTTCTGGTTCTGTTTGGGAAAAGGACAAAGAGCGATGTAGCAGGACGTGTACAGTAATGCTACCAGACGGCTCCAGCTGCTCCATTCCTCTACGACAGGGTGCCTCTGTCAGACAAGTGCTGCTAGAGCTCTGTCAAAAACAGCACATCAACCTGGCTGCTGTCGACCTCTTCCTCACTGGAGGAGAGAAGGTAGAGTGACCCTTCACAGCTTTTATAACGTCTCCTTTAGTTTTTCTGTGAATGCTAAGATTTCTCTTTTTCCCCTATTGTTCCCTGCTTAGCCTTTGGTGTTGGACCAAGATAGTATTACACTCAGCTCCCGAGAACTTCGTCTTGAGAAACGCACTTTGTTCAGGTACATTTTGTTATTATCATCTCTCTTTCACACAGACCATCTGGTCATCAATTGAAAGTTCATGATAATCCCTAAGTATTTAATGACCCACATATTTGCACCCAAATGTAGTTATGTTGACTTTCATATTTAGTAGGAAATGCTCTTCAATACCAGCATGATCTCTTCTCTCTAAGAGCACCATATGTCATAAATGTAGAAAAGACTATCAAACAAATGTGTGCTGTGGTTGCCACTAGACTATAAATAAATCCACCCTGTTTGTTATTTTCAGACTGGACCTGGTACCCATTAACAGATCAGTTGGGTTGAAAGCAAAGCCCACAAAACCTGTGACTGAGGTTCTGCGTCCTGTGGTTGCCAAGTATGGACTCCACCTTGGTGACTTGGTTGCAAGAATAGTAAGTGATTGACTGTGACCAGTTGCACATATGGCTGGCATACGTTGTGTATTTTTGCTGTGCATACTGTCATTACAGATCTGAATTCAGTCTTTAAACTAAAGATAGCAATGTCTCATCTAATCTGAGATTTAGATTCAATTTTTTTTTTAAATGTTATGTCAAATTTAAAACAATAGGATTTCCTGATGTGAAATGTACATGCAGCTGGTTCGGTCTCATGGGTGTGGAGTTATGTGGTATAGCAGGAACGCTGCAGTTTTTCCCCTTTTAAACGTCAAACAGTGGTCATCTGAGCCAGCTTTTAGAAGTTAATGGAAGACAGCACTAAGCAGAGAGAAATGACTGTAATGGCTTGAAACAAAGCCACCTCCCAGCTCCGCAAAGCATGAAAGCTAGTTTATTTTTAGCCAGTGGTCTATGAAGCTTTTACTGTATCACAGAGCACAGATGTTCAGCATTAGCCTTCAAAAGCATTGAAGAAGATCTATGTGACACATAGCTGAAACTACAGATATAAAGCTAGGCTAAAAGCAAGTGATAACATTTCAGTCACATAGCACAGTTTAGTACCTAAAGGAATGTTCTGGTTTCAAAACTAGTTAAGTTAAAAACAAGCACAAGCTGTGTTGGTGGTGCACGACATTCCAGAAGATTGAAAAGCAGAAATGTGCAGCTTGTATTTTTGTTCAAGTGCTTATTTAAATTCTTCCATGTAAATAATTTGTGTTATTTGAGCTATAAAGTTGTCTAAATAATCCTTAAAGCAATTGGAATACTGTTCAAGGTGCATAAACCTCTAGTCTTGCGTTACCGTAATTCTTGTAAATGAAGTTTGCACATTTAAATAGTACTTTGTGGATAGTAACATCATATAGTCACAACAGGATTTGAAAAATAGCAGATTGTAAACAGACAAGGTTATTAAGCAATTTAATTAGCAGTCACATGTTAACATGTATAATGTTCAAGTATTATGAGCAGGAGTATTCAGTATTCCGTTTTGGTGTGAGAAACTGATGCAAAAGATTCATTGCGTCAGTGAACTGTTCACGATTCAGTTTGATTCATTTTTAATTTCAGACCTTATTATAAACCCGTTTGACTGATTAGATCAAAAGAGTGATTTATTTGTGACTAGCATCACTAGTTTTGATTCTAAACAGCTTGCAGAAACCACTAATGATATGACTGTTGGAATATTATAACATGGGTAACATGATTATAAGGTCGATATATTGTAATCTCCTCCATCAGAGCAGGATTTATCAGTAAATTTATACCGGGGCACAGCTGTATTTCACTGGGGCTTGTGCCACAAAAAGTATAAATTGATGCCCCTGATAATGGGTACTGTTTCATAACAGTATGTATTTTAATGTCCCGGTGCAGTGTCTGGTCCCATAGACTTTGTCCCATTGTGAGTGCATTAACTGTACACACTGAGAGATGCACCAAAATTATTTTCTGTGGTTAATCAAGCCTTAGCTTGTATTGAAACTGGAACAGTAGGCTTTATTTGCCAAAGAAAGAATAACTGCCATCAATCAAAATTAATTTGTAAAGTCACATTTCTTGAGAAAAGAGTCTAATGCTAAATGTTTGAAATTTTTAGAGTGGAGAGACAGAGGTTCTCGATCTTGGAGTGCCCATATCAAACCTCGATGGCCTACGAGTTGTACTGGAGAGGGCTGATCCAGCCAAAGGTGCACACACACACACATTTTGGATTTTCATGTTTTATTGGAACTTTTCATAGACATAATGCTTTTTATACTGTGCAAACATATTCTATCCCCTAAAACTATCCCTCACAGAAAACTTTCTGCATTTTCACATAAAAAAAAAAAAAAACACGCTGAGGACATTCCATAGATTAGTCTTGTTTTTGATACACAGCTAGTTAACCTATAACCATAACAGAACACATGCTACATTTTTTAGAAATGTTTTATCAAAACATACACACACACATACACACATGGCCTTGTACACTATCAAGTTCTCCACTTCTCTGATAATATCAGGTAATTGTTTTCAGGGTCATTTCAACATTCCTTTGGGTAATTGTTTTGTTGTACTCCTCTACCAGACAAGTCTAAAACACTCAACTCCAAAACACCAGCTGCCAAGAAAAGTCTGCCAAGAGAGGTGAGATTGACTTCAGTAAATACAATAGTGTGTGAGATATCATGCCTGCTTCAATCCTCTAAATATCCAATATACTCAAACTGCAGCCATCATGCAGAAACTAAATGCATCTTAAGCTAAATAACATTCTCTTTATGTTACTAATTCTAAGCATGCATGGATGTGGTGAGCATGAACTTGTGGTTACATGCATGACTTATGTTCGTGTTATGTTATGAAATATCAGTGTGAATTAGAAATGTCTTCGTACACTGTTCAGACATGATTCCTATTATATAAAGGGAATAAAACCTTCATAAACATGTCAGTTTATAAGACATTCAGCCCAAGATTCATTCATCATAGCTCATCATATCTGTCTTTCCTGCATTGCTAGAAAGATGAAAGCTCGGCAGGAAAACCGTCGAAAGGAGATGGTGAAGACAAGCACCCTCGAACAGCTGCATCAGAGAGGAAGAAAGGAAAAAAGAATCATATGGATGAAGCAGAGGGTACATATTATCTACTTTTCTCTGACTTTACAGTGTTTTCTTGTCAATTGTTTTTGTCAAAAAGTATTTGAGGACTTAAAATCTGTTAAGACCTAGTAGATAAAGAAAGTTTGCCTCAATTGTTAGCTTAAAAAGAGTTCTGTCATGACAACTCTCGGAGGGATTAGCATGGTAATGTACATGACAATGTTAATGTATTTGGTCTTGGCGGAATAGATCTGCAGCAGAGCAAGTACCGAGACTTGCTACTGCCAATACATCCACAGCATGCTACTGTGAGCATGTAGGAAATACTGCTGCTGCACATATAACACATATGAATAACCCCCATATAGCATACATGAATCACCTCGTAGCAGATCTATACAGGTGGAGCTGGGGAAGGTGGAGGGTTTCTGAAGTGTGCTGCTAACTGCTACAGCAAACAAAAGCCAGATATTTAAATATTGAGCAGTGAGCTCATTGGCTTTTGACACAGGAGAATCCAGTCAGCTGTGCCATGCGATAATATCATTAGGTCAGGTTGAGTTAGACCTATCGAACTGCGCCATCTATTTTTATCATTTTGCTGTGTGTATTGCGTGGTCTGCCTAATTGAATACAAAAATGAGCAACCATAAACAAGTTTAAACTAAGTGTCATGTTAGCAGTTTGCATTGTATGCATCAGCAAAATATTAAGCATATTAGTAGCAGCATTTAGTATCTGTGTTTAGCATCCAGCTGGAGCAAAGGCAATTTAGAGCATGTAATCGCTCTGAGGACATGCCGATAGTAACGGACATGAAAACAGGTTAAATGAAATAAGCATTACACTAATAAATAAGGTGCATTAAAAGTCCATAAATCCTTGATTAATATGAATATTTTAATTAAAAATGTGTCTCCACGTTTTTTTCAATAATAATCTAGTGCATTTAATCTATTAAATAACAGCAGAGTGAGCGAGTTTTGGGATATGGTAAGATTAAAGGGTTACTCCACCCCAAAATGAAAATTTTGTCATTAATCACTTACCCCCATGTCGTTCCAAACCCGTAAAAGCTTTGTTCGTCTTCGGAACACAATTTAAGATATTTTGGATGAAAACCGGGTGGCTTGTGACTGTCCCATTGACTGCCAAGTAAATAACACTGTCAAGGCCCAGAAAAGTAAAAAAAAGCATCGTCAAAATAGTCCATCTGCCATCAGTGGTTCAGCCGTAACATTATGAAGCAGCGCAGAATACTTTTTGTACGCAAAAAAAAACAAAAAAAAAAAACACTTTATTCAACAATTCGTCTCCTCTGTGTCAGCGCAGCACCATTTTGGAGAATATCCGCTGGACACAAGCAGCCGCACTGCACTGACACAGAGGACTGCACTGCGCTGACACAGAGAAGACGAATTGTTGAATAAAGTTATTTTTTTTTCTTTGCGTACAAAAAGTATTCTGCGCTGCTAACTGCACATATATAAACTGTTTGGCTTGATGACGTTTAATGTCTCTGACAGCGCCTGTAGTCCCATTTAGCAACTTGTTGGCAACCGTCTTTTTTAAGAAACGTAACAGTTTAAAAAAATCACGAGTGGGGTGTAACTGGTGTGTTTTATGTTGTAGAATAAAACGTGAAAGTATCTTGAGCTTGTGTGAACCACGGACCTTATTTTAGGGGATTTAACCAAACTCCCATTCAAAAACCCCATTGACTCTGGGACGATGGAACCGGAACTCGCTTCCGGGTTTTTGCCTACAAAGTGAAATCATAGTTCCACCACTCTATTTGAATATTGAGCAGTGAGCTCATTGGCTACTGATACAGGAGAAAACCAATCAGCTGTGCCATATGATAATGATGTCATTAGGTAAGATTGAGTTAGACCTATCGGACTGCGCCATCTAGAGTTTCATGCCAGAACTCTATTTTTCTTTCTTTGAAATGGTTTGATATTTTCCAGTGTTATTTCAGTCTTATTTATAAAGTATTATAGTATTTATTAATATATATTTTTTTAATTAAAATGAAAATTTAATACATTTTTTTAACATTTCTATTTAGCTGTAATTTATTTTCATTTCACATTTAATTAGAAAATTTTGTACTTAAACTTTATATATCATATATTATAATCATATAATATGTAATATAAAATTGATGATTTATATTATTTTTTTATGTTCTTTTTAACAAAAAACTGTTTTAATAGTTTTAGGTTTTGTTAATACATTTACATGTTACATTTTATATACTATTTACTTATTGGTTAAATACTCTTCTTTTCTAGAATTTTTCGAGTTGTTGAGTCGTGCTCAGAGCAGTCGTGTCGACGACCAGAGAGGCTTGCTGAGGAAAGAAGACCTTGTGCTCCCTGACTTTCTCCGTGTGAACCCTGATCCCGAACACCAACCCCCTGCCTGCTCAACCCCCACCTCTCATAAACCCGGCCACACCACCACCACCCCCCAAACTCCTAAACCCAGCTCCTCAAACGGACACCCCTGTGCACCCAGTCCTGACTCGCCCCCTTTCACCACCCCACTCTCCCCCATCCTACACTCCTCTGGTCCGCAGGGTCAGGAAGAGGAAGGGCTGGGTGACCTGACTCTTGTGGGGGAGGGTGACATCAACAGCCCTAACTCCACTCTGCTTCCGCCTCCGCCGATCTCTCCGCCCCCTTATGAGGGCAGCCTACCTGAGGCCAACTTCACTCCTCCGCCATGCTTACACAGGCATCCCAGCCCAGGTATTTCTCCCGCCTGACTAGCCATGAGTGTGGCTGTGTGTGTGTGTGTGTGGTGGGGGGCATGTTTGAATGGATTCATGTAATATTAAAAACACACATCCCAAATTCACCTGACATACACTTGATAGTACTGATCTCACTAGTGTCAACTTCATATTTATACACATACATTACCGTTCAAATGTTTGGGGTCGGTAAAATTTTTGTTTTTAAAAGACGTTTCTTATGCTCACAAGGCTACATTTATTCATTAAAAAATTTAGTGAAAACAGTAATACTGTGAAGTATTATCACAATTAAAAATAACTTTCTTCTTATTATTATAATGTTGAAAACAGTTGTACTGTTTAATATTTTGTGGAAAGCATGATACTTTTCAGGATACTTTGTTGAATAGAACTTTTAAAAGAACAGTATTTATTTGAAATAGAAATGTTTTGTAACATTGTAAATACCTTTTATTGTCACATTTGATCAATTTAAAGTTTCCTTGCTGAATACTTTTTTTTTTAATCATACTGACACTAAATTTTTGAATGATGGTGTAGCTGTGTTTGAAATGGAATGCTGGTTTACTGCATATGTACATACGCAAAAGTATGTATTATAAACTGCCTGATGTTTAAGAATAGTATGTGAAACAATATTTATTATGCACTTATAAACATTGTGACATGACATTACATTTGAATCATAGCCAGTTTCTCTGTACTGTAGACTGTACTGTAATGTGTATGTGTTGAAAACTTTAAATTAATAAGTCATTAATTTGTCTTACTTGTTTTGACACACCTTATGAAAATAAGACACCCTGTAGATCATGTTGTAATCTGAAGTGTTCACATGGGTCTATCAAGACTGTGCTCTTTACAGTGTTTCTGAGGACTGTAAATAATCATTTACAAATCTCTCATATTCCTTTTTTGTTCATTTTTGACATTTCCTTTTGATACAAACTGTGCAAATGTGTCTCCACCCATCTAATCATTGCCTAAAGTGCGATTCAACAATGCTGAATGTGAGTCTTTAATCAGAGTTGTTCTGGCAGGAATAATCTTACAGTATTTCACAATACACTTTTGTAAACACCTTAAGATTCAAGCTGTATGCTATGCTTTCAAACAGTCGCATTGTTGATTTGCTTGCCATCCTGTTTCCTTTGTAGTGATCATGTTGATTCTGTGTTAATCAGATTAGATCTAATAAATGTTAGCAAAATCAGTCTAGACTTGCCTGTGATCTTGTTTGTCATCCTTTTACTTTCCTGGTGTTATCATGTTTCTTTATGCTCCTTTCCTTACTTTTCTGCATCTGAACTTTTTTTCATTCATGATTGCCTTGATTGCATTTGAGAAACATACTGGAACTTGTTGTTCCAGATGTCTGCAGACCTGAAACCAGTCAAAAGCTCAAAGCATGTTTTTGCACAAAAATTATCTTTCCAACCTACTGGAACTTTTAAATTAAGATGACTGCATGAAATGCATTAGTAACTTATCACAGCATGAACATGAAGAAAGCTCTTCCATCTCCATTGTTTGTCTGTTAACAGTGATCATGGACTAGAAACGCTCTACTCACACCTACTTCTGATTCCTCTGTAGATTTGTTATACTAATTTTTACACTAAACCGGTTGCGGCAATACTAGGGAGTGGATTTAGATACATGAATAATAATAATAGTAAAAAAAAAAAAAAAAGCATATTTTTCCTTTTTTCTACAAAAAAAAAAAAAAAACAACAACTTTACAAACATTTTATAAAGACACCATCCTAAAAGAGTGCTTGTGCTGAATATTTACCAGTGAGGACATACTGCCACCTTATGGTTAGATAGTCTTTATCAAAGTAAAGTTGCTCACATTTTCACTATTCATTACCATTATATTATTCATAATAATGACCTACAACATACTGTCTCATAATCAATCTGAACTTCATCATCAATGTGTTAATTGCCTAAAATATTTATCCAGTATTCTAAAGCATTTCCATGTTCAGACTTAAACAAGGATGTGATAATCATGTCAATAAATCAAGAAGTAATTTGCAGAGAGTTTAAAATGCTACTTAAACCTGACTTTCCTTTCCCAGTCAACCGAATCTGATTCTGGTTCCCAATTCACCAAATGTGACTCTGGATCACAAAACCAGTCACAAGTAGCATGAGTATATCTGTAGCAATAGCCAACAAATACATTCTATGGGTCAAAATTATTGATTTTTCTTTTATGCCCAAAATCATTAGGATATTAAGTAAAGATCATGTTCCATGAAGATATTTTGTAAATTTCCTACTGTAAATATATCAAAACTTAATTTTTGATTAGTAATATGCATTGCTAAGAACATCATTTGGACAACTTTAAAGGCAATTTTCTCAATATTTGTATTTTTTTTGCACCCTCAGATTCCAGATTTTAAAATATTTGTATCTTGACCAAATATTGTCCTATCCAAACAAACCATACATCAATGGAAAGCTTATTTTTTCAGCTTTCAGATGATGTATAAATCTCATTTAAAAAAATTGACACTTATGACTGCTTTTGTGGTCCAGGGTCACAAATTCTCTCTGTATATTCCTTTAAATGTGCTGTACTGACTTGTTTGCAAACTTTTCTCCAGGTACAGAAGAAGGAAACACATGCACTTCAGCTGTCAACAGCCATCCCTCTTCAGCAGCCCAAGTGCTGGACAAGGGGGTCACTCTGGAGGACAGCTTTGAGGGTTACGCAGCTGAGCTTCGCCAGTGCCAGAACAAAATGAGAAATGGCATTTACCCCTCCACAGAAGCGCCCCGTCCCCTCAGCGGGGTGCTGGAAGTCAACGAGAGTGACACAGTGCAATACAAAGCAACGTTTGTCTGAAGGAAGCTGCTTGCTGGACATTTTCAAAGACTGATATGGAGCCAAAATGTGTATGTGGAAAATATTGTGTATGTTAATAATGTCACTTAAGATTGAAAGGGTTATTTGTTAATATTTTGTAACTTTAGACCATTCTTTATTTAATGATTATGATAAAAAAGATCAAATCTGTGTTCAGTCTTAGACTGGGATCAAAGTGCACATCAGAATATCAGTGTAACTAGCTGGAAAATTGTAGTGGGAGGTAAATGCAAATGGTTTCAGTAGTTATAGTGGAATTTAGTCCATCAAGTCATATTAATTCCTTTAAATGGGATGTTTTGTTTTTTTCAAGGCTGTCTTGTACTGTAATTTTGGAAAAACAAACACATCTAGTCTTATGTTAAAAACATTCGGTTTTAAAATACACAAATGAATTAATTATTATTAAAAATGCATTTAAATGTTTTTTTTTTGAGTCATCTGTTTAAGTGTGGGGTTCACTGTGTGTTTATACTGTAACTATTTTTAACTATTTTTTTTTTTTTTTTTGTCATTAGTGAGGTAACTTTATACTTCAAAGAGGAACTTTTAGGAGAAAGAGCAAGAGCACGGCAAATTACATATATACATATTTGCATGCATGCAAAAATATTTGCTGAAAAGTTCACATCGAAGAACAGCTGAAAATTGGGAAAAAACAGAGTAAAACGAAGCAAACCAATAACAAGTGAGCTGTAGTAGTTGTACAGTAAGTCTAACGTCTAAAACACGTCTAAAGAGCGACATCTAGTGGCCATTATACAAGACAATTTCTCCTGCTTCAAAAATCAAACAAAATGCTTGAGGCTTCTTCATCATCTTCTTCTTCCTCCAGCCTGCTCAAACAGACCTTTCTCATTTTCTGTACTAGCTTTGATATACTATGTTGTGCCGGTCTGATTTTTAACGGCACAACTAATCTTTGAAGGCAAATATATGAAGTGTAATGACAAATTATGTAGTTTATAGGCTACTTAGTAGGCCTATAAAGTATTAAAATAGCCTGCCTATTTAAGGATGCAGCAGTTAATCATAACCTCGACTTCATACTTGTATATATGTGACCCTGGACTACAAAACCAGCCATAAAGGTCAATTTTTTTTGAAACTGAGATTTATTCATCATTTGAAAGCTGAATAAATAATCTGAGGGTGCAAAATAAATAAATAAATAAATCTAAATATTGAGAAAATCGCCTTTAAAGTTGTCCAAACAAAGCCCTTAGCAATGCATATTAATCAATTTATTTATTTATTTTTATTTTATTTTTTTGTTGAAGTTTTGATATATTTATAGTAGGGAATTTACAAAATATCTTCATGGAACATGATCTTTATTTAATATTCGAATGATTTTGGCATAAAAGAAAAATCGATCGTTTTGACCCATACAATGTATTTTTGGCTAATGCTACAAATATACCCATGCGACTTATGACTGGTTTCGTGGTCCAGGGTGGTCCACATATTGTCCACCGCACACAGTAAAAGACAACCTATCTATCTATCTATCTATCTATCTATCTATCTATCTATCTATCTATCTATCTATCTATTTTAGCGGCTACAGGATGGCTCTGTAGGGGACGCTGTTTATTTTGTCAACTTCCGGAGTGGGAGGAAGTTCGTCTGGTGTTCTACGGTGTCTCTGCTGTATCTTCAGTGTCCATCGCGATCAAAACACTGTCCCATCTGCGCTGAGTGCCTGCGCTCTTCAGCATGAACCGAAAGAGAAACCACTGCTTCATGGAAACAGGCCCGTCCTCGGAGTCCCAGACCGCCTTTATGGACAACGCGGGGTCCTTCAGCCGAGACGAGGAGGATTTCTCCGAGCTCGAGCCCGACGAGCAGCTGGTGTGCTCGGTGACCGAGATCACGGAGCACCTGGGCAGGAACATCACGGTGGTGCTGGAGTCCGCGCTGTCCGAGATCCGCAAGCTGGTCAGCGTCCGCATCAGAGTCCTGAAGATGGAGCTCCGCGAGAAAACCGACGAGATCGAGCTGCTCAAAGCCAAGCTGGAGTCCACGGAGAAAGACGGGAGGGGGTCTAACTCCAGCAGCCTGGACTTTAGGAAAACAGAGCATCAACCGGGCCAGAAACACGGCGCCGACCCGAAGAAAGCCAAACCCGGGACGCCCGTGGTGAAGAAGGAGAACATCAACGCGATCTGCGACTATCTGATGAAGGATAAGAACCAGCGGGGCGCTGCTGAAGTGGAGAGCGACCACAGCAACCAGGCCTTTGGGTCCGAAGCGCAACCGCACGCGTCTCTGAGCCTGTGGACGGACAGCGGAGCCGCGGACACCGACGCTGACACGGACATCTTCAGCATGCTGCCGTCCGCCAGCAAGCGCATGTATGACTATGAGTGGATGACAGGAGTCGAGCTCAACTCAGCTGAGTTTAAAGGTACTGCTTAATCATATAACCTAGACGTATTGCAGACACGAACTGTAGTGTGCATGTAGTTGTTTGTAATATGCATGCATTGTATCTTACATTTGTTTGCATGCATTGCCGAATGCCTATAGTGTGTATAGTATGCATGCGTTATAGTATATAGACCAGGGGTGTCAAACTCAGTTCCTGGAGGGCCGCAGCCCTGCAGAGTTTAGTTCCAACCCTGCTCCAACACACATACCATGGAGTTTTCAAATAAGCCTAAATAACATGATTAGCTGGATCAGGTGTTTAATTAGGGTTGCATCTAAACGCTGCAGGGCTCCGGCCCTCTAGGAACTGAGTTTGACACCCCTGATATAGACGAATATAGTTGTTTAAAGTATGCATGCACTGTACTGTAGCATGTCATGCATTGCAATACGTATATAGATGCATATAGTTTTCATGTATCGTGGTATAGCCTACGTTTTCTTTTTAGTATGTGTTCTAGTGGATATACAGTAGTGAACATTTGAAGTGGATCAAAAAATTCATCAAAGTTGTCCTAAGACAAGAACACATTTTGGTTTTAGGACAACTTTGATGAAAGGTTTTGATCGACCTGAAATGTTGACTACTGTAGTATGCGTGTTGTTGCATATAATATGCATGCATTGTGTCTTATGTTTGCATATAGTTTATAGGGTGCATGTGTTATAGTATTTAGATGAATGCTGTTGTGTAAAGTATGCATGTGTATAGTTTGTATGCTTTTTTTTGTATATATGTAGTTGCATATAGAATACATGTAGTATGCACGTATTACATGCGTGTTTGTAGAATGCATTCATTGACGTATGCATACATTTAATAAATTACATGCATTACAAAAAATATAGATGCATATAATTCTATAAAGTATGCACTCATTGCAGTATGTATATAGATGCATTTTGTATTGTGTACATACTTGCATGTAGTATACATTCTTTGTAATATATGTTTAATTGCATATTGTATGTTTATATATGCCCATATATGCATGTGTTGTGGTATGCATGCATTGTAGCATGCATGTTTTATGATGTTGTTGTTGCTGCAGTATTTTATGTAATATTTTCATATTTCACAAATGCTCGTCAGATTTAAATACACTACATCAAATTTAATTCTGCCTCACTTCAGTTATACATTTAATTCATAGTTAATGACTGCTGACATGTGAAAGGTGTTTGAAGGAAAAAAAAAAATTCAAGTTCAACATCATCTGAATAAATTAACAACACCCAGTTGCATTTATCCATGTACTCCTCTGATTCTTTAGGTGATACTGAAACAAAATGTGAAGATGTTCCCACTGTGGATGACGAGGATGAAACCGAAGACTCTGAAGGAGGAAGAGGAAGTCTGAGGTCAGTGTCTGACCATTTTCCTCTGGACACTCAGGGCTCCCCGCGGGAAGACAGGAGCAGCCCGGTGGAGGACAGTATGGACAGAATGGAGCCAGGTCAGTGTTTTATAAGAAAGAGAATGTTTCAGTTTCAATGCGAACTCTACATGAATGCAGCTGAGAAGCATTTTGTGTTGTGCACCTCTGACCCTGATGTTAACATTTAATTTATCTTTATCTTTTTTTATTAAATTCAATACTTGATCCTTACCCTTAAACTTGTTTACTGTGAGTTTTTAGTCCCAGTCTTGAGATTTTAATATTTTAAAAAGTAATTTATTCCTGTGTTGCAAAGTTGAAATTTCAGCATCATAACTCCAGTCTTCAGTGTCACATGATCCTTCAGAAAGCATTGTAATATGATGATTTGGTGCTCAAGAAATATATATATATATATATATATATATATATATATATATATATATATTTTTTTTTTTTTTTTTTTTTTTTTTTTTCTAGAAAACATAATGCGTATTTTTCAGAATTCTTTGATGAAAATAAAGTTGAATTGAACAGCATTTATTTGAAATAGAAATATTTTATGCATTATAATAAAAATTTATCATTTGAATACATCCTTGCTAAATAAATAAAAATTCTAAAAAAAAAAAAAAGATCACCAAACATTTGAACTAGCATGTATGTATGACAATGTTAGTCACAATGCATTGTATAAAAATAGATGCAACGACAGCAACCTTATCTTTTGTGCTCTTTTTCACATAATCCTTTTGATGTGATTGAATTTCACATAAACAATCCTTTTGATGATGAATTAATTTACTGACCGTCTTTTCCAGGTCAGCAGTTCTCCTCTCACACCTTCATCTGCCCCTTCTGTGGAACCCTTTGCCCTGACTCCTCTTTCCTGGAGGAGCACATCAAACTCATGCATCACGACGAGAGCACTCTGCAGTCAGCCCCGGGCGGTTCTTCCTCTCGCGGAGAGGGCGACTCGGGCGAGGTGGGCCGAGGTCTGGGAGGCACAGAAAGACCTGTTGGCCGGGGGGCACGGGAGAAGAAAGTGGAGGGCGGATATGAGTGCGGCGACTGTGGGCGTCATTTCAACTATCTGGGCAACCTGCGGCAGCACCAGCGCATCCACACCGGCGAGAAGCCCTTCGTTTGCCCCGATTGCGGAGAGCGTTTCCGGCACGCCGCACGTCTCAAGAGCCACCGCCTCAGCCACAGCGGAGCCCAGAGCCCCTTCCCCTGCCCGCAGTGCGGTAAGGGCTTCCCAGTGCTGTCCGGACTGAAACGCCACCAGCGCGTGCACACAGGAGAGAGTCCCTACGCTTGTCCCCAGTGCGGACGCAGATTTAAAGAGCTGGGCAACTTATACACTCACATGCGCATTCACAGTGGCGCTACGCCCTACTCTTGTTACCAGTGTGGGCGGAGCTTCAGGCATCTGGGCACATATAAGAGTCATCGCTGTATGCCGGCTACCCAGTTAGCCAGTGGCCACAGTCCAGCATGGCCACAGGAAGACAAGGTGCAAACCGGGTAACAGCCGAGTGACAGATGTGTACAAAAAGTGGTTTGTTAGTTCCTCGACTGCTGGTTCAGGATCCATTTCAAGTCCGAGAAAGAAGCTTGGCCGAAGAGAGATGCGAGAGAGGTCGTTATGACAATAAAACAACATCAGGTTTCATTGTAAATATGAAGCTGTATGAATAAGGACATCTTTGTCATTCAAGTTAATTAACGTCATCTTTAACGGTAACTTGCTGCTTGTTAAATGTTTGTTTTTTGAAACATTTTGCAATAATTTCTTCCAGCGTCAAACATAAAAGGTGTTTGAGTGTCCATACACAGTATTTCAAGACTGCACTAAATATCATTTGATGTGTTTTAATTGTTCTTTTTTTAAAATTCAGATTTTTTGTAAAAAGTGATTCTGACTCTGTTTAGAAGCAGATAACAGGGCCCCAGGGCCAGATTAACAGAGTGAAAAATGCCTTATAAAAACTAGTTCAACAATAGTGAGTCTTTTAAGTTAAATAATTATACATTAATAATGATTCAACATGACATTCCCTATTCCACCCTTACAAAAAAGTACCATGGTGTGAGATACATTATTTAGATACATACCTATTGTATTGAATAATTACCATATATATATATATATATATATATATATATATATATATATATATATATATATATATAATTCAGAAGTTTAGGGTCGGTAAGGGTCTTTTTTTTTTTTTTTTTTTTGAAAAATCTCTTATTTGTTCAAAAATACAGTTTAAATGGTAATATTGTGAAATATTGTTACAATTTAAATGCATTTTAAAATGTAATTTATTCATGTGATGGCAATTTTACTCCATTTGGCACTCAAGAATCATTTCATATCATCAATTTTGAAAACAGTTGTGATATATGTTTCTGAAAACAGTGATACATTTTCAGAATATTTAATTAGAAATGTTTTTTTTTCTCATTTTTAGATCAACTTAATGCATCCTTGCTAAATGAAACTAGGCTATTCATAAAAAAAAAAAACCAAAACAAAAAACTTGCTGACTGTAAACGTTTGATCAATTGTGTACATCGCAGTTGGTAATTGATGTTGAAAAGACGTGAGGTTGATGTTAAAAACAGGTCAAAAAACAGGTCAAATAGGCAAATCAAACTGACGTCAAAAATGAGACATGACATTGATTTGATGTAAATGGAACGTCAAACATATATTGGCCTACATATACATTAAACCAATATCAGAGTGGGATTAATTTACGGTTTTTATCCAATTACCACTGGAAGAAATTGCCGTCCAAACGGAATTTAAAATGAAGTTGTTACAGCATCTTGATCAAGTCTTGACTAATATTTGACGTCAAATTGATATCAAGGTGCCAGCTGAGATGGTACTTAAAAGAATACCATGGTATTCGTCCAAATCCAATCATAAGTATCCAATAATCAAGTCTGATCATAAATGCCTGTGAAAATGTGTAAGATAGAACAGGAAATGTTATTTTATATATTTACAAGTTACATTCTAAGTGTTAATAGGGTTGCCCAGCATACAACTAATGTATCCATTTTAATATAATTGAAAGTTGGTTCAAAATCATGATACAGAAATTATTAAACTGCACTACAGTGTCATTATGAAAAGATACTACAAATTTGTAGTTGTGAGTGGTTATGTTTTGAGTGTGTGAGTCCTGCCATCATGTGGATGACTTATGTTACTGTATCACCGGGACAGTCAGCGCATCTGTGTTTTCAATTTGTTTTAATTATGTGATCGCACTATTAACTTTTTTATTTATATTAGTGAATTTGTTTATATATGTCTACCTGTATTTTAAACAACCTATAATTTTGGAAAAATATACCTGAATGGAAAAAAAATATGGATTTACAAAAGATGTGTCATTCAGAAATGAACCTGGACACACTTAATGGAAATGACTGTATCAAGTTTATTAAGTGATGGAAATACAAGCAATCCATCAGATTTATTTACTTTTCCATAGCGGTGATCTCAAAATAGCCTGAATATTACCGATTAAATAGCACAAAAAAGGTTCAATTTGTCATTTCTCTACCTTGAATGATCTGCTCAAGGCAAACTGTACTGAAATAAACTGAACTGTAACTAATAAATACTCTTAAGATATGGTTCAAGTTGTTCATGTATTTGTAAGTAAGCGGGTGTTGACATCATGACACGCTATTGAAGCACATTAAATATTGTGTATGAAGTGACGTGTTTGTTTTTTAACCTGCATTGAAATTGCAGTGGACCCGAACAGGTATGGAGTGCTCTTGACAGGTTAAATGCTGTTGTGGTCATTCCTCCTGTAAATGTCTCTCAAAAATGCATGAGAAAACGTTGCTGTGACATTTAAGATAGGGGAACATATATCAGGAGAGTGAGAGAAAGAACATCCAGCCAACTATTTTTCTTTATTAGAGGGTGACAAGTCTCCGTCAGTAATCACGACGCCTTAATAACACACTGCCAGCTGAACTTGTCATTTCTCCAGGAGATTGCAGGGCTGCGTGACTGCAAGACTATTTTCTAGGAAAACACTTTGAGGAAAAGCAACAAATTCTCACACAGAGATTACAAAAGTTAGCTACACAAAATGAATTTTTGATTATGGATGAAATTAAATTATGCGAGTAATATATATTAGTGATAAAATAAATCTACTCTAAACTGTGTACTTTTAAGCGATTAGCAATTAATTTAAGCTTATACATATCCAGTGTATCACAGTTTTCATAAATCGGTCAAAAGATTCTTCACAAATTGACAAAAACGGTTTGCTTTACAGTTACATTGTCATTTAGCAGACGCTTTTATCCAAAGTGACTTACAATTTGGGGAATACATCAAGCAATCCATTTTAAAGAGGAAAATAGACACAGGAAGTGCTCGTAATACCAAGTTTCAGGTGTTGTTCAAATAAGTACAAGCTAGACGGGGGATTAAGTCGAGAACCAAAGGTTATTTTTAGGATGAGGTCAGATGGCGATGAAAGAGGTGAGTTTTCAGCTGTCGCTTGAAAATTGTCAGGGATTCAGCATTCTGGATAGGGGTTGGAAGATCATTCCACTAGCCAGGAACGGTGAACGAAAACGTTCTGGAAAGTGATTTTGTGCCTCTCTGTGATGGTACCACGAGGCGTCGTTCACTAGTAGATCTCAGACTTCTGGAAGGAATGTAGATTCGTAGAAGTGAGTGTAAGTAGCCTGTGGCGGTTCTATATGCAAGCATCAGTGTCTTGAACTTGATGCAAGCTGCAACCGAGAGCCCAACCTGATCCAATGCAGGGAGATAAAGAGAGGTGTGACGTGGGCCCTTTTGGGTTCGCTGAAGACAGTCCTGCTGCTGCATTCTGAATCATTTGTAGAGGTTTGATTGTGCATGATGGAAGTCCAGCCAGAAGAGCATTGCAGTAGTCTAGCCTTGAAATAAGTGCCTGGACAAGAAGTTGTGCTGCATGCTCTGTTAGAAAGGGCCTGATCTTTCTGATGTTGTGAAATGCAAACCTGCAAGATCGAGCAGTTTTTGCAATGTGGTCTTTGAAGGTCAGCTGGTCATCAAAGATTACACCAAGATTTCTGACCGACCTTGAAGGGGTAATTGTTGATGAACCTAACTGGACGGTGAAGTCATGCTGTAGAGTTGGAGTGGCAGGGAAGACAAGAAGCTCAGTCTTTGCCAGGTTGAGCTGTAGGTGATGTTCTTTCATCCATGCCGAGATGTCCGCCAGGCAGCCTGAGATCCGTGCAGCTACCATTGGATCATCTGGTTGAAATGAATGATAGAGCTGTGTGTCATCAGCATAGCAATGGTAGGAGAAGGCAAGTGCCTGTATGATGGGTCCCAGTGATGTAGTGTATATGGAGAAGAGGAGGGGTCCAAGAACTGATCCCTGAGGAACCCCAGAGACTAGTTGATGTGCTTTGGATGCCTCTCCTCCCCAGGTCACCCTGAAAGACCTACCTGTGAGATAGGATTCAGATAATCAAAGTGGAATCCCTGTGATGCCCAGTGATGAGAGGGTGGACAGGAGGATTGGATGATTCACAGTGTTAAAAGCAACAGACAGATCCAGCAAAATAAGAACTGATGATTTGGAATCAGCTTTTGCAATCTGCAAGGCTTCAGTGACTGACAGTAGCGCAGTTTCAGTTGAATGGCCACTCTTAAAACCTGATTGGTTAGCATCCAGTTGGTTATTCTGTGAAAGAAATAATGATACCTGGTTGAAGACAACTCGTTTGAGTGTTTTTGCTATGAATGGGAGGAGAGAGACAGATCTGTAGCTATCTACAAGTGAAGTGTTTAATGTAGGTTTTTTTTCTTAACCCAACTTGCTTGTTTTCTTTGAACAAACTGTAAAAATTCATAGTGCAAAGATCACAAAAATCTACAAAAAAAAAAAAAGTGACTACCTAATAATAACTTCTTCAAAAGCCATTTGGAGTCGACTAACCTAGGGACAAATTTATATAAAAATGTATTATGTAGTCAAATTTATATAAAATGTATTCATTCATTCATTCATGTATTTAATATATATATATATATTTATTTATTTATTTATTTATTTATTTATTTATTTATTTATTTAATATATTTTATATATATATATATATATATATATATATAAAAGCTGGAAAGGGTTCCAAAATAGATTAAATTGTATGTAACTGTATTTTTGTAAACTATATTTGCATTGAAATATTTCATTCAAATGAAATTTTACATATATATTTATTTAAAAAGCATTATGCATAGCAGTTATCATTGCACTAGATTATATTTTTCTAACCATACTTTCTCATTATGCACCTGTGATGATTTATTGAACACCAGTTTTAAAATAGTTTTGTATTCTCAAACAAACAAGCAATTTTTAGAAATATATAATATTTTTTTCAGATCATAAGAAACAAATTCAAGTGTGTTCAAACTTGGTTGAATGTGAATGCTATAAAAAGAATTTGCCATAAAACGAATCCTACCATTCATTCTGAAGACTCCACAGGGGAATAACATTAAATATATGCAATGAAACTGCCATACGTTTTCATTATTTGAAGCAATAAGCACTTACTGGTCAATAGTGGCATTGCAGACACAATGTAAACACCTGGGCTCTTATTGTGGACGTGCATGGAATTTATGGACTCCTGATGTGAAGGGGGTCTAATTTTATCCATCTCGTGAGACCACATGTGTGAGATGTTTGCTGTAGACACAATAGGTAAGCAACCATATTCATTAACTACTAGCATTGCTAAACAAAACCTCACTTACCTGCAGCCGCTTTCCATCACAGATTGAGTGAGGGCTGGAATGGGAACAAATACATAAAAGGGCTTTTCACACACTGAGTAACTCCAGGTTATCTTCTTTTAAAGCAAATTAAACCAAGGATGAAGCAACATTTCACACGTAATTTTGAAAACGGGCCTATACAGTATCACATACAGTACAAGGATACTGACAATGCAAATAAGAAAATGCTGAAAGTCATAGAAAAAAAAGCCCTAACTTGCTCAGTTATTTATAAATTAATAGTTTAGTTGGATTAGGTCAAATAAATATAAAAGTAGCTTTAATTCAACTTTATTAGATTTTCAAATTTCAGTTCACCTATGTTTGTTTATTTTACATGATTGTCACTATGCCAGGTTAGAGATACTATTATAGTTTTTATTAATATTTTGAATTCTATTTTCTGTTTTAATTTTAATTTTAGTTAATTTTCAGTTAAAATTGTTGTTTTCTGTTTTCGTCGTGTGTATTTTATTTATTTATTTGTTTGTTTGTTTGTTTTAAATATGTCTAGATTTATTCATTTTATTTCAGTTTTATTTATAGTTATTTTAGCACAGCAATATAAATGAAATGAAAATGAGAAATGTTGCTTCCCCAGCTGGCACCTTGATATCAATTTGACATCAAATATTAGTCAAGACTTGATCAAGATGCTGTACCATCATTTTAAAATCAATTTGGTCTGCAATTTTTTCCAGTGGTAATTGGGTATAAAATAGGTTAAAATAAGTATAAAATAGGTATAAAATAAGTTAATCCCACAGTAAAATTGGTAATGTATATGTAGGCCAATATGTTTAACGTTCAATTTACATCAACGTAATGTCAAGCTTTGGACATCAGTTTAATTTGCATATTTGACCTGTTTTTTTTTTTACATCAATTTTGATGCCAATTTGATGTCTTTTCATAACATCAGTGGCCAACTGAGATGGCAGCATGGCCTGAAATAAAATGTTTTATTTTTATTTATTTATTTATTTATTTTTCATTTATTTCCATTAAAGTTGATTTTATTTCAAGTAACAAAAAATGTTTTATGGTGTTAGTTTTAAGACTATATTGCATTACGTGTATACTAACAATATACTCTGTGCACTATATACAAGCAATAGTATGTTAAACATAAGTCTGATTCTCATCAAGGTTGATTCTTTTCAGTGAACTGGTTCACTACTGGTGATTGCACTGAATAATTTGACTGATTTGATTGTTGCAGTTAACAATTCACTGATTAAATGATCTGGACTGAGAGAGTCAAAATGAAGAACCTGAATATGTAACAACCTTGCTTAAGTTTGAAGTTTGGATTTCTGATGTATCATGTAAACTTGTAAAAAAGTGTACACACATTTAGACATCTAATTGTTGTGTAACCTTACTGTTTGCACCTTTGGAAGGTTCTGATTTTTTATTTTTTTTTTTAACCAAGGTAAAGAGATGTTTTGTGCACCAACATGCATTTCTATAGTTTTTCTTTTTTACCTGAGTGTATTGAAGCCATGAATTATTGTATTTCTGTACTTCCATTCAATGTTGAATTTTCACCTATACACTGACACAAGCATCACACAATGACAGGACCGAGATCAATTTAAAGCGTGACTGCTCTATGCACTGATGTAGGTATGAATGCTTGCACATCAGCACTCCCATGGTTCAGCTACATGGACATATTCAGCTAAAAATACACCATAACATCTATTCCTTTGCACTCAATATCAAAGGACATGTCCATGTCTGTTAAAAACCATAATTTTCTGCACCTGACTGCAGTTACACTCCATTAACTGATACTACATCCTCAATGGTGCATCATCATGCCACATTGGCAGAGCAATCATTTAAGGCTGCTTTCCAGCCTTCATAATTGTTGAATTCGTCTGATAGAATCCACTGGAATTGTGTGGTATGAATACAATAAACCAGACCATAAATGTCAGGCTTGGTTGATTTCACACACTGGGCATGAAGACCTTTTCTTTATGACATTATCTGTAGGACAAAGAGAGTGCCTTTGCATTGGGTCTTGTTTTATATATATATATATATATATATATATACACAGTATATATATATGGTAAAGATATGCTTTTATAAGAGACATAAAACTAACACAATGTAAGAGACAATGGTTAAAGTTTCAGTTTAGCTGTTATGCTATATTTCACAACAGATTATCGCTGTTGACCAATCAGAAGCAAGTATTCCAGAAAAAAGAGAATAGGTTTACTTTTACAAGAAAATCTAATTTCAGTCATTCTACTTCAACATTTCACATTTAATTTAATGTGTTACTTGCACAATGTGTTTGTAATTAATTGTGAAATTTACTAACAATTTCAAAGTGATTTTTTTTTTTTTTTTTTTGTCGGTGTTGTAGCATTTTTTCAATATACAAAAAGCAACAACAATAATTTATACCAGTTTTCCACAAACAAGCATGTTATTTGTTTCCTCTTGGCATTTCCAGTACTATACATTACGGAATCATAAATGAATTGAGGTTGTTTACTAAGGTAGATGATGAATATTGAAGTGTTTATCTGAAAGTAATAAAACCCAACCAACCACCGGAGTTATCTGCAAAAGACAGAATTCTTGCTCTGAAATGGCATTCTTCAATTATACACTGCATTCATTCAACTGAAGTGGGTTGATGCATGCAAACTAGAATACATTTGGGAGCAACAATAAGAGTGGTTCCACTGGTTTCCCGTAAAAAATCTAATCTTCAAAGGCACAATTAGGACATGAAAAGTCATCTGTAAAAATATGCTCTTCTCACAAAATATGCCCGAGTTAGTATTTGTACCGTTCTACGTCGTATATAATGCAGCTTTGGCTAATAGATGCCAGAAGTAGACAGAATCATTAATCCTTTGCATTTTCCTGCATTTCTGGGAAATCTGAAAGGTTACCGCTGAGCATAATCGAATGTATTTTCTTTTAATATTTCAGTAAGCCCAAACACGCATTGTGTTTTTTGGGAAAAGCTCTGATAATACCATAAGCCTTAAGAATAGACATTAACCTATGTCAAGAAAAAATGTGACAAGATTCATTTGATGAATTGTAGCTATTTATTAAAACACAACTTCATAAACTATAACAATACACCTCATTAAACCTGTACCTGATATTAGTTATTCATTTTAATGAAATATCACATTACTTTCCAACCTTTTAAAATAATCTAAAAGGCTTGAGTAAATGTCTTACAAATTTTTTCATCACTTCTCTGTAAATTCAGACCTTGAATTGACAGTAGGAAGTTAATTAGTTTTTCTGGAACCACTTTTCATTTAAACACAAAATTATACAAGTGAAAGCATCAAAGCTATAAAAGAGATGTGATGTATAGTTTGCAAAGTTCCCTTCCTGTAATATCAGGCACTTGTGCTTAAACAAAAACAGAATAACCTCCAAGTTATAATTTAATTTAAATTCTGTTCAATATTTCATGTTGAAATTCTGTTCAAGATGCAAATCTAAGTGATAAGTTATGTTAAGATATTTTAGGTTAGGATTTATTTTTTAGGTTATGATATATAAAATAATACTATACTAGGATTTATTAAGATATTTTAGGTTAGGTTAGGATTTTTTAGGTTATGATATATAAAATAATACTGTATATATATATATATATATATATATATATATATATATATATATATATATATTAGGGCTGTCAATCAATTAAAATATTTAATCGCGATTAATCACATGATTGCCATGAGTTAACTTGCGATTAATCGCAATTTAATCGCACATTTTTATCTGTTCTAAATGTACCTTAAATTAATACTTTTCATGTTTTAAATACTCTAATCAACATAGGCAATGACAAATATGGATGCTTTATCTTTATGCAATATATGTTTATTATTAGTGAAACCATAGTTAACAGAGCCTGAAGACTAGACATGTTTCAAAGATCATAGATGTGTTTCAAAGAACTTGCTCGTGTCTATTAAACACATGGAAAAAGAAATACCAGTTTCCCATAACTTCTCTTTCTTTGCACTGAGCAATTTACTTACACAAACCTGTTTACATTTCCGCATGACAGGGCATCTCACTTCTTCTGAACATGCAAAATGTACATTTATTATTTATTATTACATTTGTTTGCCTCTCTGTGCCCACATACTGTATTTTGATGCAGCTAAATTCTCAATAAAACTTTTTTCATTTCAGCTCTTAATGCATCGTATTTCCTTCAGGACCATCAGTGAATGTTTGAACCTTTTTTAATAGTTGTGTTTGAGTCCCTCAGTTGTCCTTAGTGTGAAAAGATGGATCTCAAACTCATACAGTCACTGCTGGAAAGGGTTCAAATATGCAAAAGACGCTGGAAACCTGAAGATTCGGCAGGACATGGAGGATTTTTCCAAAGAACAGTGCTCAGTTTAACTGTTCAGAACAAACAAGGGACTCATGAACAACCATCACAAAACGAAAAACAGTCGTGGATCATCCAGGTAACCACACACAGTATTAAGAACCAAGGGTTCACAAACTTTTGCATGGGGTTATTTTTTAATAATTTCAGCTATTTTTTTGTTTTGTGGACTAAATGTAAACATCTTTTATGTAAAATATCTTACTCAGGACAGTACTAAATAAAAAATAACATGCATTTTGTATGATCTCTCTTATTTTGTTAAAATTACTCACATTTTCACAGATTCTGCAAGGGGTTCACAAACTTTCAAGTGGCACTGTATATATGCAGAGCTATACAGCAGAGGGGAGGATATTCAACAAATAATGCAACATTTTAGCCTATGTCACGATCATATGTCATATTTTGCCCAGTTTTTTGATGATTTCTGTTTGTTACTGTATATGTAAATAAAATATGAGAAGAAAGAAATTGGCACATAAGAAACAATATCGAATAATGCAACATTTTAGTCTGTTTTCACTATCATACAACCATTTCTTTACCGATTTTTATGTTTGCTACTGAACTTGCAAATGAAAAAAGAGAGAGAAAAAACAACTGGCAACTAAGACTATCATTTTTGACAGAACAAATACACTTTCCCCAGTTCAGTATCAAACTGTCCACAGCTGTCCACTGTCATTATCTTGATCTATTTGTTACATCCTGTAGACAACCAAAAAAAAAACACCTACAAAAGAGTCATTTATTAAAGGATAGTTTGAGTTTTAACATGCCTCGGCACAATAGGTTTCAGGTGAAAGTAGGCGATCAATCAAACAATCAAACTGGACAGATATACCCAACGTCCATGGCCAAAATACCTTCTGGGCTGAAGTCTGAATGCATGAAGGAAAAGAAATGAGAGCTGTTTGTACTGAAAATAATAAATATTTAAAATAAATAAATGTGTATGTAATGAGACAGAAATATTAGAGGGAGGATAGAGAGAGAGAGAACAGACAGATAGAAACGCACACAGGAGAGAGAGAGAGAGAGAGAGAGAGAGAGAGAGAGAACATCAGCACACAACCACTGGAATCAAGGAGAGTATGTGAAGGCAGCACAAGAACGAGGGAGAGAGAGAAACAGACTGATGGAGACAGAGAGAGACTGAGTGATAGCGGGTTGGCAGGTGGACAGATGAAAGAGCTGGATAGAAAAAGATGCTTCAGCTTTGTGAGTGTTTCCAGCATCATGAGGACGATACAGAACAAGCTGCACAAACAGACTGACATATCAGCAGCTTCCTCCTGATTTAAATCAAGCAGGATCACTAACCAACACAACTCTACTCATCTGGATCACACCAGGTAAAAAAATACAGTAGTTTTACACTACATACATTTTAAATGGAAATGCAGATTGTTGAGTTATAGTAACCTAAAAGTATAAACAATATAGCACTGATTTTTTTTTTTTTTTCATTCAAAGACTTTCAGGTTTTGTTACATGTGAAGGAAATAACATTTATGAATGATTCTGATTTTATGTCTATGGAGTATGGATAACTATACTGTCAACAGAAATAAAATCATTCATAAATGGTATGTCCTTCACACATAACAAGACCTCAAAGTCTTTGAATTGTATTAGAGAACATGATGTTTTAGATCTGTAACTGTGTGTGAAGAGGGGAGAGAGAGAGCAAGCAGTTTCCTTCATTCATACAAAAGCTTATACACAAATACATCAAAAAGAAACAACACATCATCTAAAAAATATAAACACTATAATGATACCCAGTATGAAAATATGAGTTAAAGGAAACACAATTCTGTCCCAATTTTGAAAAAAAAGAAAAGAAAAAAAAGAAAAAAAAGACGATTTATTATTATTTTAAATTATTATTATTATTGAGCATGATTTATAATTTTTTAATCCTATTAGTTTTATATAAAATATCCTTGATTATATATCATATATGAGGGACTATCGGAAATGTAACCTCATAAATGTGTAACAGTCTGATAGAACTATATATATATAAACTGTATATGTAATGTTATTTGATATATCTATCATATAAAGTGGCAATTATAACAATAATTCGCTTTGTTCACTGAAAAAAATGAGGAAAAACAAATGAAAACCAGACTCACTGGTAGCTGCTTAACATGTTTATTTGTTTTCACACGTTTTGACAGTTCTGTGGGGAACTGTGTCTGACATTCCATTGTTGTGAAGATGAGATAAGTGTGAGATATTATTCATGATACTGTAATCTGATTACAGTCCTGCAGTTTTGTTTAAAGTCATAATTTCTGTTTGACATCTCAAAAAATCTTAAGCAACTCGCTTGCATATCACTGTATCACTGCTGTAGTTTTCACCAGTATGAGCTGTGTTATAAGTGGACAGTATCTTTCATATGTCATTCTCAGCTATTATCAGTAATAATGTGTGTTTAAAGCAGCACTTCATGTGACCTGTTCAGATGCTTCAGTATTTCATCACCATCGCAGAGAGGAAATGAAGGGACAGGTGATACTTCTGACCTCTTGGACAGATACTTGTCTGCCAATCCTTAGAGCCAATACTTTTAAATATGAAGACATTTTCAAAGTCTGAATGTTCCCAAAGCTATAAAGACAGATAGTTTATCTGATATTTTAAGTGTTCACAACTCAATCACATAAATCAGTATTTAAAATAATTTATCAAGACCTCAGAAATTATGAACAAGAAAATTACATATATTGCTTTTTATTTTTATGTAAACTGCTATTGATATTGATGTTGAGTTTACTCTTTATTTTAAAATCAGTTATTAAAACTTTGCTAATTTATTTTTGCATATAATCATAGCAGACTTAGTGGTTCATTAGTAGTTCATTTTATATATTAATGTCAAGTAGGTTTCGCTTAAAACATCTTTAGCAAAAACTCACAGACGTCATATATTATAATTATCTGAGCTCATTTTACACTTTAGTAACAGTATAAAATTGTTAGTGTATTTGAAGACTGAAAAATAAATATCTGTTTCTGCTTAAAGGATGCATGCAGAGCAGAAATGTGACGTCGTATCACTGTACTGCAGGAGGTCTGGCTAACCTGATTAACTGAAAGTCTCATTGCACTGACTGTGTACAAACTACTGGCAGGCTCACATCGACATCTACTGATGCTCTGCTGAACTAGAAAAGATCATTTAAAACAAACTGACAAGGAGCTATTGAATAGATATATAAGGTGAAAATGGAAATCTATTGTGTCTGTAAAAACTCAACAGGCAGATAAAATCAGACTCGGACATCTTAACACAAGCAGAGAGAATAAAGCATCCCAGTGAAGTATCTG
Source organism: Spinibarbus caldwelli (assembly GCA_039654775.1). Taxonomy (NCBI): domain Eukaryota; kingdom Metazoa; phylum Chordata; class Actinopteri; order Cypriniformes; family Cyprinidae; genus Spinibarbus; species Spinibarbus caldwelli. Next base: position 10,079,021 of record CM077220.1, on the reverse strand, counting down.
ATCTATTTATCTGCTGTCCTGTCTCCATGAGTCACAGTAATCGTCTGCTCCAAGGTCAACCTGAGTAAACATGAGTACAACAGTACAAAGCTTGCAGGCAGGAAAGTTATAATACCTTTTGGACCAATATGTACATTTCTCTTTGTACAGGTCTATCAGATTGTTACATTTATGAGGTTACATTTCCAATAGTTCCTCATATATGAGATATAACCAAATACATATTATATAAAGATGAATAGGATTGAAAAATGATAAATCACGCTCAATAATAATAATAATAATAATAATAATATATATATATATATATATATATATATATATATATATATATATATATATATAAAGTTGAGTGGAAGGAAAAAGTGTGGAAGAAAAAGATGCACAACCAACCGAGAGAACCGCAGCCTTATGAGGATTGTCAAGCAAAATCGATTCAAGAATTTGGGTGAAGTTCACAAGGAATGGACTGAGACTGGGGTCAAAGCATCAAGAGCCACCACACACAGACATGTCAAGGAATTTGGCTATAGTTGTCGTATTCCTCTTGTTAAGCCACTCCTGAACCACAGACAACGTCAGAGGCGTCTTACCTGGGCTAAGGAGAAGAATAACTGGACTGTTGCCCAGTGGTCCAAAGTCCTCTTTTCAGATGAGAGCAAGTTTTGTATTTCATTTGGAAACCAAGGTCCTAGAGTCTGGAGGAAGGGTGGAGAAGCTCATAGCCCAAGTTGCTTGAAGTCCAGTGTTAAGTTTCCACAGTCTGTGATGATTTGGGGTGCAATGTCATCTGCTTGTGTTGGTCCATTGTGTTTTTTGAAAACCAAAGTCACTGCACCCGTTTACCAAGAAATTTTGGAGCACTTCATGCTTCCTTCTGCTGACCAGCTTTTTAAAGGTGCTGATTTCATTTTCCAGCAGGATTTGACACCTGCCCACACTGCCAAAAGCACCAAAAGTTGGTTAAATAACCATGGTGTTAGTGTGCTTGACTGGCCAGCAAACTCACCAGACCTGAACCCCATAGAGAATCTATGGGGTATTGTCAAGAGGAAAATGAGAAACAAGAGACCAAAAAATTCAGATGAGCTGAAGGCCACTGTCAAAGAAATCTGGGCTTCCATACCACCTCAGCAGTGCCACAAACTGATCACCTCCATGCCACGCCGAATTGAGGCAGTAATTAAAGCAAAAGGAGCCCCTTCCAAGTATTGAGTACATATACATTAAATGAACATAATTTCCAGAAGGCCAACAATTCACTAAAAATGTTTTTTTTTATTGGTTTTATGAAGTATTCTAATTTGTTGAGATAGTGAATTGGTGGGTTTTTGTTAAATGTGAGCCAAAATCATCACAATTAAAAGAACCAAAGACTTAAACTACTTCAGTCTGTGTGCATTGAATTTATTTAATACACGAGTTTCACAATTTGAGTTGAATTACTGAAATAAATGAACTTTTCCACGACATTCTAATTTATTGAGATGCACCTGTATATACATACATATAAAATTATATATTATGTATGTTATATAAAGATTACTAGTACTGAAAATAGGACTGAAAAATATGCATAATAATAATAATAATAATAATAATAATAATAAATATGATTCTATTTACAGTAACTATATGTGTGTGCATTTCTAAATACAGTGCATTCAGAAAATATTCAAACCCCCTTCACTTTTTTTCAATTTTGTTATGTTGCTGTCATGTTTTTGGTCTTGTTTTGCCCTTATTTCTTCCCGTGTTTCCTTATTTGGTCACCTTCCTGTCCTTGTTTAGTTTCATTGATTAATCCCCGACACCTGTGTTTTGAAATTATCCTGTGTTTATTAGTTCCTGCCTGTTCAGTTCTCCTTGGTCTGGTCTACTCGTTACGTTCCCTGTGTTTTTTTTTTGTTTATATTCAAGCTTTCATGTTGGATTATCCCCTGTGTTTTAATTTATTAAAGACTATTGATTGTACTCCTTATTTCCCTCGTGCTCCTTCCATCAGCGTATCATGACAGAACACCCGACCAACACAGTAACCTCCGTGTTTTCCCCTCCGTTTGTTTTCTCGTTTTATTCAGTGCCTTTTCTTCCATTGTGTTCCCTGTACGGATCCCTTCATCCACCCGGAATACCTCCTCAATACCACACCAAACTGTTCCTGGTCCTCGCCAACCTCTCCAGCTACCCGGACAACATGCTCTATGCGTTCTATGACACCAGCCTCAACTCGGCGTACAGAGCGCCATCATCCGAGAAGGCCCTCGAGCATGTTTCGCCACCTTTTTGGAGTGGACACTGGCGAGACACGGATCCCTGTTCACCGTCTGTCCCGAGGGAGATCTCGCTAGTGCCACTCCGGACCCAGAGCCCAGCCCACCATCTCCTCACTGCGCGGAGCGCAAGTCCAAGCCCACCGAGGACAGAAAGTCAGTTCCCACCGCGATCAATGAGCCAGTGCAATACAAAGCAACTGAGTGGAGGATCGCCCCGGATGAAGAGCCCAGTCCGTCCGAGCAGGTGCGAGAACTGGTGACCACACCCGTGGTGAGAGCGCGGAGTGGAGCTCCGCCCCCCGCACCGTGGCTGACAGTAAGCTTGTTTTGGACCTGGATAGAGGAGAGGCAGAAAAGGACTTAATTGATTGGGAGGCTGACCTGCTCCCTCTACTCCCTCCTTCTTCGGAGCCCTCTGTTACCCCTGTTCCCATGTCCTGCCCGGAGAGGGCTCCGGTTCCCTTGTCCAGCCCAGAGGGGGCTTCCGATCTTCCGATCCAGAGTTTAGCCCTGAAAGCCCGGAGGCTCACAAATGCGGGTGGGAGGGCGGGCATTTGTGAGCCATCTGGATCTCCAAGGCCTGGACTCCGCCTCGGCCCGTTGACCCAGCTGCTCCACCTCGGCTCCTAGCTCCCTCGCCTCCACCGTCACCCGTCGATCCACCAGCTCCACTGGGCTCCCTCGTCCCTTTGGCTCTGCCTTAGTCAGGCGTCGACCCGCCATCGCCTCAGGACTCCGCTTCTCTGGCTGCACCTCATCGTTCCGTCCCACCGGCTCTGTTGGGCTCCTTCCTCCCGCCAGCTCCACCTTGGTCCTCAATCGCTCCGGTTCCACCGTGGATCTCCGGTTCTCCACCTCCGCTTTGGTCGTTGGCTCTCTGTCTCCGCCTCGGGCTCCTCCTCCACCTGCTCCGCCGCCATTGGTCGGCCTCCTGGAGTCAGCGGCCATTCCTCCTCCATGGCTCCACCCTCCGTCAGCTCCACCGTGGGTTGACATTATGGCTGTGGCCTGGGTCCTGCTGTGCTTCTCCTGCTCCGGGCCCCTCCTGTCTCCTCCCTCCTTCGTCACCTCCCTGGACTCTGTCTGCCCGCTCCCACCTCCCCGGTGGAATTGTTATGGCGCGGGATGTGCCATCCAGGAGGGTGGGAGTAATGTCATGCCCCTGGACTGTGTTGGTTGTGTTTTCCCTCCCCATGTGTTCCGTGTCCCAGTTAATTGACTTATTCCATGCACCTGTGTTCCCCTGATTGTCCTGTGTTTAAAAGCCCCAGTCTGTTTAGTTTATGTTTGTCGGGTCTACTTGGTGTCTACGTGTGATGCTCCAGAGCCTTTTGTGTGGATTTCCCCTGTGTTCTACGGATTAAAGACTATTGATTGTACTCCTCATTTCCCTCGTGTTTCTACACCTTGATTGGAGTCCACCCGTGGTAAAATAAACTGATTGGACATGATTTGGAAAGGCACACACACCTCTCTATAAAAGAACTCACAACTGACAATGCATATCAGAGCGAAAACCAAGCCATGAGGTCAAAGGAACTGCCTGCAGAGCTCAGAGACAGGATTGTATTGAAGCACAGATCTAGGGAAGGTTACAAAAAAATTTCTGCTGCACTGAAGGTTCCCAAGAACACATTGGCTTCCATAATTCTCAAATGGAAGAAGTTTAGCAAAACCAGGACTTTTCCAAGAGCTGGTCGCCCAGCCAAACTGAGCAACTGATGGAGAAGGGCCTTGTCTAGACTGGTGACCAAGAAGCTGATGGTCACTCTAGTTGAGCTCCATGATCATATATGCAGATGGGAGAAACCTACAGAAGGACAAACATGACTGCAACACTCCACCTGTCTGGGCTTTATGGCGGTGTGGCCAAACTCAATCCTCTCCTCAGTGAAGACACATGAAAAGACATTTGGAATTTGCAAAATAGCACCTAAAGGAGCCTCAGACTGTGAGAAACAAGTTTCTCTGGTCTGATCAACCTCAATTCCAAACATCATGTTTGAAGGAAACCAGCTCTGCTCATCACCTGCAGAGCAGCATCCAAAAAGTAAAGTGTGCTGGTAGCAGCCTCATGCTTTGGGGCTGTTTTTCAGCAGCAGGGACTGAGGGACTCGTCAGAGTAGAAGAAAAGCTCAGTGCACAAAAATATAGCGATAGCCTTAATGAAAACCCAGTCCAGAGCATTCAGAACCTCAGACTGGGCCGAAGGTTCACCTTCCAACATGACAATGACCCTAAGCACACAGCCAAAGCAACACAGGAGTGGCTTAGGGACAACTCTGTGAATATCCTAGAGTGGCCCAGCCAGAGCCCTGACTTGAACCCTATCGAACATCTCTGCAGAGACCTGAAAATGGCTGTCCACTGATGGTCCCCATCCAACCTGACTGAGCTTGAGAGGATCTGCAAAGAAGAATGGCAGAAAATCCCCCAATACAGGTGTGCAAAGCTTGTCGTGTCATACCCAAAAAGACTCGAGGCTGTAATTGTTGCCAAAGGTGCTTCAACTAAGTAGCCTACTTAGTATACTTCTGAATACTTATGTAAATGTGATATTTCAGTTTTTTCTTTTTAATAAATTTACAGACATTTCTAAAATTCTGTTTTCACTTTGTCATTATGAGGTACGGAGTGTAGATTACTGAGAATAAAAAAATTAATTTAAACAATTGTAGTATCAGGCTGCAACATAACAAAATTGAAAAAGTGAAGAGGGTCTGAATACTTTCTGAATGCACTGTATTTAATATACAACACAAAATAAATAGGCCTACAAGAATTAATGATCAGTTATGATTATTACAACAACAATAATAGCCATTGTATTACTACTACTACTACTACTACTACTTCTACTACTATCATTAAAATAAATAGACAGACAGACAGCACCTTGTCAAACCCCAAGGCCATGCACTTTACAATCAATGTGCATATAAATCAACCAGCAAATTATAAGTGACAGATAATAGGCCTAAAATAAAATATTGCAGATCATATAGTTCAATGCTTTGTGAAAATAAAATCTGAAAGTAACAAGAATTCAGTCTGATCTTCATTGATCAATCCTACAATATCAAAAACAATATTATGTATTGATAGTTTCACTCTATGTCAATAAAAGTGTCTACAGCAATTCTGCAAAATTTAATCACTCTTGTAATCCAGTGCTGACCTCATGATGTTGCCACAAGATGGAGTCTGTGTGTTTGCTAGGAAGTTTTCTTAACAAATGCTCTATTTAAATGCACATCAGAATGTGGTTTCATCGATCATGTTCACATTCATTTTCTCTTGTAGCTGCACACTCACTAAATAAAATACCCTCCCTCCTCTCCCACAGCCAGTACAAGAGTAGAGTGGTGTGAGGCACTGTACAGAGACGTGACATGCGTACAGATGCTGAGATGAGCTCGTTTAATATCCCCCGCTGCAGCTCGCATTTTCTGACTGATTCTGCGATGGTCAACTGGTGCCGTGCAAACAAGCAACACAATAACACGTGACAGCCATTGCTCTCTTTCTGCCGCCAGTAGCAATGTGTGCCACAAATTACCCAACAAACTCTTTTATTATAATAATAAGAAGTAGGGAAGTTAAGACCTTTGCGTTATTAATGGCGTGTGGAAATTACATTAAAATTTCAAAAGACAAAAAGTAATAGCTTAACATCACAACACATTACCTCAGAGAAGAAAAGAAGCAACAACAGTATTTTACCAAAGAAAAATGTCCAAAAATGGGGTGTGGGAAAATGTTGCCTTCAAGCATCATTGTAAATATGCACTTGAAAAATCACGTGCTAATGCTTTTACAAGCAATTAATTTTTCTCATAAAACAGATTAAAAATCTTATAGATTTATATGGAGGCATACGAGCCATATCTAGGGCCAAGAATGTCATACACTCTCAGGAAAAAAGGTACAAAAGCAGCGACCGATGCAGTACCCTTTCAAAAGATGCATTTTTGTACCTTATTTGGGGCACATATTAGTGCTGCCCCAGTGATAGCTTTGTACCTTTTTTCTGAGAGTAAATATTGATGGAGGGCTCTTTTGGCTTTCACCAGCAAACACTCACTTAGCAACCATCCAGAAACACCTATCTTATCACATAGAAACCATCCAAAACATGATAACAACCTCATAGAAATACCTTGGTAACCACCCACAACACTAGTATCGTGACAGTAAACAAGCTGAAGTCACATTTCCTTCAGAAAAATGTGCAAATCACTGCAACAGTGTGGAAATGTTGATTTACATTACTACAATGTAAACAATAAATGGTTGAGAACAGGCAAATTGATGCATTGATATTGTAAAAGGTCTTACATTACAATGCAACAAATAACTAACAATAATGACAAAATAACAACAAAAGTTTAAATGAAGTTAACAAACAGCAAAACATTTATCTTAGGAAAGTAACCACAAATGAACCAAAAATTAAAATTCGGTCATCATTTACTCACCCTCAGGTTGTTCCAAACCTGTATGAGTTTCTTTCTTCTGTTAAACACAAAAGAAAGTATTTCGAAGAATTTTGGTAACCACACAGTTGCCTTCCATAGTATTTTTTTTCCATATTGTGGAAGTCAATGACTACCAGCAACTGTTTGATTGCCCACATTCTTCAAAATACCCTCTTTTTTTCAACAGGTGAAAGAAAGGCATACAGATTTGGAACAACTTGAGGGTAAATTACGTCAAATTTTAATTTTTTTGGGGTAAACTATCCCTTTAAGAATCACCAAAATAAATGTATATCCTAGTGAGACATTGCTGCTAGAGTATTATCTGTAAATTTTAGTGTGTGCATGAGCGAGAAGATAAAGCGAGGCAGGCTGATACTCAATCGCCACAGAAACTTACTTTGATTATAATGATAATGATGACCAGATGATGTCCTTTTCAACATAATGGCTCTGTAGGCTGTTGTTGAGTGAGCTGCATTTGAAGACCACCGCACACACGTACACACACACACACACACACACACACACACAAACACAAACACAAACACAAACACACACACACACACACACACACACACAGTGTTACAAAGCATGTTGAGTTGGATTAACGGGAGCCAATTCTGTCACATGACATGATGTGAAGGTTTGAAACACTGTCTTTGTTTATTGCCCTTTTAGTATACAATGACACATACAGAGATGCCAGAAAAGCACGTTATTGTCCTTTTACCATGATTTTAAAGGGTAGTCTGTCATATCCGCATACTATAGCCACACGCTTTTGTGTTAATCAAATGCTTTGTGTTCAGTAAAAGGTGCTAAAAGCATCAGTCACATTTGTCCAAAGATGTGTTTTGTACTCTGTTTTATTCAGACTTCAGCATTGATGTTTATTACATTCCTATTAGTGCGTCAACTAACGTCATAGTTAAAACATGGTGCATTTGTGGGAGGGTGACACAAATATGATGCATTTGCAAATTAGGCTTTACAAATATTAATTGCAACAACAACCCTTGACACCAGTCTGCTTCGTTTGCTATAATTTTCATTTTATATTCACTGCAAAATCTAATTTTATACAGACTGTTTTGCAAATTAGCCTTGCTTTTATGTTCAATATGTAGAAGATTTTAAAAATGAGCGGATTTTCAGCACATTTATCTAACTCAGATCTTTTTTTTTTCTGTAGTTCTTTTTCTTAAAAATGACAATCTTTAAGCATCCTCAAGTATGTGTTGATTACTAAGGCACATTTTGTGTAGGCAGTGATTGCTTGTCAAAAAAATCCTCTAATATGCAGCACATAGCATGAATATCTAAATGCTAGTATCTATATATATAGAGCTAGGTATATTACTTACAAATCGTAATCCGTTACTGTTTCCAAATTACATGACAAAAATTGCAATTAGTAACGTAATCTACCATGAACATACAAATGTGATACTTTATTATTAAAATATCTATTTTAAAATTTCAAATAAAAATATATTAGGCGAAAGAGGATCAGATGACAAAAAAGTTGGTGAATTTGTAATTTTTTGTGCATTTTAATATGTTTGAAAGACAAACACCTTCAAAAGTAATACATACTGAGTGATAATTCAAATAAAAATGAATGTGTTCATCAGTAGTTGATTATTGAAAAATTATTGCGTTTGTGTAAATAATATGTAAATCAAGTAATCCATAAAAAATAACTGTAGTCTGATTACAAGTATTTTAAAATGTTATTACAAGTACTTAATTTTTGGAATCTGATTACGTAATCCAAATTACATGTAATTAGTTCCCCTTTCAGTTGGTCACTCCGAGTCACGTCAGATGACCAGTCCACTTCAAGTGTAACTAAACGAGCCAATGGACATTGGCATGCGATTATTGCATCCAGCTGCTGCTGATCACAGCATGAGTATAAGAGGCAGCAGATGCACTGCATTAATTCATCCTTTCGCTTCGGAGCCGAGCGGTCGTGCATCACTACTGCTCTCTACTTCGGTGTTGCAGAGAGAACGAGAGTGCGGGCGTTACAGCAACAGCAGCAGTGGTCACGATCTCGCGGCTTCAACAAAGATCGTGCAGACAGCCACACCAGGAGTGCGCGGTGACCAGCTCCCCTGCGTGCTTCAGCACTAAAAGAGCAATTTCTCTAAAAGACCAACACGGGTGATCGCGTCTTTTTAAAGATGTCTTATCTCCTGTGCGTTTCTGGGTGTGGTTGCTTCCTGGCGCCTCAGGACTGTCACGATCGCTGCCTCACGTGTCTGGCCATTCAGTACGCTGAGGAAGCTTTCGTGGATGGTTCATGTTCTTCTTGTGGGGACATGACCATCTCGGAGTTGCATAAAAGACTCTGCTATGTCAAACATGGCGGAGTCTCTCTGCCGTGATCCAGCGTTCGTCCCGGGGCCCGGGGCGGCGCTGCGTCCGGTGGAGTCAGAGGTGATTTGTGGATCACGGTGAGGGAGTCCCCAAGTGGAGCTCCTCACCCCTCAAGCACTCCGCAGCTGGTGGAGCTGCCGTTGGAGCGGGCTGGGCCCACTCGTTCCTTCAGTGCCCCCTCTGACGACCAGATGTCGATTGCTGCAGCGGATGGCGAGCCCTCTCTCTCCGGGGATGACGACTCGGCTGCGTTGCCCCCTTCGGGTGTGGTAGCGTTGTCCGAGCCAGACCCAGAGATGACGGCTATGCTTTTCTGGGCCGCTGAGAATGTCGGGCTCGTGTGGAATCCTCCACCGCGTCCCGATCCTTCGAGGCTGGATGAATGGTTTCTCGGTGGAGGTCGCGCTGGTTCTCAGTGCCCCCTCCAGTACCATTCTTCCTGGAGGTGCATGAGGAGCTCACTAGATTGTGGAGGGCACCTTGCACTGCCCGAAATAAATCTTGTGGCTCCTCCGCCCTCACAACCCTCCATGGTGGGGTCGCTTTGGGGTACGCGGGCATCCCCTCGGTGGAGCAGTCTGTGGCCATGCAACTGTGTCCAACAGCCGCTACCACTCTGCGGGCTGACCCGTGTCTCCCCTCACGGGCCTGTAAGTATTTGTCAGGCCTAACTGGCAGTTCTTTCAGAGCCTATGGGGGGGCAGCTTCTGCCCTCTACGCCATGGCGTTACTGCAGGTCCACCAGGCCAAAGCCCTGAAAGACCTGCACGAGGGTGGCCACGACCTGGCGGTTCTACATGAACTGCCTGCTGCGACAGACCTCGCGCTTCGAGCGACGAAGGTGACTGCACAGTCTCTGGGTTGTGCGATGTCCACGCTAGTGGTCCAGGAGCGCCATCTCTGGCTGTGTCTGGTTGACATGAAGGAGCAGGAGAAGGTACAGTTTCTGAATGCTCTCGTGTCACAGACCGGCCTTTTCGGCGACGCTGTCAAGAGCTTTGCCCAGCAGTTCTCAGCAGCACAGAAGCAGACTGAGGCGATCAAACACATCATGCACCGGAGGAAACCTGCTGCTTCCACCCCAGTGCAGCCCCTCAGCCTGCTCGTTACCGTGGGCGCCCCCCCTGCGGTTGCCCCCGCTCCTGCGCAGCTGCAGCAGCCTTCCACCAGGCAGCGTCATGGAGCCGGTCGCAGGCAGGACGCCCAGCCCGTCCAAGCACCCGCCAAACCTGGCGGCAAGCGCAAGTGCAAGAGGCCCTGAGACGGGCGACCCAGAGATGGTGGAGACTGCTCATCGGGAGATGGTGACTGCTCCACTCCCTCCCCCGGAGGAGGGCCGGGTGGAGAACCTTTTGTTTCATTTTGTTCCGCTGCTGGCCCAGCAGCCAGCGGTACCCAAAACATCAATAAAGAGCGGTCTCCTCAATCTCTGGGTCTCAAGAGGAGGAGAGTGGTGATCCGTGCATCACAGGATCGCTTCCCTCCTTCTCTCTCGCCAGCAGGCAGTGGGTGGTTGCCCAAGAGCACCCCTCCTGCCCATTCGTGGAACCATGTAAGGGCGGTAACACTTGAGTCCCCGCTTCATGTCGTCACATGCTGGGCTGTCACAAGCCTCAAGCCGGGTTCCTGTGTTTCCTCCAGCACGAGGAGGAATCAGGTGAGTGTTACACTGCACACTAGACCCCGCCCCCTGCCGTCATAGGCCAGGTGGTCACAGGTCCCGGGCTGGGTCCCTGTGTTCCACCTCGCTGCCCCACCGTGGGTACGTTGGTGGCCCCGTTGGTTCCGCTGGCACGGTCTCTCGTAGCCTGGCTAGCGCTCCCTAGTCCGTCCCGGTGGCTCCTCTGAACCATCAGACTCAGCTACGCGATTCAGTTCACCAGGCATCCCCCCAAGTTCAGGGGCATTCAGTTTACTTCAGTCAAGGCCACCGATGCCTCTGTCTTGCGTGCGGAAATCGCAGTCCTGCTGGCGAAGGACGTGATAGAGCCGGTCCCTCCAGCTGATATGAGGTCGGGGTTTTACAGCCCTTACTTCATTGTGCCCAAGAAAAGCAGTGGGTTACGACCGATCTTGGATCTGCGAGACTTCACAAGATGCCATTCAAGATGTTGACGCAGAAACGCATTTTTGGGTGCATCCGTCCCCTACATTGGTTTGCAGCGATCGACCTGAAGGACGCGTACTTTCATGTTTCGATTCTCCCGAGACACAGGCCATTCCTGAGATTCGCGTTCGAGGGCCGGGCATGTCAGTACAAGGTCCTGCCCTTCGAGCTGTCCCTTTCACCTCGCGTCTTCACCAAAGTCACAGAGGCGGCCCTTGTTCAACTGAGAGAACGGGGTGTGCGCATCCTCAACTACCTCGACGACTGGCTCATACTTGCACAGTCTCGAGAGCAGTTGGGCGCACACAGGGACCTGGTGCTCAGGCACCTCAGCCAGTTGGGCCTTCGGGTCAATTGGGGAAAGAGCAAACTCGTGCCAATGCAGAGGATCTCTTTTCTCGGCATGGAGTTGGATTCAGTCAACCAGACAGCACGCCTCACCCAGGAACGTGTTCAGTTGGTGCTGAACTGCCTCAAGACTTTATCAGGCAGGACAGCGGTCCCACTGAAACACTTTCAGAGGCTCCTGGGGCATATGGCTGCAGCTGCGGCCATAGTTCCGCTCGGTCTGCTCCATATGAGACCGCTTCAGCACTGGCTCCATGGCCGAATCCTGAGATGGGCGTGGAAATGCGGTACTCACCGGGTTCAGATTACACCGGCCTGCCGCAAGACCTTCAGCCTGTGGTCAGATCCCTCGTTCCTTCGGGCAGGAGTGCCCCTGGAGCAGGTATCCAGGCATGCTGTGGTATTCACGGATGCCTCAGCCACCGGCTGGGGAGCCACGTACAATGGGCACGCAGTGTCAGGGGTATGGATGGGTCCCCAACTGCGTTGGCATATCAATTGCCTTGAGTTGCTGGCAGTACGCCTTGCCCTGAGCCGCCTCAGAGGGCGCCTTCGGGGCAAGGAGGTTCTGGTCCGTACGGACAACACTGCTGATCCTGAGATCCTAATAATCCCCATCCACTGAATTGGCTCTATCTCTATCTCTCTCTCTCCTCTCCACCTGTAGCTGGTGTGTGGTGAGCGCACTGGCGCCGTTGTCCTGTGGCTGCCGTCGCATCATCCAGGTGGATGCTGCACACTGTTGGTGGTTGAGGAGGGACCCCCCACATGGTTGTAAAGCGCTTTGGGTGTACGACAATACACAATAAAGCGCAATATAAATGCATCATTCATTCATTCATTCAAATGCATCATTCATTCATTCATTCACTGCGACTGTTACATATATCAACCAGCAAGGCAGTTTACGCTCCCGTCGCATGTCGCAACTCGCCTGCCACCTCCTCCTCTGGAGTCAGAAACATCTGAGGTCCCTTCATGCCATCCACATCCCAGGGGTGTTCAATCAGGTGGCCGACGAGCTGTCTCGAGCGGCACTTCCTGGGGAGTGGAGACTCCATCCCCAGGTTCAGCTGATTGGAGTCGGTTCGGAGTTGCTCAGGTAGACCTGTTTGCATCTCCGGAAACCACCCACTGCCATTGGATCTACTCCCTATCAGAATCAGAATCAGAATCAGAATTAGCTTTATTTGCCAGGTGTGCGCAAACACACAAGGAATTTGCTGTGGTTTTTGAAGGTGCTCCTGGTACATACATACATACATACATACATACATACACATCTGACATGAGAACAGAAAAACATTTAAAAAGTAAGACTTAATAATAAATAAAATTAATGTGTAGGGCCTGCGCAAATATGTGTTCCCCCCAGTGAGCCTGCTAGCACAGGCACTGTGCAAGATCAGGGAGGACGAGGAGCAGGTCCTGTTAGTGGCTCCATATTGGCCCAACAGGACCTGGTTCCCCGAACTCATGCTCCTCGCGACAGCCCCTCCCTGGCCGATTCTTCTGAGGAAGGATCTGCTTTCTCAGAGACGGTGCACCCTCTGGCACCCGCGTTCAGACTTGTGGAAACTCCATGTGTGGTCCCTGGATGGGACGCGGAGGTTCTAGGTGACCTGCCCCAGGAGGTAGCTCTCACTATCGCTTCAGCACGAGCACCGTCCACAAGACGGGCCTATGCGCTGAAGTGGAACCTGTTTGTCGAATGGTGTTCCTCTCACCATGAGGACCCCCGGAAATGTTTGATCAGAGCCGTGCTTTCCTTTTTTGCAACAAGGGTTGGAGTGTAGGCTGTTCCCCTCCACCCTTAAGGTGTACGTTGTTGCTATTTCCGCCTACCACAACCCCATAGAGGGGAGGTCGGTGGGGAAGCATGATCTGGTCGTCAGGTTTCTTAGGGGGGCCAGGAGGTTAAATCCTCCGAGGCCTCCCTCCCTACCCTCTTGGGGATTTGGCATTGGTGCTAAGAGCCCTACAAACTGCCCCCTTTGAGCCACTGCAGTCAGTCGAGTTGAAGTTTCTCTCTATGAAAGCCCTACTCCTGACTGCGTTGGCCTCGATCAAGAGGGTGGGGGACCTGCAGGCATTTTCGGTCAACGAATCGTGCCTTGAGTTTGGACCGGCTGACTCCAGTGCAACACTGAGGCCTCGGCCCGGCTATGTGCCCAAGGTTCCTACCACTCCCTTCAGGGACCAGGTAGTGAACCTGCAAGCGCTGCCCCTGGAGGAGGCAGACCCAGCCCTAGCTTTGCTCTGTCCTGTACGCGCACCGCAACAGTACATGGATAGAACTCAAAGCTTCAGGACCTCAGAACAGCTCTTTGTCTGTTACGGAGGACAGCAGAAGGGGAAGGCTGTTCCCAAGCAGAGGATGGCCCACTGGATAGTGGATGCCATCACCTTGGCCTACGAAGCACAAGGTGTGCCCTGCCCACTCAGGTTGCGTGCTCACTCCACTAGGGGTTTCGCATCGTCCTGGGCGCTGGCTCGTGGTGCCTCGCTAGCAGACATCTGTAGAGCTGTGGGTTGGGCGACTCCCAACACGTTCGCTAGGTTTTATAGCCTACATGTCAAACCGGTTTCCTCCTGTGTTCTCACCTCAAACGGGTAGTGGCACTGAGAGGCCCGGCTCAGAGTCGGCTTGCGGCGTTCTTACGCCTAATTCTCCAAAGAGTTCCTTAAGCAGGAAAACCCTGTCGAGTTCTCCAGCACTCCGGTGTCCAGATGTGGCAGAGCGTCCGGCGCCAGGCCTTTCAGCCAATGAATTCTTGAAATCTGGTGTGAGGCTAGTGCCCATATGAGAGACCCTGCTGGGATCCCATATGTGTATTCCATGGTATGCTTATTAGAGCCATGTTTCCCCTGGCAGACCATGTTCTGTTGTCTCTAATGATGCAGCCTAAGCCATCTCAGAGACTTCCATGTGCAATAGGGCCCTACGGGTTACTTCACATGTCTAAATGTCACTTAACCCCCTCTGGGAGGAGGTGACTCCGCAGTGTGCCTCTTCCAAGCGGAAGGGCACGCTTCCTAATGTTATCCTAGTCCTACTGTTTGGGTTGCTCAAGGAACAACAGCAGTTGACCTTCTCTGTTTAGAGCCCGGTCCTATCATCTGCCTTATAGGAAGGATCAGGAAGCCTACACAGGGCACTGGAAGGGACAGCTCCTGTGGTGCTTTGGTAGGGATCCCAATTTCGTCGGTCATCTGACGTGACTCGGAGTGACCGACTGAAAGGGGAACGTCTCGGTTACGTATGTAACCCTCGTTCCCTGAAGTGTACCACCAAAGCTGCCGGGTCACCGGCTCGGCTTCTCAGTGAAAGCAAGAATTAATGCGGTGCATCTGCTGCCTCTTATACTCACGCTGTGATCAGCGGCACCTGGATGCAATAATCTCATGCCAATGTCCATTGGCTCGTTTAGTTACACTCGAAGTGGATTGGTCTCTCTGGCGAGATCCCAATTTCGTCGGTCATCTGACGTGACGTCTCCGTTCCCTCCTTCAGGGAACGAGGGTTACATATGTAACTGAGACGTTACTACCCAGCTCTGTATCTATGTATATAAGATGAGATAAGAATTTAAATAAGATGTACAGTGTATTCAAAGTGTAAGGATCAAGATCTCTACTTGATGGCTACATCTCAAAAATGGTAGCTGGGGGAAAAAACATTGATGTGAAACTAGATTTATGAAGGATTTCTCCTGTTCATCATCTCAGACATCCTTATTTGTCATTGACCAGCTACACCCAATTTTCACATACCTCTTCTTCCAGCCACAATACTAACTTGTGCCACTATTTGAGACATCACTGTGACCTGAGAGAGAGAGAGACAGAGACAGAGAGCGAGGACAGAAACTCTGGAGCTGGAGGAAAATGTCAGAGAACAGTGATGGAGTTTTCCTCTCCACTGTGAACTCATTCTCACTTATTCTCTTTCCCTCTTTTTCACTCCCTTGATCTTCGCCTCTGTCTTTCATCATGAGCTCCTCCAGCATGTCTTAACTCACTCTCGGTTGTATGTGTGAGTCGGTCCACCTGTGACCTGCTCCTCTTTCACAATCCTTTCTTTTTTTTATCCCACTGTGTTCTGTGCTCCTGCTGGTTCTCACTTTTTGTGTATCTGTTCAAGGTCCATTTCCCCTGTCACTCTTTTCTCTTCTCTTTCACTCGCTTCACTTTCCTTTTCAACCGTTCTTTCATTCTCCTCGCTTTTTAGTATCATCCTCATTTCTATTCCATCCCATGCTTCTTTAAACCTTCTAGCATTGCTTCTCCTATATGAGCAGAAGAGCACATCACAAACATGCAATTATAGATGGCCATTGCATAATGAAAAGGCTTTTGTTTTGGCATCAGCACGTGTCCTTTTGGAGATTACAGCAGTGAATGCACTATTTACCGTGTGAGAGG
Source organism: Spinibarbus caldwelli (assembly GCA_039654775.1). Taxonomy (NCBI): domain Eukaryota; kingdom Metazoa; phylum Chordata; class Actinopteri; order Cypriniformes; family Cyprinidae; genus Spinibarbus; species Spinibarbus caldwelli. The sequence goes on along the minus strand of CM077220.1, from coordinate 10,062,999 downwards.
GTTTGAAATGCTTTGTAGATAATGTAATTTCCCTTTCTCCACCTTTTGATACATCGAGGTTAAGTATGTATCATTAAAGCACGGAACCTTAATATGTGCTAAACTGATTATATTTATATAAGAACCATTTCACTGTAAACAGGTAGCAGCTATGATGAAAAATATATGAATTAAGCTTTTGGAGTCCTTTCACCTGAAAATTATTAAACAAAAGTATAGACAAGTCACATTTATTTATATAGCTTGTACAAAATGCAAATTGCAAGCAGCTTCACAGTAACAAACAGAAAAATGATGCTAAATTAATTTTAAAACATTCAATTTAGCTATAAAGCAGCTCTACAAAAGACAATAGTGTCATTCTTTGGTTCAAGTAGTTCAATGTTGATTCAGTTCAGTTTAATAACAGTGTCAATGTCCCAAAGTTCATTAATTAGGAAATAATTTCAAAGGCAGCTCTACAGAAGACAATAGTCTCATTATCCAGCTCAGATTCAGTGTTGAATCAATTTAGTTCAGTAACAGTCTCAATGTTGTGTTAATTGATTTTTTGATTTAACATTCAAAGCAGAAAAGTATTGAAAGCAGAGAATCAAGGCTTTTTTATTTGAGGAAATTACCTGGGTGGTAGTTTTCATAAAAGAAAATACATTTGGGCTATAAATACAGGTACAATTTGGAACCATTTTTGTTTAAACATGGCTTTAAAAAGTCCCCAGTAAAAACACACCATAGTGATTGTTATTAGCAATAACACAACTGGGCGCTTGGACTTATCTAGTTTTAGAAAAATGTTCCATCTTTCCAAATAGAGATCTTTATCTCTCTCTGCTTGAAACTGTAAAATTGAATGGCAGGGGAGAGGAGCAGCTTTATTTATTATCTGGGCTCCTGTGTTCAAAATTCTGCTCACAGTATTGTTTTCTTCAGCATTAGCTGTTTTATACATTGCTGGCGCAAACACAAAGCCATTTGTATTCCAGCCATTCGTGTTATTAGCTTACCAGATTTGTGCTTAACATTGCATTTGCCTTTTGGATGATCAGGGGCACTAGCTGCCCAGCTTGAGCTGTAAGGAGGTGCAGGGGTTAGTGTTTTCTCTCCTCTCCTTTTCATTACTTTCTCATTTAGTTGGCATCACCATGGTCAAGTCCTACAGCAGGATGTTTGCTCTTTGTGAGCAAACAGATTGAAGTCAAAGGTGTCTCTGTGTTTTCATGTCTTCTAATTGAAGAGGGGGATGGCTGAGAGAGCTTTCGGACACACTCGCACACGCTCATGCATCCACAATGGCACGGATGACAAATATATCTCACTTCTAATCTCTGAATCCATTTTATATCCAGGGCAAATAGATATGCAGAGACACACACTCAGACAGGGATGAACAGGTGTTTCAAAGTATTTTTCTCAATTTGTAATTCCACCTTTTCCATTAAAAAAAGCTTAAACATTCTTTAAATAAGATAAATGACTATAGTAAATTACTAATTATTTACCACAAATTGCAAATAATTCTGGCTAGTGATTCTTTTAAGCATAAACCTCACAAAATGTCAAAGTTTAGCATATTGGAACATATTGGAATGCAGGATGCAAAAATTTTGTGAATGAACTCTAAACCAATTGAGTAAAAATAAATAAACTTTAATTATTAAAAAAAAAAAAACACCTTTGTGCTGTGTTGGAAATTCTTTACCTGAAGGTAAAAAAGGGTCAAAATAGCTTATAAATCTGTCATTGATATATAATCACCAAATATTGGATTCAATATTTTTATGCACCTTGGTTTTTGAGTGAAAAAAAGCATTATTTGTGGATAATTTAAGCAATATTCACTCAAAATCTGAGGTTCATAAGCTCACTTCATGGAGCCGACAATTAATTATTCCCAAAAAGAACAACAAAACCTGTGCTAATATAAAGAAAAGAAGTTGATAAAAATATTAAATCCAATATTTGGTGATAATATTGCATAACATGAAATTTATATGCAATTTTTTGTAGGCTGGTATTTTTTGATTGGGAATGCCACAAGTGTGACAAGCTTTTAAGAAAATCCCTAAAAAGAAAGTTTAGGAAGTTGTTATACTCTGTCCAATGCGATAACATTAACTAGAATTTTTTGGGAAAAAGAAAATCCTCTCCTGGTCCAAATGTAACACATGAGGGTTAAGGATGTTAAGATATTTTAAGTTTTTTTGCAGTAATCAGACACCTTATGATTGCCATCAGTGCCTTTAACTAACATGTTTTTTTTTTTATTTTTTTTTATTTTATAGATCTTAACGACACCTGGAACAAAGGAATACCAGCAAAACAAAGCAAACCAAATATATTACACCTAAACTCCTCTAGCCATCTCTCTTTTCTTGATGGTACGATTGAACAGCTTCAACTCCAGATGAACTAATCTTGATTTAACAATATGCTGTGGATCACGTTGTCCACTGGGAGGCTGTTTTTGCAGCAAGAGCACATGGAGAGTAATGTCGTAATACTTTGATTCACAGACTCAATTTCATTTTAATGAGCTGGAATGCCTTCTCTCTGCCAAGAATGAGAAGTTGAATGATGCTCAGCGAGCCATGCCCTTCAACACCTGCACACTCTCATAGACGAGCACAGGTTTGCTTAGAAATCGAAGAGGAATGCTCATACTTAGAATTCTGCAGATGCAACAATTCTGCCTTCAGATTTCAATTTTTCTGCTTATTATCTCTGAGTTCTGAAGGAACTGGAGACCCTTAGGAGATGGCGATGAGACCCAAGTGAGGCTGTTGGGTTGGTCACAAGGACCTGCCCATTGGTTTGGTGCAAAAAATTTAAAGGACACTGGAAGGTTGGAGAAAAACGTGTGACCGTTTGAGAATGTCTAACTTCAGAGCAACATTAAGACACTGAGTGACTTTTGGAAATCACATTTAGAAAAACCCTATTTGGGTACAAAATATCTAAAACACAAGTCAATACAACAAAAAATGGCAGAGCTTGCTGGATACAATGGCAGCGAGAACTTTGTGTTCTCAACCGGTCTGCCTTTCAACTCTACTGGCGACTATGAGTATTACGAACCCGAACCCGATGCCAGCAAGATCATCATCCCCTCCATCTATGCACTGGTGTGCTGCGTCGGTGTCACAGGAAACGCCATGGTCATCTACGTCATCCTCAAGTACGCCAAGATGAAGACGGCCACCAACATCTACATTCTCAATCTCGCCATTGCGGATGAACTCTTCATGTTGAGCGTCCCCTTCCTGGCGACTTCAGCCGCGGTGCATCACTGGCCATTTGGCTCACTCATGTGCCGTTTGGTTCTCAGCGTGGATGGCATCAACATGTTCACAAGCATCTTCTGCCTGACCGTGCTGAGCGTGGACCGCTACATTGCAGTGGTGCACCCAATCAAAGCGGCTCGCTACCGTCGCCCAACCATCGCCAAAGTAGTCAATGTTTGCGTGTGGGGACTTTCGTTGCTTGTAATTCTGCCCATCATCGTCTTCGCGGACACGGTTCCGGCACAGGACGGAGGAGTGGACTGCAACTTTCTATGGCCTGAGTCCTCGTGGTCAGAAGCGTTTGTGGTCTACACGTTCCTACTTGGTTTTTTGCTCCCCGTGGCTGCCATCTGCCTGTGCTACTGCTTGATTGTAGTGCGAATGCGAGCAGTGGGTCTAAAAGCGGGCTGGCTGCAGCGGCGGCGCTCTGAAAAGAAGATCACACGCATGGTGCTGCTGGTGGTCGCCGTTTTCGTGCTCTGCTGGATGCCGTTTTATATTGTGCAGCTGATTAGTGTGTTCCGCAAGCCGCCGGACCCCATGGTGACTCAGCTATTTGTCATTCTAAGCTACGCAAACAGCAGCGCCAACCCCATTCTCTACGGATTTGTGTCAGACAACTTCCGCCGCTCGTTTCAACGTATTATTTGTTTCCGCTGGCTGGAGAACGGACTGGATGCTGAGCAGGTGGACTACTGTGCTGTGGCCCTGCGGCGTCAGACCACATGTGGCCCACCGGACTTTCCGAAGGAGTGCTTGGCCTCCGACATGGTGTTTCGTAATGGAACCTGTACCTCTCGTACAACCACTCTGTGAGAGGTTTTTCAGTGAGCGTTTTAGAGTTTAAAGGGATAGTTGACTCAAAACTGAAAATCATTATTTATTCATTCATTTTGGGTGAACTACCCCTTAATCATATTCATTGAGACATGAAGTGCTGTACTAATTGGCAAATGATCATTACATTGGCTAAAAGCTCATAGCATTGATTTTTAAGAAAAATGAACACAGAGGTAGACCATTCTGAGCAGTTATAAGCACAATTACACATTTGGTCATACATATAGAATAATTTCATTTACATTAAGTTAAAATTGTTACAGTTCCCCAACATTTCATGAACATGGCAATTCATACATTTCTTGTCTTACATATTCAGATATCAAATATAGGTATCTAAAGAGACAAGGCAGTCTAGTGCATCTGTATAGATAACAACCAAAATGTTTGTTGAATCTTTAAATATCTTTCATTTCTAATTGATGCGTAGACATTGTTTTAATTCAAATGTGCTTAAGGGAATGGTTAACATCAATCAAACAACATGATATGGTAATTAGGATACATAAATTTACTCCTTATGAAAGTGTGGTTGAGCAAAATTTCATGCTCAAAATCCAGTCACGTTTCCTCAAGTAGACATCGTAAGACAGAAATTCGTAACAGAAGGCTGCTTGGTTTGAAAGTGACCTCTGTGTGAGTGATGTTTCATGCATCGCTATACTATTAACTATTTGCCTGAGAAATTTCACTAATCTGACTGCAACTTAATAGTAAGAAAAAGGTCGCCAAAGGTTAGCAAGGTCAGAATATTTGGTACTCACCGTGAAGTCATGAGAGAAAAAGGATGTGTTATGTCTCAGTTTGCCTTTAAATACTACTGAATTTCCCATCCTGTTAAATTTGTGATCCTTATGTAATGATGTTAATTGTAGAGTAATTGTGGATTAATGTTTATATGAAACGTTTAAATGGTTATATGATTAGTTTGTGGATTCTAATTCTGTGTACTTCTGAATGCACAATATCACCATAAAATATTCCATTTGTTCTTGCTTGAATCATTATTTACTTTATGTTTGTGAGCCAAATGATTTCTACAAGTCAATGCCCAAATTTTACTTAGTTTACCCTGCTTTGAAACTGTGTTGTGGGTCCAAATTGTTGACATTTTAAAGTAAATTAAAAAGACAATAAAAGTTGAGTGAATCTGGTCAGGCGTCTGCTGTTTGTCTGGAGCAGTGCTATTGCATCACTTACTGAAGAATTCTTTCAGCTGCAGCTGCATGATGAACAAGGTGCTCGCTGGAATCGTAATTAAATTCACTTGAACTTGACACAGACAGATCCTTAAGTTTCAGACAGGAGGAAGCTAGTCTGCCAGCTTTCAAGCCACTGACTAAAATCGCTGTTATCTGTGCTTGTTGCATCATTCTCAATCACTTTGAGGCTCTCCATCTGCTCAACCAAATCATTGCCATGGATTGGTTTCAGTCAGCTGAAATGACACAGATGTGGAAGTTGTTAACTCTTCTTTCAGTATGGAAGAGTTACTGCCACACACAAAAACGGAAACTCTGTGAATCCAGCAAAAACAGCTGGTTCTGTTTAGTGACATGATTCATTTTTATTTCCTGACAGACAAAACTGCCTCTAACTAGCAAGAAATGTACACAGAGGTGTAGTTACTTTAGGCTTGACCATAAGAACATTTCATGGGCAAAGCAAACACATCCTAAAGACACTTAAAGTATAAATGGATATGCAGGTTTCATACATTACCATGTGTTCAGCCAATAAATCAGGCCAGCCACAAACAAATCACAGAAAAGCAGAACACACAAATAAAGAACATGTCAGAACATGCATTGTTTTCATGATAATGAGAATACGGAGGAAAAAGCGTATATTTTTTTGGCTGCATGCTCCACAATTATGTGTGCACATTTTCACCTACAAAGAATGTGCATTTGAACTTGCGACATCAATTTGAAGTCCTATCAAGTTGCATGCAGTGACTCATAGCTACTTCTTTAGCATGTGTGGTGATGCAGCTATACAAATGTATTGAGTTCCAGATATATACAAGTTTGAATGTTAACTTTTAATGCAAACAAGCTATTCGTGCACTAAAGCATGCACAAAACATTAAACTAGCATTCTTAAAATAGAAGTCAGCTATCTGTTCACTATACTGCAGCATCAGTCAGAAAAGACAGTGCTCCCAAATGAACCTCTAGGAGTAGAAACACATGCACGCTTTACTGCCTCCCTGCTTTTGCCATTATGTTTCATAAGCACATTGAAATGCACTTTGTAAACACTGAACTGACCTTCACAGCCAAAAGATTAACTAAAGAACCCACATCATTTGAAATCATCTACTGCAGGTGACTCAAATCACAGTGTTAAGATTACTGTCAGCATCTGCAAAGTCAGAAATAAGGACACATTAGTGAATAAATTACTAGAGACGTCTGGAAGAGGGCAAGAGAGAGAAGAATGGAAAGAAAATAATAGCAAGTATTTATTGTGTAGCTGTCACAATATCACTCAGGGAGACGAGGGAATAATCCAGAACAGAGTCTTTAATGACATCCAAACAGGTAAGAACAAATACAGGCTGCGAACACAGACATGAATGACATATAATACCGGATAGGAAACACTATAAATACACCACGTAAACTAGATAATTAAACAAACACAGCTGAAACATAATTAACTAATAATGAGACAATGACAGGAACAGGAAACAAACCAAATATGGGCATACAAGAGGAAGGGAAACACAAGACACAAGACAATCCTGACAGTAGCATTGCTGTTATTTAGAAAAATCAATTTATTCAGTTCATGTTACTATTTATTAGATGACAATAACCATATGCGAACATCTCAATGGCTGAGTTTCTTTCATTGAAACATTGTCTTCTGGACAACATTTGCTGTTTAAAATAGTTTACTACATACATTCCTGTGAAGGCAAAGCTGAATTTTCAGCAGCCAGTATTGCTTAAATATTGGTTAATATTTTTATGCAAACCATGATACATTTTCAGGATTCATTTTAATAAATATTGGACAGGTGATGAGCAGTGCCTGGTTTTCTCCACACATACCGCTTAGAATTAAGGCCAAAAAGTTCTATCTTGGTCTCATCAGACCAGAGAATCTTATTTCTCACCATCTTGGAGTCCTTCATGCGGGCTTTCATGTGTCTTGCACTGAGGAGAGGCTTCCGTCGGGCCACTCTGCCATAAAGCCCCGACTGGTGGAGGGCTGCAGTGATTGTTGACTTTCTACAACTTTCTCCCATCTCCCGACTGCATCTCTGGAGCTCAGCCACAGTGATCTTTGAGTTATTCTTTACCTCTCTCACCAAGGCTCTTCTCCCCCGATAGCTCAGTTTGGCCGGACAGCCAGCTCTAGGAAGGGTTCTGGTCGTCCCAAACGTCTTCCATTTAAGGATTATGGAGGCCACTGTGCTCTTAGTAAACTTAAGTGCAGCAGAAATTTTTTTGTAACCTTGGCCAGATCTGTGCCTTGCCACAATTCTGTCTCTGAGCTCTTCAGGCAGTTCCTTTGACCTCATGATTTTCATTTGCTCTGACATGCACTGTGAGCTGTAAGGTCTTATATAGACAGGTGTGTGGCTTTCCTAATCAAGTCCAATCAGTATAATCAAACACAGCTGGACTCAAATGAAGGTGTAGAACCATCTCAAGGATGATCAGAAGAAATGGACAGCACCTGAGTTAAATATCTGAGTGTCACAGCAAAGGGTCTGAATACTTAGGACCATGTGATATTTCAGTTTTTCTTTTTTAATAAATCTGCAAAAATGTCAACAATTCTGTGTTTTTCTGTCAATATGGGGTGCTGTGTGTACATTAATGAGGAAAAAAAATGAACTTAAATGATTTTAGCAAATGGCTGCAATATAACAAAGAGTGAAAAATTTAAGGGGGTCTGAATACTTTCCGTACCCACTGTACATAATGCAAATCTGAATGACACTGCAGGAGGTATGTAAATATATGGGAAAAGAAATGTACACTAAGGAAAAGAATTGAACATAAAGAATACAAAGAAATTAATATATGAGGATGAACGCAACAGGATGGTGCTAATCATATATTCAGTGCTGCCACTGAGACCTTTAACTGTTGATCAAGATGGACAGAACTAATCACATTGAATCCCCTCAAGGACCCACACTGGGTGACTGGATTGTCAAAATAATGCCCACAGTGCTGAGCGTATATTTTGACCAACAACTTATTGCCCTCAATCACAGAAAGGTCAAGTTGGTCGAGCCTTTTAACTTCAGACCAATTATAGAAGGCCTGAACAAATTTTAGCTTTTGTATGTGAAAAGCAGTTGAGATACGGTGGAACTAAATAAGGTCTCTACAGTTTCTGAGTGAATTTTTGAATCAATGCCAAAGCCCATTACCAAGTAATCTCATAGCAACACTTAACTCTTCTGCCTTTAAGGCAAAAATTAAAGGCAGCATGAGTCAGTGAATTTATCTTCTAGCATTTAGATGCTCAGTCCAAAGGCTACAGAAGCTCTCTAAAGCTTAACTGTAATTGGAGAAATACAGACTTAATGGAGTCAAACGAGCCATCAGCCTTCTCATTGCTATTTGTTATGAATATTAATTGAACAGACATAAAAATTCATATATTCTAAAACATTAGCCCTTCATATACCTTCAGGAGCATGTTACATTTCTTGAACATGATTTCTGCAATGTTAATGCAAAACTATGATTCCCTTCAGTCAATTAACATGTGTTCTTTGTTCTATAAAATACATGAAACACACTGAGAATCACTAAAGTACCAAACTATACCAATTTCATTTACTCTATATCTCCAAATGTCAACATAGGAGTAATTTGACTGCAAACTATTATTTTCTATTGCAAACATTGCCACTCACTGTCAAATAAGCTTTATGCAAATGTTAAATGAAAGTGGACAACATTATTTCATTGAATTAAAGAAACTGAAGCAAGGTTATGAAAGAAACACGAGGTGGGACATAAGTGACGTTAAAATAATGATATTTTAAGGTGACTGCAAAAAGACCAACCTTCAATGCATTTATAATGAGAGTTCTGAGGTGGCTATCACTGCTAAAAGACCTTGATTTGACAGAAAGATTATTTAAACAAAGTTATAGAGAATATATCATATGCTACTGTAGATGTGAATAGAATAAAATCATGCAAAAAGCTTTAAAAGTCCCTAGCATATGCTTAGCAACGCCTCAGCAACCACCAAAAACTCACAACATCCACAGCTATAAAAACAGATGTACAGTGCTGCAGTGATGACATATTTTTTAGGCCAACATTAAAGTTGGCATCACTCTGGTTCCCGTGACAAAAAAGTCAACAGTATTTTTCCAATAGCTTTTGGATTATTGCAGAAAAATAAACTGTGACCAACAAATGTTTATGATCCTTGCACATTGTGTTCATCATGTTAATCTTCACAATCTTCACACTGACAATAAATAAAACCATGGTTGCATGACTTCAACATCACCACAACCACAAAGTGTCCGACAACTCTTTCAGTTTTATTAAAAAAAACATTTTCCCTGAAATTTTGAGTTTACTTGTCCGGCCTAACTTGTTTACTTGTCCGGCCTTTTAACCGATTTGCATTTCATCTGCCATGTGCCTTATGCCACTTAATCTAACTCTTTTCTACAATGTCCTTATTTGTATATCTGTATAGTTTGTTTTTATATTTTAAACTGTATTTATTTGCATTCTACGTCTACTGTTAGTGTTTTATTGTTAACTGCATGCACCATGGGTCTGAGAGTCACGCAATTTCAATTCTCTGTATGTATGTGCTGTACATGTGGCAGAATTGACAATAAAGCAGACTTTGACTTTTTTTGACTTTGACTAATTACGTTTCCCCAACAACCTCTAGTTCCATTTAGCCCTTTGTTAGCAAATACCTTTTTCAAAACTTCCAAAATAATGACTAAAATTACTGGTATTACTGATATAAAAGAAAGGAGAAAAAATCTTGAGTTAACGACAGACCTTATTTCAGGCTTTTAAACAAAAACCCATTTAAAAACCCACTGACTTCAGGACAATGAAACCCGAAGTGTTAAAAAGCTACCTTGTTAGGTTTTGGCCTGCAAAAATACGTCATCCCTTCAGCACTCTATTTCAAGAATGAATAAAATTCACTTGTTCTATAGCCACGTTTCATGTTCATGAAGACTTAGTGTTTGATGTGGCATTGTAGTGACACTGGCTTCAGTTTTAATGACTCAACAAAAATAACTGATCCGTGATATCACAACTGCTGCAGTCATTTTAATTACTGCCAACACTAATCTTCTTCTGCCTTTATTATGCTAATGAAGTTTAAATGTGAGGCCAGATTGTTTCCTTTATAAAAATATTGCTCAAATATGAGGCCATTTTCTCTTTGTCCTTTTTTTATCGACCAGTTTTTGTTCATCAGCCATGAATGAAGCAGAACCGTAGATGAATGCTGGTTGAAAATGTGCACAACCCCAAGGGACCACATGGAGGAAACATAGGACACAGTCCATCACAGTGACATTTCCTCCGTGGTCTAAAGCATGAGTATAACGTTACCATTAAACACCTGTCACACTGCTAATGTCTATTGGGTGCATTCTGAAAAGATTGTCCCCAAAAATGCTTTTTATGCGTTTGTGGCAACAACTGTTATCAGCACAAATGATTAGATGTGATAGCAATTTCTAAAGCTCTGGGGCACAGTGATGTTTTTCCTTGCTATATTATGACCCCTCTTTGAATGTGTCAACATGACACCATCTAAAACAGAGCGAGAACAAAAGCACCTTGCCCAGTAATATTATTAGAATAAAGGTCAAGTAGGAGCTCTTGTACTGTCTACATGTCCTTATCATTTTGTCAGAGGTATGCGGGCCACAGTGTGCAAAAAAAAAGAAGAAAAAAAGCTCTCAGACTTGGCTTCCGTCCATAGAAAATTTCTGCATTGCAGACCTCACTGAGACCCCTGAGGTTGGGTGCTTGAGAAACTGATCACAGGGAAGGTGGCAAATTATGACAGTATGATTGATGGAAATGGCTAAAAATAAAATGGTGTACAAAAATGAGGGCAACAACCTCAATTTCAGAAAAGCCCCTCCTGTACTGTAAACAGGACCAAGATTAAGAGTTCACATCAATTTTTCATCATTTTGTAAATGTTAGGATACGGGTGGACCTCCTGTTTAAAGTATTTTCTTGGAAAGCGAGGTCAAAGCACGGAGCGTCAGTGCCGCAGGAGAAGATCGTTTAAAGAAATGGTGATTTTATGACCCTCCCACATCTGGTTTCACCTAAAGCTCTAATAACCTCCATAATGTTCCAGTGAAGTTTCCAGAGAGTTGTTTAGCAGGAATTAGTAAGACAAACTAGGGACCTCCACCAAAAGGAGTGAATCCAAATACCTGCCATAAATATATAGCGAAGAATCTTTTATTCATTCCTTATTTTCAGCCTCAGTGGAGTCAATTAGGAGAGACAAGCTAAGGATAATGTATTGTGTTTAAATCTCGGATGATAGAATTGGAAGGATGATATGATTTAAACATTCTTTCCTAAGTAATATAGACCAGCCAGGTGATATCTATTAGAAATGAGTAACTATTTTACATAGTTATGGCTCACCACTCCATATTTCCACCAATAAGCGGCTACATTCAGGCTCAAATAATCAAAGATTCCTCATGATTGGTTTACTACATATTTCCATAGTTTAGATACTGTTTATTGTTTCACAGCTGAATGAACATTTGTCTTGAGCTATTCATTTAATCAACTGAATCTAATTTGACAAGAATTTTCTGATGACTTCCCAAATAAGAAATTTTTACAAATGACTGAGCACAATTTTCCATACTAGCTGAGCCGCATGGAATTTACATACACACAAAGACACCTGAGGCAATCTTTCAACCCACTGAATCTTTTCACTATTAAAAACCGAGCATAATAATGATCAATAATTTGCTTTCAGGAGATGCTGGTTGTGCTAAAAGCCTGATGGGTTGTGACTCATTTTGTCAGTGTATCTGTTTCATACTTATTTTTTGACAGCCAAACCACCAACTTCAGCAGCTGACCTTGAATTCATACAATATACTGATGTAAAACTCTGATTGTATGAGCTGCATTCAAGTGACTATAAATGAATATAAACACACACCTGCGACCACACATTCAATTTTAATCTGCCAAGTTGTTGCCTGGAAACTGTAAACAGCCTACAGTTAGTAAGCTGAAAGAAGAATTGTTTATTATGACAATTATTAATTCTATATTTAACTGATGAACGTTGCTAAATATAATGATATAATACAATTATATAAGCAATAAAACAGCTTAATTAGGTGCATGTTGGATAGAAAAGATCTCTTCTGGTGATTTACTAAAAGAAAAAATAGAAAAGGATTTGAACAACAAAACATACTGTATTCATTTGTGTCAGTGCAGTTTCTGTTTAGTCACAATTTGGAATTCATCAAAACATTTTTTTCCTCTCTCTTGTATGCCATCTTTTTGATTTGTAGCACAGGCTTCCTGAGGAAATGAATTCCCAAATTCGTGATATTCATGCATTAATGTGCTGCATCTTGTCTCCTTCCTTATTCATAACGACATAAATAATGTAATTTCAAAAGAATTCAATTTAGAATAAAAAATACATCTGGGTTTGTCATTAATAGAAAATGTTGTAGCTCAGACAAAAGCTCCATAGGATTCACCTCAGCTCCATTTATGTGTTCGTCTAGACAGGAATTACAGGGAAATATCTGCACAGGAAATATTAGATTTCACCACAGATGTCACTTCACTTTAACTATCTGCACCATAAATTATTAATACATCTTTATAAATTTTTATAAACCAGACAAAAGCATTCAAAAGGTCTTAGACCTTGTAATGTAATCAGATATCTGGCAAAGTAATGACTATGGATTGTTAACTGCAGGGTAGAAGAGGATCCCCTGGGCCTCATGCCAAAAGAGATCATTCTAGAATTAGAATAGAATTTATTCACAGTAGTTGCTCCCAAGGAACTCAGATCACCAAGACTGAGCATTGTAGGAGAAAAAGAGAATGATAAAATACACATTTATTGCTACATTTAATCACTTGCACATTCACATTCATATCACCCATATGACGCCAATTTCTCATCTCTTGTTTGCTATTTTCAGATCTATTGATTTTACATTATGCTAAGGAGTTAAGCATAGTCTAAGGACATAGTCTGCCTGTCAGACAGACCAGAAACACAAGAGCAGAAGTCAATCTCACTATCTCTTACTGTTAAACAAAGGTTTGTGTTTGATGGTAGGGTCATTTGGTCACTTAACCTTTTCTCTTTCAATCCAAGACTCACTGTCCATCATTGAAGTTTTATGAATAACTGCACTGAAAAACCTGCTGCCATGGATTGTACACCCCAAAAATAGAAATGTTGTTTACATGTTTTTCCAAAGCTGTATTTTTTTTATTTTCTGAACACAAAAGAAGATATTTAGATGAAGGTCAATGAGGTCTTAACCAAAATAGAACAACACGAGGGAGCATATATGACACATTTTTGGGTGAACTATCCCTTTGAGGCTTATAAAAAAATATGAGAACCTGTATTTTATTACATTTACTTTTACTACATATATATCAATGCAACTGTCTTAACATGGTCATAATCTGTGATATATAAAAGTTATTGCAGTCTACTGATACTAAAACCAACTGCAAGTTCATTCAGTGAAAGTTCTTCACTTACAGGACATTTTCTTATAAGGTATCATCATATTGTTATACAAAACAGTATACAAAAAGAGATAGAAAACAATTTTCCCATGGAGAATGTTTCTCTTGAATCTTAATAGAGTGTAACAATTTAAAGAGCACCACATCGATCTGAATCTGAATCATTTCATATCTGTACGTTTCACAACAAACGTACAAATATACAGTGGGTACGGAAAGTATTCAGACCCCCTTAAATTTTTCACTCTTTGTTATATTGCAGCCATTTGCTAAAATCATTTAAGTTCATTTTTTCCCTCATTAATGTACACACAGCACCCCATATTGACAGAAAAACACAGAATTGTTGACATTTTTGCAGATTTATTAAAAAGAAAAGCTGAAATATCACATGGTCCTAAGTATTCAGACCCTTTGCTGTGACACTCATATATTTAAGAAATGGTGCTGTCCATTTCTTCTGATCATCCTTGAGATGGTTCTACACCTTCATTTGAGTCCAGCTGTGATTATACTGATTGGACTTGATTAGGAAAGCCTCACACCTGTCTATATAAGACCTTACAGCTCACAGTGCATGTCAGAGCAAATGAGAATCATGAGGTCAAAGGAACTGCCTGAAGAGCTCAGAGACAGAATTGTGGCAAGGCACAGATCTGGCCAAGGTTACAAAAAAATTTCTGCTGCACTTAAGGTTCCTAAGAGCACAGTGGCCTCCATAATCCTTAAATGGAAGACGTTTGGGACGACCAGAACCCTTCCTAGAGCTGGCCGTCCGGCCAAACTGAGCTATCGGGGGAGAAGAGCCTTGGTGAGAGAGGTAAAGAAGAACCCAAAGATCACTGTGGCTGAGCTCCAGAGATGCAGTCGGAGATGGGAGAAAGTTGTAGAAAGTCAACAATCACTGCAGCCCTCCACCAGTCGGGCTTTATGGCAGAGTGGCCCGACGGAAGCCTCTCCTCAGTGCAAGACACATGAAAGCCCGCATGAAGGACTCCAAGACGGTGAGAAATAAGATTCTCTGGTCTGATGAGACCAAGATAGAATTAAGGCCAAAAGTTCTAAGCGGTATGTGTGGAGAAAACCAGGCACTGCTCATCACCTGTCCAATACAGTCCAACAATGAAGCATGGTGGTGGCAGCATCATGCTGTGGGGGTGTTTTTCAGCTGCAGGGACAGGACGACTGGTTGCAATCGAGGGAAAGATGAATGCGGCCAAGTACAGGGATATCCTGGACGAAAACCTTCTCCATAGTGCTCAGAACCTCAGACTGGGCCGAAGGTTTACCTTCCAACAAGACAATGACCCTAAGCACACAGCTAAAATAACGAAGGAGTGGCTTCACAACAACTCGTGACTGTTCTTGAATGGCCCAGCCAGAGCCCTGACTTAAACCCAATTGAGCATCTCTGGAGAAACCTAAAAATGGCTGTCCACCAACATTTACCATCCAACCTGACAGAACTGGAGAGGATCTGCAAGGAGGAATGGCAGAGGATCCCCAAATCCAGGTGTGAAAACTTGTTGCATCTTTCCTAAAAAGACTCGTGGCTGTATTAGATCAAAAGGGGTGCTTCTACTAAATACTGAGCAAAGGGTCTGAATACTTAGGACCATGTGATATTTCAGTTTTTCTTTTTTAATAAATCTGCAAAAATGTCAACATTTCTGTGTTTTTCTGTCAATATGGGGTGCTGTGTGTACATTAATGAGGAAAAAAATGAACTTAAATGATTTTAGCAAATGGCTGCATATAACAAAGAGTGAAAATTTAAGGGGGTCTGAATACTTTCCGTACCCACTGTATGTAAAAGAATTTTATATTATGCATAATCTACACCACAATGTACTATAACTATAATGTTCAGCTTCCTTCACACTTTGAAATATGAAGTAATTAATGTATTACTTCACAATTGTAAATATTCTTGCCTTGTGCTTTGTTTGCTCTAAAACACTCTGATATCCTCATATTTTATTTGTTCGTTCCTTCATTTATTTACACATGAACTCTCTTGAAGATAATTTTACCTGAAGAACCAGCTTGAGGAAGTGATGTAAAATTGGATAAAGCGCACAGCTTTGAACTAAACTGCCAAGACACCTGCCAGCTTTTCAAAGCACTCAAACATTTCTCAGTATCTCCAGTAGCAGAAAGTGCTTCACAATGAGAAAAACAATTTCAGCCAATGAATCCTCAAATGGCTTGCAGTAGGCTTTTTCACAAGTGTTTCTTTTTTCATGATTGTTCATATGATTATTATTCATGTAATGTTGCCATTATTTTAAGATAAAGGTGTTTTCAGTACTTTAAGAAGCCAAAACAGAATGAGAAACAGGATTGGGGTGTTGGTTGACTTTCCTGAAAACAAAATGCTTTGAGAAAGGCAGCCCTCACTGGAGTGACTTGAAAAGAGAAAGTGATGCTCGTGTTGGATCAAAGCACTACTCAAAGGGAATTTTATGATCTTTACGAGTAATCCAAGAGCTTTAGAAAAATAGGGCATGACTGCATTTTGTCTGATCTGCTATATTCTGCAAGGAAAACTGTAAGAGCATGCAATGTTTCAGACATCCTACAATTGACTGATGATGTTTTTGGGCATGGAGGATATTTAGATTTACTTTAAATGCATATTAATTATGCATATTACACCAGAAACATGGTCTGCCTTTTTAAGAGATTTAAAAAAGATTCACTTGAGAGTGGATTATAAAGTTGACTGATGAAAATCCACATCTACTGAGCAATTTAAACTCCATAGGAAGTCATCGATGGATAGTGCACACACAAATGCTGACAGACATTCAATATACACCTGGTGGCAATTTTAAAAGGCATAAGGATTGTTTCTAGTACGAAAATATGAAGCTACAGCATATGATGCACCAAAGAGGGCTGTTCACAATCAAATGTACCTGATAAAATTGCCACTTAATGCATATTGCTGAGAAATAACTGAAGTACGGTGGTCGAGAGAGCTCAACGCGCTGCAACTTCAGAAAACACATTTCTTTCGCAGTGCGTTTCTTTACCAAATAAAGAAACGTACTGCAAATACTCACAACACAACCAAACAAAGAAACAAATAAAATTCTTTATTTGGTTGTGTTGTGAGCATTTGCAGCGTGTTTCTTTATTTTGTTTTTGCGTTGTGAGCATTTGCAGCACCTGCTGTCAAACTGATGAAGATGTTTTCTTGATTTGCTGGTGCTTTTTCTATTTGCAGTGCGTTTCTTTATTTGGTTGTGTTGCGAGCATTTGTAGCGCGTGTTGTCAAATTGATGAAGTTATTTTCTTAATTTGCAGGTGTTTTTTCTATTTGCAGCGCACTGAGCTCTCTCAGCCACTGTAGTGAAGTCTTATCACACATTTCTTGGTGCACAGATCATAAACATTCACAGAAAGCAAAGTCTCATTTCGTCTCATTTCTGCAGTGCCTTTATAGCTGCATTTACTCACTCATATAAATAATTCATGATGTTAAAAGTCCTTTGGTTAAGGAAACATCTGCCCAGTACCGTTTCTAGGCATAGGCGAGCTAGGAGGTCGCCTAGGGCACCACTAGCTGAAGGGGCGCCAATGAGCGCACGTACTGGCACTACATTTTAGCAGGGTTGTGATAAAGAGTGGCACGGTCACCCTGAAATATGACTGCCACCCACACTGGATCCCCAACATCATTGGGTTAGAGTACTGTCAATCTGACGATGCCTGTATGCCACTGGATCAGACCGCTGTCAATTTCTGCCTGATTGTTGCATGCTTGCATTGGGAGCGCTCATCAACGCCATTAGATCAATGGGCTCTGTCAGTGCTTTAGCAAGGTAATGCTTTTTTTTTTTTTTGGCCATGCAATAAAGCTAAGTTCAAAGGCCAATTTAAAATATTTAAAATATTGGAACAGTAAATAAAGTGCACAAAATTAGTATTTTGTTTAGGCAGTATTTGTGGCAGTTGATAAATCATGTTGCGAGATTTTTCCAAAAGGTGTGCATTTTTGCACCAATGCATTGTTAAAGGAACAGCGTGTCATGTAATATTCCCATATAAACTTTAACAGCCAATTAAAAAAATATTGGTATAGTAAAATTTGCTAATTCACGAGATCAATACATCCTTTATTAAACCGCTTTGTGGAGTTTAATGCATCCCTACAGAGGTGTCGAAATCCTGAATCAATTCATTCACTTCTAACACAGCACTTAATGGGAGCAGTGTCATTCACATAGAGGGCAGAACGTCCCGTTATTTAAAGGGGGAGTTCACGCGTTAATGAGTAGCAAAGGATTAAGTAGCTGCATTGATTACTTTTATGCCACTGATCAAGCTTTTATATGTAGTTTGGGGTAACAAAGGGTTTTATAGGTTTTACTGAAATAATAATGCAATAACTGACACTTTAAATCAATGTTTCAAGCAACAACAACAAAACAATTTAACAAAAAACAGATAAAGACAAAAAGTAGCCATTGATAGGATCTAAACATGTATCCAAATCCAAATGTAATAAAATTAATTTATGTGTGATTTCTGTGTAAATTATGTGCAATGTCTTAGCTACTAGGGATTGTTACATAGGGCTATACAAGCATCTAGTGGCAACACAATGAAATTACAGATAATAAATTGTGCAAAATGTTTATCTTAAGTCAATTTACAAATAATGCATTCAGATTTGTGGAACTCACAACGCGCTGAATCTCCACAAATTAGTGTCATTGCTATGACAACCAATTTGAATGTGACGAAACGGGTGTCTGAAAAGAATATTTTATATATATATATATAATATATTATAATATATATATATATATTAGGGCTGTCAATCGATTAAAATATTTAATCGCAATTAATCGCACGATTGTCATGAGTTAACTTGTGATTAATCGCAACTTAATCGCACATTTTTATTTGTTCTAAATGTACCTTAAATTAATACTTTTCAAGTTTTTAATACTCTAATCAACATGGGCATGGACAAATATGGATGCTTTATGCAAATTTATGTTTATTATTACTGAAACAATAGTAAACATAGAGCATGAAGACCAGACATGTTTCAAAGGTCATAGATGTTTTTCAAAAAACTTGTTCATGTCTATTAGACACATGAAAAAAGAAATAACAGGTTCCAATTACTTCTCTTTCTTTGCACTGAGCAATTTACTTACACAAACCTGTTTACATTTTTACACGACAGGGCAGCTCACTTCTTCTGAACATGCAAAATGTATATTTATTATTTATTATTAGATTTGTTTGCCTCTCTGTGCCCACATACTGTATTTTGATGCAGCTAAATTCTCAATAAAACTGTTTTCATTGATATAATTTACTGTTTCTGTTGTCAGACAACGGGATGAATATGAAATAGTGATTGAAACATGACCCATTAAGACTACATAACCAGCTCTCCCTTCCAAGATGTTAATCTGCACAAAAATCCTGATAATCGAGCCGTCGTTTTAGGAAATAAAATACACATAAGATAAAGACAATAGCTGTGCTGTGATTTCAGCTATACTTGCATGTAAAATTAGAGAAGCAACATAATATCTGTGTTAAACTGAAAGCGCTGCTCCTCTCCGCTGCTCGCTGAACAGAGCAGACGCACAGAGAGAGAGAGTGTGCGCGCGCGGGGAAAGCCCTACCGTACCGGCGAGTCTCAGAAACTAAATGTTTGGGTGCTTTTTTAAAGGGAAAAAAAGTTGCTAAAGGGGTCTGCAAAGTCACTAAGTTGGCAACACTGTGCATCTCCTTTTCTCCAACTATGGGCTAGGCCACGGGTCAAACAGAAAATGAGCGCTGCGTTAATCGCACGTTAATAAAATTAGTGTCGTTAAAATGAATTTGCGTTAATGCATTATTAACTTTATTAAGCATTATTAACGCGTTAACTTTATTAATGCATTATTAACGCGTTAACTTTGACAGCCCTAATATATATATATATATATATATATATATATATATATATATATATATATATACATATATCCAACCTAATATGAGAAAAGCCCAGTTTGAGGCGTCTGTGGTGTCGTGAAGAGATATTCAGCCTGGCTCCATATTACTGTAATAGAAGTGCAAAATTCACAATTCCCAGAACTCATCTTTCTATCCTTCTCTGAATCTTCTCTTAGATTCCCTGGCTACCAGATCCTCCTTTTTCTTCACACTTGGACTCCTCAAATTTCTGACACATTGGATTTTCACACATGACTGACCATAGAACAAACATTAGAGCAGCCAGCCAAGCGAGTCCATAAGGCTACATGCTACGATTTGCTTATATTGGTCACATACAGCATAGCCAAGACTCGCCTGTACATGACTCGTTCATATAGCCAGCAAGTTTACAGAAAGTCTTACAGCTGAACTGAACATTCAGATATGAACCAATAAGAACTGGAATGAGGAAAATGAACAGAATGAAGGAAACACCTTGACATCAAACACACTCATGAATATTTTCTTATGCATGATTTTAAACTTCTAATACACGGTAGTACTGGAATTTGGGTCATTTCTAGGTGACAAATATTGCTAGGTTTCTCTATACTTAGAAAATTAAATAAATAAAACTTTTGTACTCTCTGTCCCAGTACACTAAGATATGCCAAACACATTTGTCAATATTCCATGTCTGACGGGATATGGAATGTCAGACTGAAATCATGGGGCGTTTTTTATGAGCCATGTCAGCCCCTATAGGTGCTGGAAACGAGGCATAAAATGACTTAGGTTCCTATAGGTTGAGTGGAATGTAGGAACGGTGCTTCAATAATAATTCTTCCTTAATTAATACAGCTGACAGGTTGTTTATCGGGAAAGGCAGGAGAGCGTAAGACCGGTTATGCATGTAATCAAACACATGCAGACACACAGCTAAGCCAGTGATGCCGAACACTCTTTGGAATACATAACATAAATCAGTCCATTCCCTCTCCTAATGCACTGCTGAATTTAAAAAAGGCGTCTGTGGAACGTGGAATGAGGAGAGGCCATGATATACTCCAACATTTTCCTTTGAAGAGTCTGTTGCTGAAATCTTTACCCAGCTGCTTATCACTGTGCTGAATGTGAGCATGCCAGAGGGCACAAAGCAAACACAAACAATCAGCAAGCCTTTGAAATAAAACTCATTACTGCGACCATTTGTTAAACTGACATTAGTAATTATAATGGAAGGTTGATTAGAATATTTAAAGGATTATTTGAAGAATTGGTTAAATGCCTTTAAGAAAGTATAATGATTCCTAGCAGTGGCTATAAATTGTTTTGTATAAATTGTTCCAAAGAAATTATATAATCATGAAATTATGCTTTTTTGATTTGCATGAAGACAATTATGTGTATCAGTTACTGACATTTAGCCATAATGCTTTTTTTATTCGTTCTTTACATCATTTGAACAATAGTGTTATGATCAGTTACAGAATTAAAGATAAGTACAGTAACCCCAAAAGTATATGGACACTTAAGTCACACATAAACATGTATGTCACTGAATTATAGACAACATTTACTTTAAAGCAAGATATGACTCTGTCACACACACACACACACACACACACACACACGCACACACACACACACACACTTTTTAAACAAAACAATTAACAAAAAATGTGTTCAACATTTAGTTAAAAGAATTGGGACACTGGTTGCAAGGACACTTTAAGACGACTTTGTCTAAAGTAATAGCAAAATGTCTCAGTTTTGATTAAAAATCCAGCATCGGTTGTTAGCAGATGCCTGTTGCAATGCAATTTTGAGACTTTTAGAATCAAGATAGTTTTGCGGGGGCACTAACTGTATACACTGCTATTCACCAAGGCTGCATTTATTTAAATACTATCACAATTTAAAATAACTCTTTTTTATTTTAACATATTCTAATTTGTAATTTATTTCTGTGATGCAAAGCTGAGTTTTCAGCAGCCATTTTTCCAGTCTTCAGTGTCACATGATCATTCTAATATGCTGAATTGGTGCTCAAGAAACATTTCTTATTATCATCAATGTTGAAACAGTTATGCTGCTTTGCATTTTTGTGGAAACCACAATGCATTTTTTTCTTTGATGATCAAAGTTCAAAAGAACATGATTCTTTTTGTTTATTTTTGTAACGCTGTTGAAGTCTTTACTGTCATTTATGATCAATCCTTGCTGAATAGTATTTATTCACTATTATTTACTGACCCCAAACTTTTGAATGGTAGTGCATCTGACCACCCAAAGATAAATCTAAAGTCATCTCACACAGAACTGTAACCACAACACTAAAACATGTAGGAAGCTGTCAGTTTTCAAGCGATTACACCAGAGTGCTTTTCCTGTGATGATGTGAAGGCTGAGCAATTATCCACAACACTGCATGACAGTAAGGAGCCCTCTGATGTCCGGCCAGATTTATCTGATTGGATAATCAGCTGGTACTGAGTACAGAACATGTGTTCTGTACTTTCATAGTACCACCGTCAATCACAGAAAGCCTCTCAGTATATATGTGGAACAAGGGAGAAAAGAAAGCGAGGAGGAGATGAGAAGTGTTGAAAGGACACATTAAGAATAAGATGGAGGCTTAGTTACTTTTATAGGACTGAGTAAACCCTTACCACATCCTTATTCTTACCCTTAAAAAGCTGCAAATTCTACAAATTAAACCACAACTTGCCTATTGATTTTATAGGCATACATTAGCCATAGCATCAAAAACAAAAACAAATGTTGCTTTTCTCAAACAATGAAGACACAAACCTTAAGACCTTATTGAGAACTTTAATAAACAGTTAAAAAAAAAAAAAAAATCAAGTAGTAGTTAGAGCAGGAAGTTTGGTGGTTTGAGGTTTAAACAAGTTTATCTGTACCTTACCTTCACATAACCTCAAGAATATCAAAACATAATACTGCAAACGATCAAGGAAAGTCATTGGTACACGATTGTCTGACTGCTTTTTTGACATTTCATAATTCTTGTGAATTAAGACCAACTTCACTCTCACAGTGTGGCATAATGACCAGACTGTCCACATGCATGCTAATCTCTAAAGGACTGATTTCAGAGCAATTTTTGTCATATTACTGTCATTAAACACACAATGCTTAGAAAGCATTTTCAAATTATTTTGTTACAAGACTTGTTAGGCAGAGTTTGGTAAAAAAAATAAAAATAAAATAAAAATAAAAAACTTAATAGAGAGCCTTTTTTTCTTGGTCTGGATCAGAATGAATTCACAACAGGGAATAAAAATCTTGACACTGTCAAAATGGACTGAAATTATGGCTCCTTAGAGAACAAATCTCTTAAGACAGGACTCTCTTGAATGACACAAACAGCTATTCAGATGGAAGGTTCCTTCAAAATTAAAAATAAATAACCCACATTACTCAACCAAGTATCCTCATCTATTAAGTATGCTCTCTTAGTTGCCATGTGATTGTTGAGCAACTGTTTCGCAAACTAAGAAATCAGTGTGACCAACAGTAGAAGAACTTTTATTGCCTCTCGAGGACAGCAGAGAATGAGGCTCAGTGGTTTTAGAGTCATTCCTCCTTGCCCCACCCCACCTCCCCCCACCCCCCCACATTTCTCGCTTAGCAGATTGTCCAGATAAACATCCATAAATAATCATGGATTAAAAATGTCAAAGGGAAAGGATGGGGTGGTACCCTCAATTCATCAAATTCCTCTTGGACCTCTCGCTACTGTGAAGTTACAAAACAAAGTTTATTTACATTTTCACACTCATGTCACAGTCCTACTTGCTTAAACATGGGATTTAGTTACGCTACCAGATATGTCAGCAGCCGCTTTGTCACCAGCACCGGCAATCCAGTGATAGCAATCGCTAGTGTTCTTGTTCTGTGGTTTAACTGTGTAGCGAGTACAATAGATAATGCCCAGGACCACCATCACCACAATGAAGATGCAAAGCGGCACTAGCAATCCAATTAGCAACCAGCTGGTTCCTTGGCTCCGGTTAATGCTGTTGTCATTATCAATAATGACCTCCTCTATTCCTCGTGACTGCATTGGGAACAGGGTGGAAGTTTGTTGCCCTGGACCAAAAGTGGTTGATTCATCGTCATTCATGTCAGTGTTATCATGGTCTTGTTCATAAGACACATATTCTCCAAAACGTTCGAGAGGGTTCTTTGCAGTTTCCTGTGTCTCAGGCTTTGTTTGGGTTGAGCTGAACCAGAGCCAATTCCAAGCGCCGCCTGAAGCTGTGGAGGAAGGGAGGACTGTGGGAACTGTGGTGCTCTCATCCTCATAATAGTCTGGTGCGGGCGTCAGAATTGCTGGTGAAAAAAAAGCATTATGAACTGGTTGTTCTGGATTAAGGTCACCATTAACATTAATGACCTCAGGGGAGCTTTCAGTCGGTGTAGAGGTTTCAGGTTCTTCTTCAGTTGTCGACATCAGGTCTGTCAGAACTGTCTCCACATTGGGCAGCTCAGTCTGCCGGTTCCAATCAGAATCAGGTGGAGGGTGCCATGGGTATGCAGGATCCTCTGGTTCCCAATTGGGGTTGTGAGTAATCCATGGGTTGGAGACAGTGGTTGAGGGAGTCTCCATGTTCTCCCCGATGGGTCTGCAGGAATATTGGTCAGATTGAAGTGTATAACTTTCTTCACAGTAGCACTCAAATCCTCCGTCATAATTGATGCACATCTGTTCACATGTTCCTTCGATTTGACATTCGTCAATGTCATGACATTGACTCTGGTCCTCTTGTAATGGGGCAAAACCAAGATGGCAGTGGCAAATATGGGAGCCCAATGTGTTCTCACACGCATGCTCACACGGGTTGTCCGAACACTCATCCACATCTTCACAGGCACCCTCTTCATCTTGTCGGTAGCCATCCCGGCAGCGACACTCAAAGGTTCCAGGAGCATTTACACAGATATGCTCACAGGGACTCTGTAGGCATTCATCGACATCTACACAGCCCCGTTCATCAGGTGCCAGCATGTAGCCATCAGGACAAGCACAGCGGTAGCCATCCATCACACGCAAGCACTCAAACTCACATGGAGCCCCATTGCAAGGGTCGGACAGAAAGCAACTTACCCCATCCTCAGCCAGGAGAAAGCCATCATTGCAATCACAGTAGTAGTGCGAGTCATCCTCAACGCATAAGTGATGGCAACCTCCGTTGTCTTTATCGCACCAGTTTGTCTTAGGCGTATCAGAGCAAAAAGGTGGTTCCCTGTTCCAACCAACAGTTCCATCTTCCTTTTGTGTGCACAGAACTGATTGATCATCCTTAGCAGGACAAGGTACAGCTGCAACCGACCCATACGGGATATGTGTTAAGAGGGTACTCAGCAAGTTAAAAGGGGTACTATACAGTGTATTCCCACCTCCCTCGCTAGCAATAGCTGTACACATCCCTCGGAAGTTGTACCTGCACAGGTAGCCGTCCACTGAAATTGAACAAGGTCCGTCCTTCCATTTCAGATTATGCCCTTCCTCATGGGCCGCAGTGCTGTAAGGCATCACCACACATCGTGGGGATGAGCAGGTACTGGCCGAGTCCTCTTGTAGCCAGTTGGTGTACTGGGTGTCCTGATCTCCAGTGACCCACGAGAAGCCACGCAGGGGTCGGGTGGGGGAACATTGTCGGGGTTGTCTCTGAAGGCCAATCCAGATATTTGCCTTGCCTCTGTGGTGTTGTCTCAGTTCCACATTCGAGAAGAGCTCCTTCACTATTGCTGCTTCCTTTGGATGCCTGATGGTGGCCAGGTTCCCTCTGTGTTCCTTGCAGCTCCGCCAAGCCTCCAGGAAGATCTTGCGCTGAAAATGGAGCACAAAGCACCCATCCTCCCTGCAAAGTGCATCCCGTTCTCTCAAGTCCTGAGTCTGCACCCCGTAGAGGCACAGTAGTGAGGACAGCAGAATAACACAAAGAACTGGACAGCCCATACCTCACACCTACTCTATTTTCTATTGTACTTTCTTTCCCTTTTTTAAGGAGGCTTTCAGGGTGCTAAAATACAGTTTAATGCCTTAGTTGCCCATTCTTTTTCTACTTGTACCTGTATTAAACTTTTCCCTTCTTTTCCTCTCTTTCCACCCTCCTCTCTCTGTCCTGTCCAGTGGTGATCTGTGCCTAAGCTGAGCACTTACAATCTCACCCTTGACGTTCCAGCAAGAGAGAGAGAGAAGGAGAGGGAGGGTTGGAGAGATGGAAGGAGGGTAGGAGTGACTGAAGAAAAGGGAGAGTTGAAAAAAGATGTTTTTGGCACAGGCAGAACCAATATGTGTGCGTTTTTTCGGGGGACTGGGGGGAAGTGCAGCAGTCTCGGTTCCTCTTCACCAGAATGTAACTTATGTTTCTCATAAGTGTGCATGGAAATGTTTTGGGACTCTGCCCCTACCACACAAACCCCCGTAACCATGACTTCCCACCCCCACCAAACTCTGAATGCCGGATAACTAATAACAAACTGTAACGGTTATTATTTTATTTTTTACCCATGTAAAAAGCTAGAGGAAATTTAAACAAAGGCTGTGTCTACTGTAACACTCCCACTTACATCTGTCAGCACTTTCTATTCCAGCTTTTCTCTGATCTTTCCTCTTTTTCATAGTTTTTCTGGGCATTTGGTGAGTCCTTGGATTTGAGCTGTGGCTCTGTAGGTAATGTGTGTTATCATGACTTATAAAAGCTATTGTGCTCTTAAGCAGGTCTCCACATTCCCCACTTCTTTAAAAACTGGCCAATAAAAATGAAAGACAAAAACATAAAAAGACAAACATTAGTATCCAAGTAAGTTATTATCCAAGTATGTTACTTTATTTTACTAATACATTCTATTTGATGAATGAATTACACACGAATTGTTGAGTGGACTAAACGAGTGATTCTAAGAAGTGTGTATTTTTTCATAATAGTTTCACAATGTCTAATAAACATTGTTGTGTAAATACATATTCTTCAATGAACGAAATTGTTGAATGAAACAAGTATTGTTCATACCTGACTACTGCAACATAAAAAAAGTAAAATAACCTAAAAGTCTGCTAGCTGCCTGTGATAACACACCAACATCAACAATCACTGCGCACCGGAACAATAATAAATCAAAAATAATAAATCTAGCTATGCTAGAGGTTGAAGTATCCACAGCCGTAAGGAATAAACACAGGTCTAGTTTTGTTATGAAAACAGAGAGGAGGAAAGACTGGGATGGGGTCTCAGTCTGTATATGGTCGTAATGGGGATAACATCTGTGGGGGGTTAAATAGGAACAGCCTGAGGAGGAAATGGCTGGATTTCTCTAAAAGATCATTAAAAAATCACTCTTGTGAACGAAACACAGGTGAAGCACATGTCTAAGACAGCTGATAATATTAGATAACTTCAACATTGCACTGAAGTAGGGTCAGTTTTTTTTTTTTCTTTTTCTTTTTTTTTTTGAGAGTTTATTTTTCTTGTCTTTTATTTTGGTGAAAGAATCATAAAACTTGACACAACCTTATACCAAGCAATTTGACTCCTGTTGTGGTGATCATTAAAAGCAAATATCACATCATAACATTTTGGAGTGGTGTCTAAACGTTAAGTGATCTGTAATGGATGTTTTTTTTTCAGTCCACATGCACAATGATGCACAATGATACACATACACAATGCCAAACTTAATGTCAGTAAACAGAGATACTTCTAACAATCATAAGAGCTTGGGAAAATCTATTCATACACTACAGATGTTCTACAAGAACATATCCATCATTACCATGGAAACACTCAATGTTCAAAATGCAATCATGGGTCTATGTAATAGCTATACTTGTCTGACACTCTTTAGCCAAATGAAACATGAATTAAAAGAAAACAGTTCCAAGAAGCTTTTGTTACAAGATTTCAAGGATGCACAGTCCTGCAATGTCATGATAATACGAAGAAAATTGTATGAAACCAACCTGAAGATTTCTAGGAAAAAAAGCACGTGTTTTAAACACCTTACTTCACTCATGCTCTCTTTTCATCTCACCAACAATGCTGATGTACCTAACCTTCATTTCACGACTCCATATCCAAGGTACACAGAGGTGAAACAGAGGTCAAATCTGCAGGACAGCGCAGAAGATCCTCTGGGTATTTTTTTCATTTATTTGCCTTTATTTTTTCCTGGAACCATCCACCCACCACCTGTAAATCACATTTGCTCTTTTCCACTCTCAAGAGCCCTCATTCTTAATATTGTTCTCAGGTCTCATGCTGCTTCCACCAACCCTACATATCATGCTGAACTGAATCCGGTCACCCACTAGCTGCTCTGTAAACAGTTTTCCTAATTCTTGCATGTGATAATTACATGAATTAGAGCTGTGATTACGACTGAGAGGAGAATGATGAGATGTTATACGTGCAACAGACATTCATGTCTTCACGTTTCAAGCTTGCTATTATGCTCTCATGCTGTTGCCAGTGGTCATGTACTTGGCAGCAGTACAAAGTAAAAGCAGACGTAATGTTATCAATTTTAAGATACTGATGCAAGTGGAAATCCCAAACAGAGAGTACTACAAATTCTAAATCAGTCCACACTCTTAAAGACAGCATTCCACAAAAACAGAGAAAAACGATTGTGTTATATGTTACTATGACTTAACCGATGAAAATTCACAGCTGTGTTTGGAAACAAGGATCTTGGTGCAGGATGTATCATCTTATGCGTCTCTGTTTGACATTTTTAAAATTCATAATTCAGTCTTTGACAGCACTTATGGAAAGCCCTCTCTCTGAACCGTGATAAGTTTCAAATCCAATTCAGCTGAAGCGGTCACCCTAAAGATACATTTCTGGGTCAGGAATTACTTCCACATAGAGACACACATGTATGTGGATCACATACATCATGTTCAGACACTGTGCGTATCGTCCGTGTTTAAGTATTACAGTATCTGGAGATCTTTTGATTCAGATGAAAGGCTGACTCAATCACAATACTATAGAGGAACAACAAATTCACACATACATAAACACTGTCCTCCTTACTGATATCAACTTGTATCTTAAGCCCAATTCGGACGGTAATTGTTTCTCATATGGACGTCTGTAAAAATAAATTTACATATCACCTCAGTGATAAAACTCATGGATTCGGATGGCGATTTATTCACAGTGGAGGAGTGAGTTCTGTGATCCTACGAACCCGGGAACGTGCTGCTCACGTGGCCAGTCACATGATTGTCTGCTGTAAATAAAATGAATTTTATTTACAAATTTATTATTATTATGGTATTTAAAAATACTTATGTAAAATGTATTCTTATTATTCCAAGCATATTTTATAATATATAGTCCTATTTATTATTTGATTAAAATCTCCTGTTTAAAATTAGGAAAATAGACGTGCTATGGTTTTATACATCTGTTTATAATACACATTTTAAAATTGTATTGCATACCTGCTGCTGCCATAATAAAGACCCATTTCGAATGTTTACGTGCTTTTCTTCTATTTCTGCTCTCACTCGCTGTGGTGGAGCAGTTATGAAGTATTGTTCTTTTAAATACTTTCCAGCATTTCAGAAATAAATATGTATGCAGATTACACCGAAGTACAACGTTAGCTTACGGTGTTCGGAAGTGCTCAAAAAGGGTTTAAACACTGAATTTTGAATCGATTTCTTCTCGTAAACTCAGAGATGTGGATTCGGACGGCAATTAAATTACCACACGACCTTGGTGTTTGTCAAAAAAACAGTAGGTAATTCGGCCGGGTATTTTTACGGGGGTGGTGAGAGAAAAACACTGACATCCTGGATTCGGACGGCATTAAAATCACCAACTACCCCCTGTAAATGGTGAAAATCACTTACGTCCCTCTGAGAAACAATTACCGTCCGAATAGGGCTTTAGATGGGAATTATAACACCTGTATCATTTTTGCTTAATGTATGTTTCAAGAAAGCCAAAACATTAGGTTTACAGTAGATTCTCATCCAATACAAAATACATGGAAGCATTATTTCACCAGACAATTTTACTCTGTCCAAAAAGCAGTTTGTGTTTGGGCAGATTTCCACAACATTAAACCCAGTTGGCCTACTACTGTTAAAGTCAGCATGAAACAAAAATTCACCCTTTCTATTTTCTAAAGGCATGTTACATATCATATTGTGAACAATTAATCTGTACATAATCTTTCATTTTTAAAACCTCATAATGTTCTGACCTCGTTTTCTATAAATGTATAAAAACTTGCTGCCTTTACATGCTATTGTAAACTTCCCACTTCTTAAATTGCAATTATGAATTTGTTGCTTTGAAGTGCTTTGTTGTCAGAAAGAACAGGACTCATGGAAGACGGCCCATTTCTGATTGCACTCTCTTAGGAAATCTTGTTAAAGCCAAAAGATATTTAGTCAATAATCCAACAGGTTTTGAACAAAATCTAGCCATTCATTGGTAATGATTTACTGCACAATCTAGCTTACTCACGGTTCTGAAATTTCAGTCAAATAAATGCTATTTTCAATGTGTTCAATACATACAATATGCATCAACTGGTTATTTATATGTATAAATATACATGTAACAGCAAGAGAAAGCAATGTAGATGTTATGAGAAAAATAAATACAACTTTACAGTACTACAGCTATGTTTCTTCCCTCCCCCATGTTTCAAGTTTATGGCCTGCCGAAATTGGAAACTTGGATTTCAAAAAACTTGAGAAACTTGAGTCTTGAGAGGCCGTTCATATCCATTTTCATAATGTCATATTTACAACAATTCAGATAGCACGCGAAGGCAGCATTAGTCTGCTTAAATCCAACCTTGCAAATTCACATTTATTTGCTTCCATTTTGAGTGAAATGCCCAATTATCAAAATCCAATCAACAACCGATACATTGAACCAAGTCCTCGCCTTACTTTTTTTCATTTTCTATAATCTGTTAAACTTAGATGCATGTTTTAATGTGGAAGAAAAGATCAGTTTCTACTTCTGTTTCATTGCGACTTAAAAAAAATAAATAAATAAATAAAAATTTGTGGGAACGTTAAATATTTTCTCATAGTAAACTGTAGACAAGAATGCCCTTTAACAAAACCAGTCCTTAGAGTTTAAAGGCTCAAAACAGACTCTGGTGGTTACACAGGTAAAAGACTATGAGTCTCTATTAGCCCTAGCTCAACAGAACACACACGAAGAAGCTAAAGCAGAGTGACTTTGATGCATGATGCTGTTCTAAGTTCACCAACTACAATCTGGCCCTGGTTATGAGAGTGAGGAGAAAGTCTGATTAACACTGGGGTGAGTGAAATGTCAGAGTACTTGTGTACCCTCCCCTACAACCCTCAGGGCCAAAGCTCTTACTATCCAGAGCAGGAAAATAGACCCAGATTGAGGCCCAAAAACAACCCCCTCTACTCCACGAGTCTCACTGTGTAACATAATGGGTGTATTGACTCAAGAGTCAAGAGAGGTATTCAGGTTAACAGTGCTGGAAAACTATATTTTGAATTGTGCAAGAAGCAAACGTGTTATGTGATACATAACACATTTTGCGATTTATGTGTTTGTGTTTATACAGCCTGATCTCATTGGCATTCATAGGAATTCACATATTGAGGAACATCAAAGAAACCGTGAGCATGCAAATGTGATACGTAATTATTGAAATATTTATTTTAAAATCTCAGGGGTACTTAAAGCAAATATGAAATAAGACTTAGATGACACAAAGTTTTGGAATGACTGCATTACATGTAACTAAGAAATAACATGAATATGTGCATTTTAATTAGTTATAATTAATAATACATGGTTAAAACACAGAATAATAATTCAAATAAAATTGAATGTGTTCATCAGTAGTTGATGCAATGTTGAAACTCTTCTTAAACCTGAAATTAATTTTGTAAATCCAGTGGTCAAATGCTGTCGCCACCTGACTAATGACTGATCTTTGTGTGAATGTCCACAAAACTGGACTATATATACATATATAATATGTATATAATCAGTAGGCTATTTTAGAAAGGAAAATTTAAAAGATGAAAAAGAGAAATTAGGCAGAATCAATGAATAATGAATAATTTATTGCTATTGTGTGAATATGTAATCATGTAATCCATAAAAAAGTAACTGTAGTCTGATTCTGATTCTGATTACGAGTATTTTAAAATGTAATTTACTCTAATTACAAGTACTTAATTTTTGTACTACCCAGCTCTGTATATATATATATATATATATATATATATAAGGGAAAGGGGAAGTGGTGTGTGGCCAAGTATGGTGACCCATACTCGGAATTTGTGCTCTGCATTTAACCCATCCAAGTGCACATACACAGTAGTGAACATACACCTGGAGCAGTGGGCAGCCAATGCTGCGGCGCCCGGGGAGCATTTGGGGGTTTGGTGGCCACGACTGCCCCATATATATATATATACATATATACATATATATATATATATATATATATATATATATATATATATATATATATATATATATATATATATATATAGTACATTGTAATGTGTATATATATATATATATATATATATATATATATATATATATATATATATATATATATATATATTACATTATATATTACATTTTATTTTATATATACATAAATATATATAATGGTATATTGTAATATATATATATAAATCATCTTACAATTAAGGCTTGGTTAAGTGATGGAATCTATCGTCAAATGAGGTAAATATAGTGTGGCAAAAAATTTCATATTTAATTAATGCCAATGATTACATACAACAAAATCAACCTATTACATCCATGAACTCAATATTCACCAAGAACATAAAAGGATTAGTTAAAGGATTATTTGTAGTTAAAGGATTATTTGATCATACACAAAAAAATACTGTATGTTTTAAATGCTGTCAATATGTTAATGCCATACATTTCAGTATGTATGAAAATGTCTGTGTGCTAGAACCACACTTTATATATCAATAACAATGATTACTGATGAGATCATATTGGGTTTTTTTATTTTTTTATTTTTTTTTTTTTGGCTACTGCTGTTGTCAAGAGAAACTATTTATGCTTAAATTAACCAATTGCTTTCATGTTCTTTCAACATTTATTTACTAATCAAAAGAAGAACTGACAAAAACATGACAAACAGAAAACCAGAATCAAAAACAGCATCATTAAATCAGAAAGATGACATACTGTAAAAGATGCGCAGTATTAAACTCCTAAGCATTTTAATCAGTGCTGTTTTTATAGCATTTACTCAGACACTCTAAACCTCCTTAAATGTGTTTCTTGTGTATTTCTGTTCTTGAGGTCAGTGTTTAGTCATCAAGGGAGTGGGAAAATGGATTTCCCCATGCTATCATTTCTATACATCATTACATTTAATGAAGCTAATAGCAGTGAGCCTCACCAGCAGCTCGTTATATGTGATTGCACAAACACTTAACGCCATTAATCCCAGTCAGAGAGGGGGTTTCCATCGCTGCATTCAGAATAGCAGCAGAGCCAAAACTCTGAATCTTAATTCAGAGCAGGATGCAAACTATTTCAATAATGTGGAACAATGCCAAAGCATATTTTTAACACTATCTTTCTATCTCTCTCTCCTGATTATTCACAGAAAACAGCAAAGACTACAAATCCTTCAACAAGCTCTCCAAAACCCTTCAGGCTTCACAACACGCACCAGTTATAACTTTAGCTCAATCAAGATGCATTTACACACACACATACACAAACTATCACTCATCAAAACATGAACTTACTGTATATGGTCTGTTCAGTATAGCAAATTCACTAAGTGTCCTGCTGACATGTTTTCATATTTTGTTTAAAAGTCTGTCACGCTAAATGTACTTAAACATTCATCATTCGCTCAATATATCAGATAAAACAAATATACATAAGATCTGGTAAATAAGGACCCATTTATAAAGGGCTATAATATACGTTTTTAGAGCTTCATGGAGACAAATGGAATCTATTTAAACAACAATACAAAGCAATGGATTTCCAGCTTAAGCAAATAACTTTAAAAGCTGGACACAGGAGATTTTCTGCTACTGAAAGAGCTTTTAAGAGCCAGATAGATGAGAGGAAAATAAATATCAGACACCAAGAAGAGAGAGAATTGGTAAAGAGAAATGAATGAGGCAAAGAGGAAAGCCATGTGGAGGAACATGTCAGAAAGAGAGAGAATAAAGCTTTTTCTCTTTCCATCAGACTCTTCACCATGCACAGGCTTTTCTATATTTCCCCCAGTCACACAGTTTCACAATGCAAAATTGAGCAGGCTTCTAAATTTGTTCACTGTGTACTGGGCAATTTGTAATTCTATTATTTTAATGAATTCATTTTCTGGTGGGCAGCCGGTTGGCAGAAAACGTATTTCACACAGTATGCAGTTTCATTCACTGAACGGAATTCAGTGAATACATTGTATCTGTGCTCTGCAATAGATTGTGTTTGAGGCTATTAGTGGACAACAAAAGCGATTTGCTTTCATGGAGACAGATGTACCCTAAATCCAGCTTATGGCCATGATAACAAAAGCTCTTTGAAGTTACAAAAGGCTAACTTACGTCTCTTGGTGAGACTATACGTATTCCCACTTGTGATGCTTTCCTTGCCTTTAATGAAATGTATGGCAAAAACCTTTCTGTAGGTTTGAATGTGCAACATGTAAAACTACAAAAACAGGCCTTTAATTATGTTTTTTTTTTTTTTTTAAATCAAGTTTAAGTCAGCATATACACATATAAGAAAAAGGATGGATTAAATGGATCAAAAGTGCAGTAAGGACATTTATATATGTTACAAAAGTTTCTATTTCAAATAAATGCAGTTCTTTTGAAGTTTTTGCTCATCAAAGAATTATGAAAGAACTATCACAGTTTTCACAAAAATATCAAGCGGCAGGACTGTTTTCTAAGAAATGTTTCTCCAGCACCAAATCAGCATATCAGTACGATTTCTGAAGGACCATGTGACACTGAAGAATGGAGTAACAGCTCCTGAAAAAGCTTTGCCATCATAGGAATAAATAAGATTTTTAGAAAACCGCTATCTTAAATTTTAATAATATTTAACAATATCACTGTTTTAACTGTATTTTGATCAAATAAATGAAGCCTTGATGAGTATAAGAGACGTCTTTCAAAAATACATAAAACATGTCCGACCCAAAACTGTAGGGTTTTGTGAGATGAAAATATTATAGAGAAATGTGAGAAAGCTCTTATGACTCTGGACATCAACCCGAACATTATTTTTCTGTTACATTATTAAATTTGAAACACATCTGAAACAAAAACGTGATTTAGGCAATTTATAAATACAACCTGAATTCTGGAAATGTTGGGACGTTTTTAAAATTTGAATAAAATGAAAAGACTTTCAAATCACATGAGCCAATATTTTATTCACTATAGAACATAGAGAACATAACAAATGTTTAAACTGAGAAATTTTACAATTTTATGCACAAAATGAGCTCATTTCAAATTTGATGCCTGCTACAGGTCTCAAAAAAGTTGGCATGGGGGCAACAAAGGGCTGAAAAAGCAAGAAATTTTGAAGATTCAGCTGGGAGAACATCTAGCAACTAATTAAGTTAATTGACATCAGGTCTGTAACATGATTAGTTATAAACGGGATGTCTTAGAGAGGCAGAGTCTCTCAGAAGTAAAGATGGGCAGAGGCTCTCCAATCTGTGAAAGAGTGCATAAAAAAGATTGTGGAATACTTTAAAAACAACGTTCCTCAACATCAAATTGCAAAGACTTTGCAAATCTCATCATCTACAGTGCATAACATCATCAAAAGATTCAGAGAAACTGGATAAATCTCTGTGCGTAAGGGATAAGGCTGAAGACCTTTGCTGGATGCCCATGGTCATCGGACCCTCAGACGACACTGCATCACTCATCAGCCTGATTCTGTCATTGACATTACTAAATGGGCCCAGGAATACTTCCAGAAACTACTGTCGGTAAACACAATCCGCCGTGCCATCTGCAGATGCCAACTAAATTTCTATCATGCAAAAAGGAAGCCATATGTGAACATGGTCCAGAAGCGCCGTCGTGTCCTGTGGGCCAAGGCTCATTTAAAGGGGACCTATTATGCCCCTTTTTACAAGATGTAAAATAAGTCTCTGATGTCCCCAGATCGTATATGTGAAGTTTTAGCTCAATATACCCCACAGATAATTTTTTTATAGCTTGTTAAAATTGCCACTTTTAGGGTGTGAGCCAAAACGCACTGAATTTGAGTATGTTGCTTTAAATGCGAATGAGCTGTTGCTCCCGGAGAAGAGGGCGAAGCTTCAAGAGCTTAAGTTCCGGCATTAGCAGTGCTAGCCTTTGCAAATCAACATTCCACTATTAGTACAAGCCTGTTATCTTTACAGAAAATGTACTCTGTTTCAAAGTCAGTCATCTGATTATCCTGTGCATAATAAATTCTCGTTTATGAATTACACAGACGGGGAGCACGGTGGGATAAAAGTAACAACATAGCTGGTCTCATGCTATCACAAACTTTATAAGTCCCACTTCTGATTATGAGCTCGACAACTTCAAGCGATCGACTCACATTGCTTTCATATGCAACTTTATTTATTATGCAACTTTCATACGCAACTACCACATGGGGACACTTAATTTCTAGCGATTATCATCAGTTTGATTTCATAGATACTATTTAAACTAAACTGAGCTAGACAATGACATCTCTGAATTCAATAATGAAATGCCTTTAACTGAAAATTGAGTGTTTAATCTTATTATTATACATTACTGGCACTCTATCCTCCAATTTGATACTGTTAAGTGCTTTGACACAATCTGTATTGTTAAAAGCACTATATAAATAAAGGTGACTTGACTTGACTTGACCACATTCCTATTCATGATCATTCTGGTAGCACTTGAAGGCAGCATCAGTGAAAATGGGCAGAGACAATGATAGCTTTAGCAATTAGCCTTACAGAGTGCCGAGAAGCTCTTTCAGAAAGGCAATTTGGAAAACAAACGCGTGATACTTACTTTGTCTGGAGCTGACGTTCGAGCACGAAGCATTGGTATTGATTCCTAAACATATAGGGGAAGTTACCGATTTTTTTTTTTCCGGGATATTTCCTTCGAAAATTAAATTTAACCACAGTGTCCTCGGCTCAGATGGGGGGAGATTATGGTGACTCCTATGTTCAGTGCATCCCAAAACACAAAACTTGTAAAGCCTCTTTGGTGCTGACAATGTATATAACTCGAGTAATGGCGAACTGCAGCTTCTCACTCAGGGCTGTGTTTATGCTAATAGGGCAGAGAGCATCACAAACGGGCGGGACTTTTCCCCCTCGGTGACGTGAACAGAGGGAAACTCTGAAACAGCTCGTTTGGAGAGACTGTTCATGATTTATTGGTTTTATAAAAAAATGAGTTGGTGGATTTTTAACATTGTAAGCTGGTTGTTTTCACACACTGCGGCCACACAACTGTGTTCAAACACCTTATAAAAGGGATTTTTGCATAATAGGTCCCCTTTAAAATGGACTGTTTCAAAGTGGAAAAGTGTTCTATGGTCAGACGAGTCCAAATTTGACATTCTTGTTGGAAATCACAGACGCCGCGTCCTCCGGGCTAAAGAGGAGGGAGACCTTCCAGCGTGTTATCAGCATTCAGTTCAAAAGCCAGCATCTCTGATGGTATGGGGGTGCATAAGTGCATACTGTATGGGCAGCTTGCATGTTTTGGAAGGCACTATGAATGCTGAAAGGTATATAAAGGTTTTGGAGCAACATATGCTCCCCTCCAGACAACGTCTATTTCAGGGAAGGCCTTGTGTATTTCAGCAGGACAATGCAAAACCACATACTGCAGCTATTACAACAGCATGGCTTCATAGTAGAAGAGTCCGGGTGCTGAATTGGCCTGACTGCAGTCCAGATCTTTCACCTAGAGAGAACATTTGGTGCATCATTATACAAAAAATACGTCAAAGACGACCACAAACTCTTCTGCAGCTGGAAACCTATATCAGGCAAGAATGGGACCAAATTCCAACACCAAAACTCCAGAAATTCATAACCTCGATGCCCAGATGTCTTCAAACTGTTTTTAAAAGAAGAGGAGATGCTACACCATGGTAAACATGCCCCCGTCCCAACTATTTTGAGACCTGCAGCAGGCATCAAATTTGAAATGAACGCATTTTGTATATAAAATTGTAAAATTTCTCAGTTTAAACATTTGTTATGTTATCTATGTTCAATTGTGAATAAAATATTGGCTCATGTGATTTGAAATTCTTTTAGTTTTCATTTTATTCAAATTTAAAAAACGTCCCAACATTTCCGGAATTCAGGTTGTATTTCAAATAATTATGACCATTTTAAATGTCCTCACAAGTCATTTTTTAACATGTTTCCCAATACTTGTGAGGACATTTTCAGAAATAAATATGGCCAAAAAGTGTAATGCTTTTCAAAAAGTGCAGCCAAACCTGTACACATACACACACACCACAAACATTATTGCTGTGGGAGGTTTAAACCTCATGTTTTAAAAATGAACAAAGCAATATTGTTTTATTTATGTGTTTGTCTCCCTCACTCACACATAGACACTCATTTTGTTCTTTTCACCCCCATCTCTTCTTCTCTAAACCTTCATCTGGCTTTCAGATCAGCAGGCTCTGAGCGTCTGCAGCAGTTAACCCGTCCTTATCTACAGCCCAGAAGTGAGAAAGTAAGAGAGAGAAGATATCTTTCTTTGTGACCTCTCCTCCACTATCCTCCCTTAGAGGTTCTGATGGAGATATCGCATGTGTCTGCAATTCCCAAAAGATGACAGATCTAGAAACGCTTATGACCATCAGAACCTGCTCACTGAAGAACAATAGATCCATTTCTGGCTCTCGTTCAAGCCACGCATACCTTTGCTTCTCACTCTCTCGAAGGAGAAAAAGAAAGGAGAGGGAAGGGTGATGGAGTTCTTCCCTGCAAGAGACTTTTGAAATGGATTTCTATAACATGATATGTTACCATTTGGAGACAATGGGTGGAGGCTTCGAAAAGCAGCCACCATAAACCATATGACTTTTCTACATTATTTAGACGGATACGACACATATATGGGTTAAACTGACTATCCTGCTCCAGTTTATAGTTTATCCTACAGTGTATTAGATCGGTCTGATCGCTTTCATATTGTCCCATTGTTTCATTTTGAGCTTCAGAGTAATTACAGTAACATATAGATTTACCTCATAACATGGACAAAAGGTTTCATATTCCTTTAGTGCACATGAAAATGATCAAAGAAGAAATAACCAACCCTGACACACTTTATCAGAGTCATGCTCACTGTGTTTACATTCAAATCCCAATTCAAATGTTGTTTTGATTTGACTGTCAGACGGTCAGCTGGCTAAACAAAACAGCTGAGGCAGAGCTCTGGGAAACAGGGACACACTCCTTATTATTCTGACAATGAAATATCTGCCCTTGTGAAAAGGAAGTACACTTTAGTATACTTTAAAAAAAACAAAAAAACAAAGAGTACTTATTAAAGAAATAATATACTTTAAAAGAATATACTTACAAGCGATAACTGAATGTATGCTTTTTGAAACTTAATTGAATGTTAATTGCACTTAAATGAAAATGTATTATAGTTTTAATTTATATTAAATGCAATTAGCTGAACTTCAGAGTGCTTTTTGACCCACTTAAAGTAAATTTAAAGACTTACGTAAATTTTTATGCAAATTCATAATTACATATATAAAGTAATTACTTCATTCTCTTTGAAAAAGCATACTGCTGAATGCACAAGCATTTATGGTAAACTACAATATACTTCAGTGTCTTTTCTATTGAAACGTTATATGTTATGTATTTAAATATATTTGTAAATACACATTTGTAATGGTGAAGTTGCTATTTAGTGCATTTAAAATAGGCCTATATTAACTTTAAAAGAAATATTGCATAACACACTATAAACAAAATCAGATATAGTTTTCATTCTATCAAGCACAGTTTTGCTATTTGTGAAAATGTAATGGTTATTATAGCGCCACCTTGTAAACGTTTTCCACATAAATATGTACACACACTTATTTATATAAGATACGTTATAAGTTACTGAAACTGATTGGCTGCTGGTGGCCATGTAGTCTCAGCCTCAGACGTCACGCCCACGGACCGCTAGGTGAACGTCTGATGCATATGGCCAAAGTCCCTTTCAAGGAAAGCCCGCTCACTCGGCCGCCATATTTGCTACGCCTCCAGGCAGCTCAAACAAGACCAAGTCCTATCTAAATGAATGGGGGAATCCTGAAATCTTAAAAACTGCTCGTTGAACTAGCAATCAAATTACATTTTTCAAATCAGCAAAAAAATCTGAAATGAACTGCCCCATGAATGTTGTTTCTTATGCTCAAATAGCATTTAAAAGCTTATTTTTCAGGCTAGATGAGCTAATGTGCATGCGTACTTCCAACGCACTTATGACTGCGCATTTGCATTGGCTGGTCCAGCCTCAGGTCTCTCTGGAAACCGGAGCCTCTAACGGCCGCTGAAGTGATGCATTGACTTTACCAATCAACGATTGGCTGTTTTATTTAAAAGGCGGGACTATCCCGCCATATCGCGTGTTGCAGTGTCTCCCATTCATAAGTATAGGAGTGAACCATCTTTGTATTTCTATAGTCTTTAATATGGCACACAAAAGTGGAAACACTTCAGGAGTTTTGAAGTCATCATCAGATTGGTTGAATTATACTGGATTTCCGGGAGACGTGTGTGTCGTGTTCTTTAACGTTCCGCCTGGAAACAAAGATGCCGTGACCCCCTCATGAAAGAAGAAAGCCGTCATGTTTACAATATTTCCACGCCCTGAAACGTGATGCTGAACAAAACGAACTGTGATTGGTTGTTTGACATGTCAGTCAAATGGCCTCATGGGCGGGCCTTGACCAATGAAAGCTGCCATGGATTCCAGACCTTCAGCTGTCAGTCTGAAGGTCTGGCTACTCGAGACTAGTGGCCATGTTTTATTGTAGCCAATTCATATTAGAAGGAATAGTAGGATGTCCACAAGACAAGATGCTTACAAATTTTCAACTTTACCAATAATACGGTTATGGCATTCATAAGTATTTTCAGTTGTAGCGCCCCCTATAGGCGCAATTTTGATGTGACTTGGAATGCTTCCTAAGAATGTCCTGGTCTATGCTTATGCAATTACGCTAAGTTCGGATATTTCTTGGATAAGTTCTTATCAAAATAAGTGTACTTCTTCAGAGCACAACAAAAGGTTATTGAAACATTTAAAATGTACTTTACTGTAAAATCTTTAAATTGACATTATTACAAATTGCACATTTTTAAAGTGTGCTTACTGTAAGTGTGTTAAGGAGCAGTCATAAAAGTGTACTATTATTAAGAACACTAAAGCGGCCATTTAATTTCAATAGCATTATATTCACCTTAAAATAACATTCAGTACATTTTAAAGCGATCTTCTTTTTCACAAACCTAGATACATTTTGAATCCCTTTTTACTACTAACGATTTCAGGAGCTTTTTCAGACAAAATGGAAAGATAACTTGTAATAGCTTTTGCACTTTCCAGATAAAACAAAACTCTGCCTACTTTCCATAACAGCATACAAACAAAGATAAATTAACTCCTGCCTCCCCTTTTTCCCACAGCCGAGGTCCCGGCAAAGGTGACCTCTTAAACCTCTTTACTTTTAGCTTTCATACCAAAGACCCAATTTTATCAGGCACACCCATTAGAAGCATAGGAGTGCCTCTGAAAATATGAGAAACAACACAACAGCATCTACTTTAGGACTGTACAAACACTGAGCAAAGGGGAGAATGAAAGGCATAAACATCTTTCAATGCTCTTCACAGACCAGTGGATGAGAACCGTAAAGCCATTACAGTTAAACTGACACTGACCAGTCCACTTTGCCAGAGTGTGGGAACCAAACAGCAGAGCGGAGACCAGTAAAGCGCTGTCACGTGTCACAGCCGATGACCTCCCTGTGTTCTGTTATGATTGCCTTTCTGTAATTTGCTGAATGCTTTTAGTAAGCCACTAAAAATGCCGTTGCTTGTGTCGAAACATGATTTGTGTGTGTTCATTTTTAGCTTTTTGCTGTTATCAGAAGGAACATTTCATATTGTATTCAAGCCCTTGAAATGACAGACAAAAGCGTTGCTCTTCATTTTTTAGACAATATTGTTGTTGCTTCATCAGTTTGAGTCACTTTGACCCAGAAACATGGATATACATTTAAATAATTATAATTCAGCAATGGCTTGAAGTTGAAACATATTAGAAAGCTGAGTTTTTTTGTGCAAAACGCATAAAAGCATGTTTCTAGGTCAGAATGATTTGTTTTGTTTTTTTTTGTTTTTTTTAAATGGACAAGCTCACATACTGTTTTAAGCCAGATCAAGGATAAATCTGTCAATGTATCAACAAAAACAATTGAATCAGAAATAAAAGAAAAACTGTCATACTACTGAGACAAAGTAGCTGAAAATAATTGAGTAGGTCACATATTAATACAAATTATACTATGGTCTGTCTGAATACTCGATTCTGATTGGCTGGCAGGTATGCATAAAAACCGTTTAATGCACAGGTAGTTCAAAGTCAGTTTAGCCACTATTCTATATTAATGCGCTGCTTTAATTGATGCACACAAACCCACACACATCACTCGCACACACACACACAGAGAGAGAGAGAGAGAGAGAGAGAGAGAGAGAGAGAGAGAGTCGATTCAAAGGTCCTTACAGCCTAAAACAGCAAAATAACCAAAACCCACAATGACACTGGCCAAACAAATAAATATAGTAAACAATAGGATAAAAACGACAGATCATTTCCATGTTTTGCCACAAAATTACATTTTATTATGTATGGAAAGCACACACTCTATTTCTCCCACTCTCCCTTACAGACGCTATTCTATTCTATTCTATTCTATTCTATTCTATTCTATTCTATTCTTAAGATTTACTATCATTCCAAATACATGATGAATTAAACTAAAATATTAAGTTGTTTGTGCCATTTGATTGTATGTGCACTTGACGGTGTTGTGGTTGATATATAAAGTGTAATTGCACAAATAGCAATTAAATTGGTTTGATACATCTGACAGAAAGCCTCCATTTAAACAGTGAGACTGAAAAAAATGAAATGGATAGGCATAGTAGAATATCCTGCTCCAATAGGGAACCACTGTCCGGCAAAGTTTATTTACAACCTGATTCAGCAAACCTGTTTATGTATTTTCAAGCAGTCCTGAAGAGCTTGATTAGTTGTTTCAGGTGTATTTGATTAGGGTTGAAGCTAAACTCTGCAGGACAGTGTGTCCCCAGGAGCAGGGTTGAAGTCTTCTGCTCTTAGAAATTATATCTTGTGCCACATACTAAAATCAGGTTACCACTGTCAAAAAAATGTTGTGAAAAGACTAAATATTTAAACAAAATCAGTATATGGTGGCATAGAGAGGGCAATGAGAGTAACTTTTGCATTACCCCACTAAATTTTTCCACATGTAGGGGGAGAAAAAAAAAATCATACTTTCATGAGAACTATAATGTGGCAAGAAATGAGCCACATCCTGGGGATGACAGGGATTTGTAATGAGGTTTGTGAGAGGAAATGCCAAAGAAACTTCAGAAAAAGCACAGTCACTATGATATAGATGGGAAAAAGCTCGTGGGTCAGGGCCACTGCTAAATTATTAATTAGCTTAGAAAACAAAATTGCAGGCTGATAGCTTAAAGTGGCAATTAAATGTGACTAAATACCTTCACAATAAGATAATAAGAATGCAATCTGTAGAAACCGCAGTAAAGACAGCACTCAAATGCATACGAGGACACAGAGAGTTTGCTAATTAAGGAGTCCTAAATGGATTAGCAAATTCAAGATGTACACCTCTTGCTTTTCATTAAAATGAGAATAGCGCATCCACTCTGTTATATACAAAAAATAAAAAATAAAAATCTTAACGCATTGTAAAATCTCAAAATATTAGAGAACTTAAAAAGCATTCCTGATTTAAAACATGTTTGTTGTTTCCTCACACAGTCTGAGAGGTGAGACCCAACCCTGTGCTGAATTATACCTTTGAACATTTCCAAAAAAAAACTCTCTTAGTCTTTACATTTGAGAACAAAAACACTTGCCAATTTCCTTCATTACAATGATTAGCAAAGGTCAAGTCATTCATTAATGTGGTCCCTCTTAACATTCATGAATATGCAGTTCATCTTAAGGAAGATCAAAGCTAAAGTTTCCACCGCTATCTTTTCCTAGGCTGTTATTTCAAAGCCTCATTGAAGAACCATTGATCCCACCATATTAGCCATTAGCCTAGTGTGGTCCCTTGAGGTTCAAAGTCAAAATTTCAATTTCTTGTCAACATCTGAAGACTCCAGCGCTGCCTAATACTTCACATGAGAACTAATGGATTCTTGGTGGAGAACAAACAAAAAGAAAGCACCACAGATTAAAAGTTTTTTTTTTTACGCATTTCCAATTAGTTCTTTGCTGGTGTGTTACGTCTTGCAGTGGTAAACTCATTAAAAATGTAACATAGTGGAAAATTATAACTTGTGTGAATGTATATAAACCAACTCAATGAATGTTTGCTAACCATTTCAACATTTAAAAACAGCAAC
This sequence comes from Spinibarbus caldwelli, assembly GCA_039654775.1. Taxonomy (NCBI): domain Eukaryota; kingdom Metazoa; phylum Chordata; class Actinopteri; order Cypriniformes; family Cyprinidae; genus Spinibarbus; species Spinibarbus caldwelli. The sequence goes on along the minus strand of CM077220.1, from coordinate 10,018,382 downwards.
AGGGACATGCATACTCTTGTATGTAGCTTAAAAACAAAAAATAAGTCATGCAAAGTTGTGGAAGTTTAAACAGGTGTTGACTATCAACCTCAGACGGCCTCTGTGAACATAAAGCACTCCCAGAACATCCTCCCAGTGTATCCAAACTGTTCAAACAAAGCCCTGAGTCTCAAGGGAAACAAACTGGGCTACAGAACATCTAATTAGGACTCACAGCAGCACTCTTATTCTTATCCACTATATGTCTAGACTAAAACGCCTGATATTTCCAACCAAACTGTGGGTTTAGTGTTCAGCATTCCTCCGGGAATAAACCATGGTGCTCCTCTAGCCTCAGATATAGCCCTTCTCTGGATGTTTGATCTTTGTGGAACAGAGAGTTCCTGAGATGAGACAAACGTCATCTTGTCACATGGATGATGTTCTCCGGAGCAGCTGGATGTTCCTGTAGGTCAGCAGTTAAATCTCACACAGAGAGGCCGAATGATTTCAGATCCCACTGTGCGTGAATGGTGCTATTGTTTCAGCTGAGGTGAAACCCAATCTCTGCCTCCCAGTACATCACAAAATATGCAGGTCTCTTCCTTTCTTCCACCTCCACTGGTCTTCCTTGTATCTCTCCACTTTTCTTTCTGTCTTCCTGTACTCTAAATAATGCTACTATAAAAAAAAAAAAGGCAAATCCATATACATTATTATCATAATCTAGTGAGTCTAGTGAGCTGTCTTGATTAGTTAATCTTAAGGTAGTCGTATAAAATTTAACATCATATCCACTATACTTGAGATGCATTTTTAAGAGGCATTCACAAAAGATGACTTTTTGTATTGTAAACAAAATGCATCGCAACAGAATGGACTAGTGGACTCGTTTTTCTCAGTTTCAAAAATGACTTAAAATGTAAATTGACATGCCAACTTAAAAACCCAGTGCTCTTAGAACAAAACACTGAAAAATGGCGAAACACAACGTTTGCTAAAGACAACCCTAGTGAAAAAGAAGTGTGCTTAATTGTATTAAATGTGCACTTGTGTACTTCAAAGCTCAAACGTATTTAAAAAAAAAACATCACTTGCAGATAAAAATAATCCACTGAAGTGTACTTAAAGAGTATACTATCGTGACAATGTTCCTCAACACGTTGTTGTAATAGTCAAAATAAAAATTTTACTTTAAATACATTTTAAATTATTGTTTAAATAATATTTTGCTGTGCTTTAAAGAAGTATGCTTATTCTGATGTGTTGACTAACTTATTAAAATGCATGTAAATTACTTGATTATAATTTTGACTCAATATAATTTTAATTTCAATATTACATTTAAATCTAATATAGTAGATTCAGCAGTACACCTTAACTATATTTCAAAGACAATAATAGTAAATATGAAATTACAAATAATGATGTAATTAAGTTCTATTTAAGTGGGTCAAAAACACTAGTTCAGCTTATAGCATATGAATTCAAACTATAATACATTTTCATTTCATTGCAATTAACATGCAATTAAGTGTCAGAAAATATTACACTGAGTGAGCACTATATTATTTCTATAATAAGAACTCTTTTTTATAAGTATGCTAAAGTATACTTCTTTTTCACAAGGGTAGACCAACATAAAAAAGAAAAAAACTTTTATTGCACAAAAGTATCATAGCCCTCATACTGTGTACAGCGGGTGATTTGAAATACAAAAGAAACTGTCTTAAAATATTTGTTACAAAAGCGATTATTTGATAGCTGCAGTGGAGGTGCTTAAAACCGAATGAATTTAGAGACACATCTCCTCAGAGAGAGTTTCAACACTAACAGCAGGCTAAAATCCACTCAGAAAAGTTCCTCTTCCAAAGCACCGTTATGTAAAATATTAAAGCTCAAACGAAAATGAGGGGGAACAAAATGAAGCAACTGTGTCGACCTCATTAATTGATTGATCATTTGGTGACTGACCAGTCGACCATCCTGACCCATCCTGCGCTTCTATTAATTTAGTTCCTTTCCTGAAACGAAGAGTATAAAAATAACAACACTCAATTACTGTGTGCAAACCAACTGAAATCCCTCATTTTTTTCTAGCTTAAGGCTGAATGTGTTCCCTGTTGTTTTTTGTTGTTTGTTTAAGTGCCAGGAATGCTCCAGGAGTTGGGATCCTTGCTGAGCCAGCAATGTCTCATCAATTGTTTCAGATCTTCTGCTCTGGGGGAATAACATCATTATCAAAACAGATCAACACTTTAATGAGATATGAAATACTGGACTACCCATCACTGGCGTTGATTGATTATCATCTTGAACTGTCAAATCTAAGACATATAGCTTATCGAATGAGTTACACCAAAAAGAGGATGACAATTACATAGAAAGAATGAAGGAAAATGTTCCCTATGTTCCCTTTAATCTCTCCCACAGAGCTTGGACGTTGCTTACAAAACAGCTAGTTCTTCTATTTGTTCCTGACATAATTAGACTGAAAGAGAAGCTGAACATAGCCAGAACAAGCACCCTGTCATCTGTCCTCATTCTGCTAGATCTTTCAGCAGCGCCTGGCACTGAAAACTACCAAATCGTCCTCTCCACCCTCCACCCTGTAGTGAAATGACACTACAGCTTATACAATTACATGGTTCACATCTTACCTGCAGCACAGAAACTACTAGATCATGTAAATAATTCAGTTTATCCAAAACCACCAACTGGAGCACCACAGGGATCAGTGCTACACAGAATTTGTGAAGTTTTAACCTTTCATTACTTCTTCTGTTATGCTAATGCAAGTGATGATTAATTAATTCTGACTTTTCCACCATTGGATTATCAGATGCCCTTAAAACCTAAAGTCTGGCAAGCTTTCTGGATGAATGAGCAGGATCTGAAGCTATAGCAACCAGAACTTTTTAAATGACTTTTTAAAAACCAGGTCACTTCAAGAACCTTGGTCATTCCCATGGTTAAAGACATGAAGATTCCTCCTGCAAAACATGTCAGACCTTTACTTGCCAGGGAAGCTACTCAGATTCTGGTACTGCAACTCATTCCTGGCTGGTCTCCCAGCATACGCAATCAAACCCTCTGTAGTTCTTCTAGAATGATGCAGTCCAGCTGATATTCAGCTTGGAAGTACTCTTAAGTCACAGCTCTATACTTTCTCAACAGCCTCCCTATCTCTTCTAAGATTAAAAGCCTAGCAAACAAGTCAGCACCCCTCATACATCCACCCTTCCTATTCCTGTGTTATGAAGTAATCAACCTAGACTCATTGAAAAAAAAAAATGCCACATTTATACAAAACTCAAAAAACATACCTATGCATACAGTATAATTCACTGCAGTTTTTCCAGTTTTTCCAACTTGCATTCCTTTTCACACAAATTATGATTACAGGGTAAGATAATTGATTAATAAACATTTATTTTCATGTGGTTTCTTGTACAATATTATGACAAAAAAAAAAACATAATCAGAGTGCATGATTTGTAAACTAATACATTTTTGACATTAGCATCACATAACCAGCTCCATACGAATCGCTTTTGCGATGCAGTAAACTTGCTCAGTAGCTCATCTGGTACAGCAATGTACTTGTGATACGGAGCACTTCAGTACAAATCCCAGTAAATCACAATTAAAGAGCCTGACTTGTGGAAGCAAGCTAAAATGTCATGGTTGATACATGAAATGTGTTTTTCTTTCACATTTGCTTTTGTTAACACTGGCGATAAGGTTTCGCTAGGGATTAGTGTAGATGGTACATTACGCGGTAGAGTATGGTATTAACTGTTTAGCGCAACTCACCAGGGGTCTCATTTATAAAACTCTCCGTATATTTCATCCTAAAAGTGAACGTACGCACAAAAGCTAGATTTTGCGTACGCGTGAATTTTTTCCGATTTATGAAACCATGCGTATCCCAGAACCTGGGCAAAATCCCTTTATAAATCCCAGTCAGGGGAAGATTGTGCGTACATGCATCTCCACCCCGTCTCCTCCCAGAAATCACCATATATGGAGCTTACAACGCCTAGTTTTACTATGCATAACCTCATCTGCATATCATTTCCATGCATATTCCCATCCACGTGACACGCGTTTAACACCGTCAAAGGTACAAGACATTAAGGAAATATGAGATCCTGACTGTAATTCCATTTGGGCCATAGCCTACACATTAATTTTTATTGCTAAAAATTATCCAGTATCCTTGTTACGTTTTACAATGAAAATATCCATAAAAACAAAACAGTTTAAAATAGTTGATCTCATTCTTATACACAGGTCATATAGTATTTCAATTGTTTTAAACAATTCAAATCAAATTAAATTTATGCAGTTTTGTTGATAAGGTGAACATAAGCTGAACATCTATTTTTAGTGGAAACAGCTGATATAATAGTCCTATATTTTTTGCAGTGTAAATACAATTGTCTGACTCGGCGAATTACTGAAAATATTTTAAAAAGGAAATGTGCAAATCTTACCGTTTTCCTTTAATGGTATCCTTCAAATACATTGGTATTTTTTATAATGTTTTGGAGATGCCTTTACACGACATCAACACGTCCGTGCAGCTGTGGTTGTACAGTAAGATATTATCATTGGTCCTATTCAAACCGGACAATGGACTGACCGTTCGACCACCGTATCCAGCTGTGTCCACCATAATATCGAAGTAAGTGCACATCATGATCATAATTGCTCTCGCAAAAAAAAAAAAAAAAAAAAAAAAAAAAAATCCTCGTAACATGAGATCTGCAGTTTAGTTTAAAAATGAATTATTGTGCACCTATAGCACTCCTCACTGTCATTAAAACATAGGATGCCACATGAAAAGTGATCAAATGTATCCACTATATGTCTTATCTCCAAATGTATCCACTATATGCTTATCTCCATTAATGAGAGTGGAATATTTATTGTAAATGCATATCGAAATGAAAAGAGTTTAAAATCGTCTACTTCATTACTTCTCACTCCAAAAGAGTTCGTACGCATGGTCTAGAATGTCCGTACGGTGCGTACATATTTATGCCAAGTTTATTTTATATAAATCCGGATATGTGCGTGGAAAATTGCTTACGCATATTATATGCCCATTTTGTGCGTACGCAACAAAACCCCAGGTCCCGTATTCTTAAAGATTCTAAGAATCCTCTCAGAGAGCTCATAATTTAGCTTAAAAATTTCTAACTAGGAGTCTTAGCTTAAAAGTGATTCAGAACCAATCTGAGAGCAACTCTGAGCGAGGAAAAGACAAAAACTTTTATCTTAGTGAGGAGACGGGGCTGACCCCGTTGCTAGCTATGACAAAGTCTTTTGAAGACTGCGATTGGTTGGTTGTCCAAGAAGGAAATAAAAGAGTGCTTTTAAGAGTAGGGTCTATTATAAGCCTTCACTTAGAAATTACAGGCGTAATTTTTCCTGTTTTACTGTACTCACACACACACACACACACGTACACACACAGACACACACACACACACACATTATATATGTATATATATTCTATATTTTTTATTTAGCATGCTGACATATTTTATAGGAAATGAACAGCGACACAATAAGGTTCTGAAAGTGCTGTATATTGTTTGTTTGATCACTTTGCTTATAGAAGGTTGTGACAGACAAATCATCACTGCTGCATAGTTGCATTTTTCCAGTTGCCAAATATGTTAATGTAGTTAATGTAGCGATTACTTCCATTTCTGGCGCTATGGCATTTCTGTGCGGTGTCAGAGATGTTAGCGTGTCTCTAATAAGATTGGTCACAAACATGATCCCTGCACGATCTAATGTGTAGCGTCTTATTAACTCACTGTCATGCATTGTGTGCAACACATTTCTTCTTCCTCTTCATGTTTTGTCCATTTTGTCCACTGATAAAGAAACTCTTAAGCCTCTTAAAAGTCCTCATCCGTATTCCTAACAATTTTGGACCTTAAGACCTCTTTTAAGGGTTAAGTTGCTTTCTGAATTACTTTTTCTTTACTAGGATCTTTTCTTTAATTCTAAGAGGAAACACCCACATTTCTAAGAATTTTCTTAGAATTTTGTTACTAGGAGCAACTCTTAGCACTAAGATTTATCATGAATACGGGACCAGATATTTCATTGCTGATATTTAGAGCAACCACCATCATAAAACCTTACCAGATTCACATTCCTCTGTATTTGAAAAAACTGAACTCATTTTTAGTGCTACTCACTGGACATTTCAGTCAATAATAAAAAAAATTATAAAATATTGTTAAACAAAAATCAGGCCATTGCCTACAATAATCATTCAACTTCATAATCAAACATACAAATACATTTTAAGGTGCATTCAAAATGCTCAAACCCACCTGATGTTGCGTCTGGAAAATATTGTTCTAATTGGGTACAAATGCATATAGTCAATATTATCTGTTCTAACAGCATCCTTCTGTCATGACTATATTCACAATATAGTACATTCTTCCATAACTTATAGATAGATAGACAGACAGACAGACAGACAGACAGACAGACAGACAGATAGACAGATAGACAGATAGATAGATAGATAGATAGATAGATAGATAGATAGATAGATAGATAGATATGGAAGAAAACATGTTGCAAATCTAAAGCTACACCTTTGTATTTTATTAATACCTTGAGGGTGCAGATCAGCACTTTAAGGTGGTAATATGGACCCTTCAGGGGTAGATAATGTACAAAGGTATATACAAGCTTTTTTTCTGACAGTGTATATAAGGTATTCATGTACCTGATGTAGCTGAAAGTACTATTCATGAAAAACTTCTTTTCAGTGCAGGTTAACAATACATTGATCCATTAGCATTCAAGATGCCATGCAGCCCACGCAAAATATTGTGTTTGCAGTACACATGCACCACAATCGGTCTCCCTCAAATGAAGTGTTGATGTCAGATATTCATTACATTGTGGAGTACAAAGATAAGTGATCAAGGCATTGATACAGACAATGGAAACCTGTGTGTTGTATACTTTCTTGTCAACAACTGTGTCCTTACGATTTGTCGCACTGCCAGGCAAACATGCACAGCGTCCAAAAACATCAGATGATTCAGATAAAACAAAACCTCTTACCCAGCGGTCTCAGATGGAGTGAACAAAAGATCATGAAAAAATGAGGGGGGGGGGGGGACATGCCTGAAAGAACCCCTGTCAAACACAGAGGGTTGGTGACATACCATTAACATGATTAAAAGCCGAAGGATAAGTGGAACATTGTTCATTGTTGTAGAATCAAAGCTGCAATGCAAAGAGTTTGATATATGAACAATAGCTTACCACTTGATAGATGAAGCATTTTATTCTTGGCCTGGCTTGCAATGTGTATAAACTAAAATAAAATGCATGTGTTGGTCTCTCAGTAGTCAATAGTACACTTATGGTTCACTATTTTTCAACCATAAATGTTTCTATGATTTTTGCATGCAATACTCATTCAACTTAATTATCAAATATGCAAAAATAAAAATAAAGGTGCATTCAAAATACCCTTGGATCTCTGAGGGCTTTCTGATGTTGTGCTTGAAAAATGTTAGAATAAAATAGTGTACTGTTTGCTCTTGAGGGACCAGCACATGCATGTTATTTTTGCTTATATGCAATGCAAGCCAGGCAGGCCAAAAATAAAACAAACAATGGCAAAAACCTTTGGGATTCATTATATTTAATTTAATTTAAAAAAAAAAACTAATATATATATATATATATATATATATATATATATATATATATATATATATATATATATATATATATATATATATATTTTTTTTTTTTTTTTTTACAGCAAACCAGCCATACATATCAGAATGACAGACAATCTCTATAAATAATAGAATCAGCGAAGAAGGGTGTGGAGCAACTGCATCTCAGAGCTGGAGGGATTTCTGTTTGTAAAATGTAGTATATTAATTCATGTATTTAAAGAAATGTTAGAAAGAAGTGGTTAGAAAGACTTGGTTACAGCCTGTGATAGTAGAAAACGTACACTTTTTTTGAAAACAGCTGAGAAATGTGGTTGATTTAAAAGCGTTGTGTTATTTACTCTCCAACACAGCTAATCTTGACCCCAGAGTCAAATTAATTAGTATAATTAAATCAAACAGGAAGAGTACAAAAAGTTATTCTTATTTGCATAACATTTTTTAGCAAACATTTCAAAGCAAAGCTGTCAAAGCTATTTGATACATCTTTGCTTTGTAATGTTCCTATAGACTTCAGTATAACACAATAAACAAAATATCCAGGTAAATTACATGATATAGAATTGCAGAATTGCTCAAAAAAAAAAAGTTTCATTGCTTCCAAAGTCAAACCCTGCATAACATTCAACATGACTGATACCTGAGGCAATGTCAGTAATCAAAACCTCGAAGCAGTGATCTGTGAGCTTCATGATCTTCACCTCTCAGCAGGCTGCTGCAGGTAATGTCTGCCTGAATCCTACACTCAAAAAACGAGTCTGTCTGAACTTAATTTAATTGTGGACAGCAGTTCCACACATTGGAAATGTTTTTTTTGTTTTTTGTTTTGTAAACTCTACTCAAATACATTGTGCAATGGAAAAATACTGGAATTAACTAAACCTAACAAAATTAGGCCTGTCTAACTCAACTAAATCTCTTCCAGGACATGAAGGAGGTCGCTGCCTTGCCTCTCACTCACCGCAGCTTCAGTGTTTGTCCAAGACACTGGTCTCTCATGGAGAGGTGAGCTCTGCATTTAACGGACCACTTGGAATCCTTCACGGACCACCAGTGGTCTGCAGACCACAGTTTGAGAACCACTGATTGAGTCTAAACACAGACAGATTAAGCAAACGTCTACTTATAAATGCAAATTGACAGCACACAATGAAATTGAGTAAACAAATGCATTATCTCATCTGAATGAAGCACATTGAGCAAGAGCAAAAAATTTACTTATTGAACTGTTCACTGCACTAAGTACAACACTGAATCGCAGCCAAAAACTCAAGGCTACATGGGAGGTCTGCTACATACAGAGAGAAACACGCACTACGAACACCCTCTAGTTACAAATTGAGTTTCTCTGTCTCTTTTCCACACTGCAGGAAGTGTTTACAGATATTCAAGCTCTTTCTCAAGCCTTGAATTCATACAATGTGAAGGAAAACTCCAGGCTGACTTATTAGTTTGTTCGGTTGCCAGTGGGAGGCTGTTTATTGCGAGGAGAATGAGCTTGTGTTGTATTCTCAGTTCTTTAAGTGTTTTACAACCGTATGACTTAAAAACCACCAACCACCAATGTTATAAGGTGAAAATGACTCCTTAAATTAAATACAGAAAAACTTGGAAGTTGTTAAAGTGTGAGGACAATTGCTGGATTGTGAACTTTAGCAATATTAGCACACGCTGTGTTTGCATCTTAATCTAGATTTACACATTTTTACATTTTGTATAAAATGATAGATTTATACAAACTATACATTTCTTAGATTAAATAGAAGTTTTTTTAATTGTACTGACAATAAAACCAGAAGAAAAAAAAATACTGTATAGGGCAAGTATACAACAATGTGCATTTACTTTTAAATTGTAATATATTTAGAGAGAAGGTTAGCATGTGCAGAATGACGATGCATTAGCCAATGAGTTATTATAAAAAACTAATAAAATGGTTTCATTAATGTGAAATACTAAATAAACTGTTCTATTTCAAGTGAATGTTGACAATTTAGTGACAATGTTACTGAATAACAGATGACGGACGATGTAGAATCCCAGTAAAAGATTAATCTGAAAGGTAAATTTATTCTATGACATATACAGGCATATGCATATTTAAATATTTTGCCCATATTTTAATTGAAGATGTCAAAATAGCAACACTACGAATGTAAATCAAATGATTTTGCTCAATTAGCCTATAGGTTTTAATAAAAAATGAAGATGTCTGAAATGCCCATCTACTGTAATTCATGGAAATTTTGAATAATAACCCTAATAATCACATTAATTACTAAGCTCACCCAAATTACTAACCCTAGCAAATACATGACATTATAAAGTATTAAATTAAAAAATAAATAAAAATAATAATAACACTACCAACATGGGCATCTTACCCTAATTTTTAAAACTAAAATAAAAACTATAATTTTTACTTCACAAATCTAAAAATATTTATTTGTCCGCAAATCTCTCATTAACAAATAGACTCAAAAAAATTGATATTCAACATAATACAAATGTCATAAATCACTACTTATCAGACAAAATAAGACCAATTACCCTCAAAATGGTTTTGACTGACTAAATCTCACAAATATACACAATATTTAGATGAAATGACAAAATTGTAAACAGCGCAGCCATTCATCAAAAGTGTTCAGAATTTGTGGGGAAAAAATTAAGGTGGTACTATAATATATAGCCATATCTCAACTGCCAATTTTTTTTTCTTTCCAAAAAGTAACTATATTATCCGCCAGCTTTTTATAAAACATTGGATGTATGAATGCAACTTTAAGTATTTAAATGCATAAAGGCATGAAGATCTTAAGATATCATAAACATTACCATCATGACTTTCTGTAAAGCTGCTTTGAAACAATGTGTATTGTGAAAAGCGCTAGCTATAAATATGACTTGATAAAAAACTGGGCAGTGAAGAGAAGATGATGTGATCAGCTGTACCATTTGACCTGCTCCAATAATTTTTAAGAATGTGGAAAATTTCATGGATAAAATTTGAGTTTGCTACGGACAATTTGGGCGTTGACATATTTATAAACCCAGGAGCACGTTGCCAGATATCCATGAATATTTTGATTGTGTTGAAACCAAGCTATATTTCAAAGCTGTAAGTACGTGGACAAGTCCAAGAGGAAAAATAAATAAAACAGTGCAAGAATCTCACAGATTTCAGGATTCAGTCGAGGCCACAGCACAGCAGGCGAGATGCTTGCAGCACTGAGTAACAGGATCGTCAGTAGGATTAATGAGATTCTAATGAGGACACGCATATGCACGTCACCCGGTCCGTGAGGGGAAGTGAGGCTGGGTGCGGCTCTTCAAGGTCTGAGCTATGACTCATCTGCTGGTCCCTGGTAACAGAGACTCACAATGTCATTGCTTCCACACATACCAACGTCTAAATCAACCGGAGATGACTACACTGTCTGAGCCAAGGTACAATTAATTAGATCAAACTCTGTGCTCACTGGCTGCAGGGGGTCAATTCACGATGCAGAGGAAGCCTGAGAAGAAAGCAAACAAGATACTTGAGCCAGCTGAGAGAATGCAGGGGAAAATGAATAAATTAATAACACTGAATCAGCTATGTAGTATAGCAGGTAAGTATACGGTCATCTGTACATGCATTGTAAATATTTCTACAATTAGACAATTGTTACTATTTTCCATTCTGTAGAATAACAGTCATCAAAACTATGAAGTAACACAAATGGAAGTGTGGGAATTGTGTGCTGACTAAAAACGTTAAACAACTCCAAACTATCTTACATCTGATCTTCTTCAAAGAAACCATCCTTTGTCTAAATTCCAGCTCCACACACTCAGGACTTCTCTCAACTAACTACACATGTTGCCTGCTTTTCCAGCATCGTCTGGTCCAACTCATCCATTAAAGAAAAAAAAAAAAAAAAAATAGAGCAAGCATAAGGACTAAACTTACAAAATGTATCAGTCATTATTGATTTAAACATTTCAAATGTAATCATATATCCAACCCACCCCCATTCATTTCCTGTCCTCTTTCCATCCTCAGTTATAAGTCGCTTTGGATATTAAAAGCGTCTGCTAAATTAATAAATGTAAATGTAAATGTTACTATTTCAGTAACTTTATTAAAGTAATGTACTGCAACTGATTGTTTGCATACTTTTCCAAATTTCTAACTAATGTTTTCAACTGTTAAACATTTTGAAATCATTTAAAGCAGGCAGGGTTAACCTTACAGTAATACTAAACACTGATTACTGTCAGACATTCAAAATCCCTCGTCTCTTGAATTAAGACTATAATAATTCAACTTTAAAGCACAGCCACCACAAAATCAGACTTTAGCACCCCTTCTTACTTTGAGACCATTCTGAGTTTAAATACATATTTAAAATCATAACAACAAATAGTAAATATTAATACAAGAAAAAATCATATTTAACCCTCTTTGTAATCATTAACATTTTCATAAGTAACTTTTAATTACACTTTTTTTTTTTCTCAGCAACTGTAACAGATAACAGTTACATTTATTTTGTAATTAAATTACGTAACATGTAACTAGTTACTCCCCAACACTGGAAGTCACTAATTATTTTTGTCCATCATATTCTGAATTGTTTTGAAAAGTTTTCACAAAAGAATGTCACTCTCCAGATAGAAAGACAGAACAACAGACTGATCGATAGATAGAACGATAGAACAATAGATAGATACATAGAACGATAGATAGATAGATAGATGGATAGATGGATAGATAGATGGATGGATGGATGGATGGATGGATGGATAGATAGATAGATAGATAGATGTACACTGAGTAATATGTTTCGTTGTAACGTTGTGCAGTTTTACACTGTATTCTTTTTGCTTGGCCAGAGATAAAGATTAAAAACACAGATAAAGTGGAACTTGTTGTGTATTATTTGATGCGGTTTCAAAAACATAAATGGGTCTGTGGTCCACATGTATTATTTCTTATGTGTGTTTGTTCATCTTTAGCACTAACTAAAATCACAAGGCCTATTCATGGGTTCCAAAGACGTCACTTCCGCTATGCTCGCCGCCATATTTTTGTCCGATGTGACAACGAGCACAGCACATCTCTATGAGATTTAATAGATAATATTAATATATTGAAATAATAATTACCTTTTACTACAATTTCCCACACTGATCCCTGGACTTGATTGTATTTTTAGGATAGGAAGTGTAACAGTTAGGCCATGTAATGTCCTGATTACTTGTAAATTTAAAACTGACATCAGCTCAAAGCACTTTTGAGTCAATGATAGTGTAACAAGATAACGTTATTAGCTTATTACGCAATATGAATTTAATGGCAATTTAGCCACAATTTATAATTAATCATTCTTTCTGGACAAATTACTGTTTGAATTGTGAACGTAGCTGCTCGATGAAGGCTTTAAGAGCTTGAAGAATCCTCTGCGGCTGGTCGCTCCTGCTTCACAGCGATCCCCTTCTCCGTCCGCCTTCTGATTTCAGCAAGTCAGTTTTGGTGAATGCAAACAACGTGAATACTGATCATGAGCCCAACATCCAGCAAGCCAAAAAAACATGCAATCTACCTGAGGGAAGACGTCTTTCACTTCTAGTGTATTCTTAAACCTGGATTTCATTATTGAAGCACAAATCCAGGCACCAAAAGCAGCCCACACTAAGTTCTCTTTAATTAAAAATATGCATTTTCATTTATTCATAGGCTACATGGCTGCAATAACATTTCAGTTCAAAATTTTGCCATTGTTAAAAAAAATGCTTTACTGACTGACGTTTCAGACTTTCAGTTGTTATGCTCTCAAAATGTATGCCATATATATGTATGTAGGCTATGTCCTAAATTATTACACCACTTATGCAGCCAATCACAATTCACAAAGGTAATTTACTCAGGACGATGTTTTTTTTTTCTTTTTGTATGACAAATTCAATCTAATGATAAATAAATAGGTTTAGCAAAACAAATGTGATTATTTTTGAGAACCTTGTGATATATACACTTAACTGCAGACACAAATGACGTGGTACAATACAAATATTTTAGCTTCCTTTATTCTCCTATGAAGAATCACAATTGTCCCTTATTATCCTTTTCTGACCGTACGTTAGCTGCCAGTGGTGCCTTCTGATTGAAGCCAACAATTTATTCCGCCGATCTAACCTCTTTGGGATCGAATAAAATTGTAGTTCGGGGTTTTTCTGATGACTGTTGTTACAGCACAACATATCCCGGGCATATTGTAACCTTGTGAACCTTCTGGGAGTGTTTGGTTGATCTTCCTCTGGTAGTTGTGGCTGCTGTGACCATAGACTGACAGCTCGCGCAGATGTGACTCGGACACAAAAATGGTGGCGATAAAACACATAAAACACATAAAACCTATGGATAATGATGTCCAGCTATTGAGCACCATAAACAGGGTTTTGTATTTCAGGTTCATCGAAACCTGCACTCAATTCAAATAGATTTTGACTGACATTAAAATGTTCTTGTTTAATGATAATGAAGAAATAACTGCCTGTTTGCATTAGCAGTGAAAGTAGTGATGGAATGGAATGAATTGGAGAGAAAATTTTTGAAGAACAACAATTATTCCTAGAGGGATTCAGTCCTACTGTGCTATTCAAATGGAGTGTCAGTGATGCATTATTCATCTGGAATTATGCTTCATTTTCCTAGCAGACTATAGTTATCAGTAGTAATTTGCACTGTATCCGGGCAGCACACTGCTCTTCATGCACAGGTTGAGACTACGCAATATTCAATCACTATGAAATCGCTGTTGCTCTTGTATTTATCTGTTAGAAGAGACGGGCACAAAAATTATGTAAAAATGCATTATAAACTTCAGCAGCTTGATTCATGAATATTACTTGGATGAGAAAACATTCATCCAGTGGTGTTTGTTGAAAGTCAAGGAAGTGGATTACTGCTTACCATTTTTGTGTTCTGTTTCATTTGCATGAAAATAAAATAAAATACCATTTAGTGTTAATAACAGTGTTGCCAAACGTATACCATGCAAGAAATATATAAATCACTGCAATAATCCTTCAATCTTAAAATCTTGCATATTCACATATTTAAATACAGACTTTGACCTTTTTTTAACCAGGCAGTGTAAGTTGTGGTTATAAAAAAAAATTATAAGTAGCTATGCTTCTGATAAGAATAATCAGAAGACCATGAAGACACCACAACCATGCAGGACAACTGTCTGATTGCAAAAATAAGGCATTACATTTCTCAAGCAACACCTATAACATGCTGTATGACTATATACTTTTATTCTAGTGCAGTGCTGTCATTAAAATCACATGGGCTTTAACAAAAGTTATATGTTTGAATGAGACATCTAAACCATATAAATGAACTCATTTTACATATAGAAACATTGAAATATATCAATACTTCCACGAAACTAATCCCGAAAGCTGAAATATTCCCCTTATCCTGTACTTCAAATGTGAAGTAAAAATGTGACCACACAAAGTATATGTCCATTTTTGTGAAATGAATTTAATGAAATGAAAATGGCATTCATTTTGCATTATTAAAGCTGCGGCAGCAGAGGTAATGGTCTGGTTTAGGGCTGTGATCTTGTGGTATTTTTGGCTACTCTGAGTGACTTGGAAATACTACGTCTTACATGAGAGTGTGTGGCAGAACCACAAATTGCTGTGATGATAGTCCAGTTCAACCATTTCCTCCCACCACCGAGCCTTTATCCCTCCAACCACCACCAGTCCATTACACACATTCACTTCAGCACATAAATACACTCAGAGATGTAGTGGTGGAGTCTTTGAAGTTGCATGCGGTCATGTCATTTTACACACAAGTATCATTTGAAAAGATGTAAGCTTGACTTTTAGGAAATGTCTCATTATAATTTAACATGATAGACTGTCATTCCATCACATAAAACTTAGTTCTTAAACAACTGAACTTCATAGTAAAATGTATAAACCAGATTCAGTGTTATTTTAGTATTATGTATATACTAATATTTTGAATTACATTTATTTTTTATTTTCTTTTTTTATTTTCATTACAGTTTTAGTAACTTTGTTATGTGCTTTTGTCATTTTTATTAGTTTTTAAAATATTTCTATTTAGCTATTTATTTTTATTTCAGTTTTAGTAATTTTAATACCTAAACTTTATTTCAGTTAGTTGCCAAGTCAACATTTATAAATCACGTTATATAAAATATAAATATTAAATGAAAAACTTAGAAAACTTAAGGGAAAATTAGAACTGAGTATCTAGTATTCTCACTGTGACCCTTATGTAGGCAACTACAAATGATTAAAATTAGAAAGCATCTGAAATAAAGTAAGTCTGTGCACTAAAATAACTGAAATTAAAACTGAAATAAAAAATAATAATAAAAATGGCAAAAGCACATAACCAAATTTCTAAAACTTAAACAAAAATAAACATGCAAACTAAATAAATAAATAAATAAAAAATAAAACATATTAATACATTTTATAAGACCAAATAAATAATGCTAAAATAACACTGCACAAATGGTGTGGGTTTCATACTTTAATACTTAGGGTTTGGGGTTTGTTCAAATCCTTAATTCTAAGCTGATCTTGCTAAGGTAAGCATCAGTATTGCTAGCAACAGATATCTACACAAATACTGACATAAACACACGGTTACATCCTAAAAAAAGAGCAGTGGTCCCATAACTAAACATTCTTTATCTCAATGTCTCATACAGAGTTCTGGGAGATGTTGCTTGTCTTTATTCTAATGGGGTAACTCATGAGTGGGCTGCACTACAGGGGTTCTGGGACAAAAGCAAGCCTTGATTTTGGTATCAGACTGGGACTGTTTACCATGCATTCCCCATGAGGAGGCTGGTCTCATCCCCTCTGGCCATTCTTCTCTCAATAATGCTTACAATCTGGACAGCCACCACAACAATCATTTGATTTCTCTGCTCGTTTGTGTAGGAGAGTGTTGTTCCAACACTGAACAGTACATTTGTGGAGACAGGCTATGATGGTTGGAGCCATGTTGCCTACATGTAAAGGTCACTCTGGGGGACTTCCTGTTTAAGGTCCGACTGTTTGCATGACATAGAGCGTTACTATCTTTTCGAACACGTACATATGGGAACTGTTAGCCAAAAATCACAAGGGAACGCAACTGATAAGAATGAGAAAGGTCCTTATATCGTTCACACTAATGTGCAAATTCAGAAATTTTACAATGTCTGGGCAGATACTCAGACTTCTGTGGATCACATTAAGAAGCTGGCAGTGGGTGGAAATATCTTATTTAAAAAAAAAACAATAACGGCAATAATAATCTTGAATAGTATGAATATTAATTATGTGAAATGGTGATGCCTATTCAAAAACTTGTCTCTAAAATGCTATGGTGTTTACTCCATGGATTTGGCTCATGTTCATCCCTCAATGTAAAATCAATATAATTGTTTTATTTACTGCAAATTTTAATATGTGCAAGGCATAAACAGGAAGTCAGATAAATCTAAAAAGTAATTCCAAACCTCTCCTCATATAGACAAACAATTTGAAGTATTATTCCTGTCTGTAGAACAAACAGTGCAAGTTACATCAGCATTTAATACTTGGGTTACAGAGTTTTTAGAAATAGGAGCAATAGCAAACAGGCGCAACTAATCTTAAAATGGAAAATCGGATATGTGCTTTATTTGGACTTAATTTTGTCTTCTGTGATCTCATGACGGAGTAATGAGCTCTAGACATAAAAATGCATTCATTCCTGTGAGAGATGATTCTAAACTGAGAAGAAATATCTCCACCCTAAGTAAAACTTTATGAAGATTCACTTTTAGCTGAATTTGTTTTTCAATTGACTTAAATATTGAAGATATTGTGTTCTGTACCAATATCTATCAAATTTATAATTTCAATCAGGATTTAACAAACTATATATATACATATTCCAAAAACACTGGCAAATCATGCTGGATAACACTGATCATTTTCACTGAAATTATTATACAATGTTGAATAAACTTTTATTTATTTATTTTTATTTATTTTAGAGGTCAGTAAGATTTTTTTTTATACTTGTATTCACCAAGGACATTTTAAACTGATCAAAAGTGACAGCAAAGACTTATACATTGTTATGAAAAAATATATTTCAAAACTGATAATAATTTGTTAAGCACCAAAATAGCATATTAGAGTGATTTCTGAAGGATCGTGTGACACTGAAGACTGGAGTAATGATGTTAGATATTAAAATATATTAAAATAAAACAATTTACTATTTTACTGTACTTTTGAATCAAATAAATGTAAATTTGATCATAAGAGACTTCTTTCAAAAACTTGAAAGGTAACATATACAAAAAAAAAGAAAAAAATCATTGAATGGTGTTGCACTTCTGACTGCATCATACACAAGATAAACCATTTCATGCAAATATATAGATGCCATAACCTCAAAACTCCCAACATGTGTACTAGAAAACCAGAAGAATGACATAACATGCACATATAAGAATGACTCATGGGTAATAAGAACTGAAGATGTTCCTGGTCAGAGCGCCCGGCATGATCTCTTCTCACGCTCTCCCTCAGCTTCCCAAAAATAATGCAGGAAGCAGAGGGGTCACACTGGATGGGTCGGGGAGGAGGGCGGCGAGGGCAGCCGTGTGCTTGCTTACAGATGTATGTGTGTGTGTGTGTGTGTGTGTGTGTGTGTGTTTAGTAGACGTGTATGAGAGAAAGGGCTTCATTTTCTCACTGCGTATTATTTTTAGTGCTTCCGCTTACAGACTGTGAATCAAAAACAACAACACACTTCTACCTTCCACACGCGCTGACAGATCAAACTACTTTCATATGAATATAACAAGATTTTCACATTCACATTTAAAACTTCAAAATACCAAATAAACACAGAAATATGGTGTTGGTGTATCAAATCACCCATATATGATAATAAACCATACAATGTTTACAAATATGTTAAATTAGAATTATTAATGGTGCAATACATTACACAAGAGGATACAAGTCTCCCAGAATATACACAACAGTCATATAAGGAAGAAGTTTGAGATAAAACTGATGTTGGAAACTCCATTAAAGCTTGAATTATAGTTTCCTGTTCTATCAAAGGCCCCTGAGAAGAACAATATTGTGGCCCTTGTGTAAAATGCTCACTGATTTTTTAGGTTTCTAGCTTGTTTAGTCCTCCTTAAATGGACTGTTCACCCCAAAATGAATATTCTGTCATTTACTCATCCTCATGTCCTTCTAATCCTTTCTTTCTTCTGTGGAACACAATACAAGATGTTTTGAAGAATGTTGGTAACCAAACAGCTTCGGTTCCCATTGACTTCCATTGTATTTTTTGTCCATACAATTGAAATCAATGGGAACAGAAACTGTTTGGACACCAACATTCTTCAAAATATCTTCTTTTATGTTCCACATGAAAGAAAAAAAAGTCATACAGGTTTGGAACAATAAGACATTGGACCCTATTTTAACGATCTAAGCGCATGGTCTAAAGCGCACGGCGCAGGTGCACTTAGGGCATGTCCGAATCCACTTTTGCTAATTTAACGACGGGAAAAACGGTCGGCACTCCCGGCGCATAGTCTAAAAGGGTTGTCCCTATTCTCTTAATGAGTAATGGGTGTGTTTTTGGGCATAACGTGCAATAAACCAATCAGAGTCTGATCTCCCACTCCCTTTAAGAGCGAGTTACGCTCGCGCCATGGCGGATTCGCTATTTAAACGGCGGAATTTTAAGGCGCACAGACTGAACGCGTCTCCAGAGAGCAAACGGATCTGCTCATGCGCGAGCAAATAGGTAGGTTAATTCTGATACACGCAATGACTATCCATTATGACATTTATACATTTATGTAGCCTACACAATAATCTTCTTTTACACTGAAATCCTTTAATTTTTAATATTTGGCATGTTTGTGTGCTGCTGCGCGTCCCTGTGTGTAATAAGCAAAGTGAACGCACGTTGTGGACCCGCCCAGAGGCGCATTTTCTACTAACATGCTCTTTAAATAACAAAAAAAAAAAATTAGTTCCTAAAAATAGCAACGCGCCAACAATGCGCCTGAACACACTTCTTTTTTAGACCAGCACGCCCATGGGCGCACAAATAGGCTCAAATTCATTTGCTATTTAAACAATGCGGCGCAGGACGGGAAAATGAGAACTGCGTCGGGCTGAAACAAGCAAAAACACTTTGCGCCGGGTGTATGATAGGGCCTATTGAATAAATGACAGAATTTTCATTTTTGGGTGGACTGTGCCTTTAAGATTTATCATGGACATGTCATACAAGATAGAAGAGACATTTGTGGCCCATTTGGGAAAAAAAAACATATATTTGTTTAGCTCATTAGTCTGTGATTTTTTTAGCATCAAAAGCCTGAGAAAGAAACGACCTGCCTCTATATTTGGACATGTTGTTCTTAACATAGCACAATCACGCTGTGTCTGAAATATATCTACTGATATGAAGACATAAAACACTTCGGGAACCCAAACTGGAGGAACACAGAATCAAGCATGAGCTGTAAGTTCAGGCAAGAGGTTAAATCCAATACATCCTTATAAGGAAAAGCTACAGCCCCCCTCTGAAATGACTTTCCACATAAGTCGCATGTTGTAGGGACATTGCAATGCTCTGATACTAGCAGGAATTCGAGGAATTGTTTGTTTAGAAAAGGATGGTGGAGCTGGGGAAAAATAAATAAGAAGATATGGCATTAATACCCTGGAAGAAACTTGTATTTGTGTGTGTGTGTGTATGTGTGTGTGTGGACAAGGGGAAAGGGAGCGGACATTGCTCTGACTTATCCCTTGTGATTGTATGCCATTTTTAGGGTTTTCACACTAGGTCTGACTAAATGGAAATAAAGTGGTCTCCACACCCCAAGGGGCAGCAGATACTGAGAATCTAGGTGCATTATTACTCTGAACACAATATTAATATAGGCTGCATGGAAATTCTCATGTTTTCACGTATATACTGAAATTGATTTTCCTGAAGTATGTTCTGTACATATGCAGGTTTGTACAACAAAAACATGACTTTGACAGCATGGTTGTGTGCCATGCAGAACTCCTTCAAAGAATTCTGGAAAAAAAAATAAAAAATAGCACATCAAGCAGCACAACCATTTCCAATACTGATAATAAGACATTGAACAATGGCTAGTAAATAATAATAATAATAATAATAATAATAATAATAATAAATTAAAATTAAAAAAATCAGATTTGAAATATATTATCTAAATGTTATTTTAAATGTTAATAATACTTCATATTATTACTGATTTTACTGTATTTTTGATCAAATAAATGCAACCATTGAGAGCATGTTTTCTTTCAAAAGCATTTTAAAAATCTTACCAGCTCCACTTGAAAGCTCTATCAATACTACGTCAAACAATCATAATCAACTATCTACTATCAATCTATAATACATTAAACACAATTGAAAAACAATATCAAAACAACATTTTACTTTCCAGCTCAAAGTTGTTAGGACTAATCCAAAGCAACCAATGTTTGCTCACTTTATCTGTGGCATTTAAAAGCAGCAGATTTCTTAAAACTCTTAGAAACATCTCAAGGTTAATAATAAACTCTGATGTTTTGCTCCGAATGCTGCTCTGATTTATGTTTTGTGAACAAAGAAATATGATTTGACAGACTCAGGAAAGACTGATATTTGCTTTGATAGGCCATCACTGCGTTTGGAGCTTGCATGGGTTAATAAAGGTCAAAGTAACCTGGCCGTGACCAGAAAACCCCCAACTGACAATCAGAAGATTTAATTTGTGGAGATTAGATGTGATTAACCTCATGCAACTAAAACCCTGAGATATTTTCATTACCTGTCTGTTCTGTGATGATAAATGCATTGTGGCGGTAATAGAAACCTCACAATCCTGTTAAAGATCCTCTTCAAGACTGAAAAGTAACTTCTGATCCCTGACTCACAGATTTATGGTCAAACAAAAGTAAAGTTTTGCTTTTCAGCCTTGAGATGCTAACATGCTTTACATTCCTCTATAAAACATTCTAAGCCACATTCTAAAACAAGCTGTGCATATACATTCATCCTCAAGTCACAAAGCTTTAATGAATGTTGTTTAACCACAGGCGCAAAAACAAGGGAATGATGGCAATCTACTCTGATTACCCACATATAATGGCTTAAATACCTTCGCTTGAGTAATTATGCTGCTGTGAAAGAGGCCATGGAGCAATATAAGTCTGAGAGAGTGCCTGTGAGACCTTCCTAATAAATGCAGATGTGCCCACTGATGTGGGTTTAATGGTCCATGATGCAACGCACAGCTGCTAAGGCTACAACTGACCTCCCCCTTTTGATGGTGTACATATAATCACAAGTCACACAAAAAAAACAAGTTTTCTCATGGATTATGCAGGGAGGTTTGACAGACTAGAGGGAATTTATTATTTATAGGTACCTGAATTATTCATATTCATATAAGTGTTCACATTTCTAAAGTCATTGCAAAGCTATGTATGTTTAGTCTTCCAGTAAACTTGAAAAAAATAACTTCTGAACTCCCTATATGACAATTTTTAACCTACTAATAAATGGCCATTATTAACAAAGTATATTCCATATATAGTCTATATGATGCAGTAACAGTACATGTGACAGCAGAACCATCCTTGAGAAAAATACTATGAAAATGATATCAACCTGAAACAAACTGCCATGTCTAATGTCTATAGCACAGCGTTTCCCAATCCCAATCCTAGCTCAACTCGCCAATTTAGGAGAAAATCTTAAAAATAATGGGTGTCAGTCCTAAATTTAGGACTCCTAAATTGTTGCTATAAAAGTATTTCACAAAGCGTTTTAGGACTAAAACTAGCTCCTAAATCTGTGAAACGTTAGGAGTAGTGAAGAGAACTCCTAAGTCACTAAGACCAGACCACAAACTATCCTAAAATTGCTGTTGCCGACAATTTGCCTCGGAACGTAAAGATTTTAGAAACTTTTGATGATAATGTGCTTTTAAAAAGGTATCGCCTTTGGTTTTGGAGGTTATCCCAACTTCAAATTTTCCTTTGATTATATGCTTGTTTTCATTAACCAATTGGGCAAGAAGTAACAACTGTTCCTGAGTCCAGTTTGGTTATCTTTTTTGTTTGCATGTCTTACTATCAGCCATGATTATTCTACTCTGTTTATTAAAAGGCTGTTTATATGTAGAGATGCACCGATTGACCGGCCAGTTATCGGAATCGGCCGATTTTTCGCATGACCGGATCGGTGACCGGCCGGTCAGTCTCACGTCGCCAATTGCGAGCAGATCGTTTTATTGCCAGCGGCGCAGGCATTCAGTGTAAACGGCGACTGATAATGACTGATAATGTACCAGATGAGGCTTGCACAGCCTGAGTGAGTGTGTGAGAGAGACAACACACAAAGTAACTCACAGAAATTTATAAATGCATACATAAAAAAAAAAAAAATCATTTACAAAATATGATTTAGCTAAGTAACATTATACGGCCATGATGTTTCAATGACACTGATTTTATACAATAGTATTTCAATAAACAAGAAGTTAAAATTAAGTGACTTAGATTTTAGACAAAATATTGACTGCTTTTGCTCAATTTCGCTGACGAAAATAGTTCTGATCAAAGCCACAGCAGAACTGCTGTGTGTCTCCGAGCAACACAGCGGCCCATTCATAAGGACGGTCACTTGCCTCATTTTTGAATGAATCAGCCATTTGATTGAATCGGTTGAATGAATGAATAAATGACTCACTCATTAAAACAGACACTTGCCGCCACCTACTGGTGGTTTAGTCATATTTAAAAGTATCATTGCATTTTTCAACATTTATTTGTATGTTTAAAAAATATGTAAAACATTAATCTTATAAAATTATTTATGCATTTGAAATTTTGGAGTGTAAATGCATTTATGGCACCTCAGCTTCATCAAACTGTCTGTGTAAATGCATCTAATGCCACTTCAGATGCAGCTTCTGTTTCCTCAGCAGTGGAAAGATAGAGTTAGTTAATACTAATTTAATTTGAATGGTAACAACTCTACAGTTTCTTATAATGCTAACTGAATTAATTGAAACAAAGTAAGGATTTGATGTGAAAGATGACACATTTAATAAGGTTAGGGAGGAAAAAATGGCCATTTATAAACATAGTGGGAAATGACATCTGTTTTGTTACATACAGCAACTCATTTTTGCATTGAAATTTGCATAGATTTTTGTTTGTATATGCTGTCACCTATAGTTCTTAGAAAGAAAATTGGAATCAGCAAAAATCGGTATTGGCAGGTCACACTTCCAAAAAATCGGAATCGGCCAAGAAAATTACAGTCGGTGCATCTCTTCACTAATTTTTTACAAGAAGCATACAGGCTGACAGTTAGCTGAACATATACATATATATTATATTGTTTAGTTAGTGACACTTAGCCTGCATTTTAAAATCTTTATTTGAATGTGGCAATTAGCATTTTTATTTTTAAACCTTTATTTGAATATGGCAACATAATATCGCACCCTACAATACTTCTGTCAGGACCACTATCGTCAAAGATGATTGACAATTAGCATACAGTTTGGATTGGCGGTATGGCTCTGTTCTGGGCAAGAACTCCCTGCACATCCATGCAGCCTAGCATGGATGAGAGCAGGGAGAGCAGTGATAACCCCCCAGGGTAAACAGAACAGAACCAACAATGTATTGCAGATATAGTTAAAGTTCAGTAATTTTATGTACACATTTTAGAATTAGTCTGATTCAAAGCAGAATCAGAAGGCTGAATCCTGACTGACAGAGCAGGAGTTGGGGATGGAGGAGGGTAATTAGCTATTGAGCAATGCGAAAACTGCTGATAATACTGAAGGACCTTATATATGGATGCTCAGATAGGTGTCGTATTCCTATAGATGGGGATCAGCTGAGAGTCAGCTGATGCGAGCTCGACTAATGTGACCTGCCAGAATTAACGCTACACTTGATTTCTATGAATAAATCTCTGACAGAGACTATCAGCCAATTACTGTGTGCATAGTTAGTAAGCATGCCGACATCATCCATAGTAACGAGGTTAAACCCGCCCTTACTCTTAGATTAAGACTTCTCTCTATTCCTTAGTAAAAGTTTGTCTCAGCAGCTTTGTTAATAGGTTTTAAGAGAAAACTCTTAGCTAAAAACTTTTACTGCTATTTAGGAGAACTCTTAGTGGTAAAATAAAATGTTTTGTGAATACGGGCCCAGGTGTGTTATCTAAGAGAGACAAGCAAAATATACAGAGCAGGGGGGCGCGAGGACTGGGATTGGGAACCGCTGCTATAGCGGGATTCATTCAATAGCATCACTGAAAGAAAAACTAAAATATTCAAACATATATTTATAAAATGTAAAGTCCACTTTGAAATCAGCCATTATGTACACATACACACCTCTGACTGCAGATCAGCTGTATTATATATTATGCAGCAAGACTATATGGGTTTTCAGCATTGGGCAATGCTTTTTTTTTTTTTCTTCTTTTTTTAAAACTGAACAATTTAATTTTTTTTTTCTTTTTGTTAAATGAAGGTCATATTAAAATTGTCTTAAAATGTTTTACCATGCCTTCATCACTTATTTTTGCTTAAAGCTCTCTCTCTCTCTATATATATATATACACATATATATATATACATATACATATGTATAAATATATATACATATACATATACATATATATATATATATATATATATATATATATATATATATATATATATATATATATATATATATATATCTATCATAAAACTTATTTTCTAAACTTCCACACAGTCAGAAGTGCTAGTCTCCAGAAGTTTTACAAACACCCATATTTAACTACGTAACTTACAGTTATGCTAATGAGTACTTGGCATAAGTAAGAAGAATAAAATATTCATTAAAATTATAAAGTTACTTTAAATTATAATAATATTTTACAATATCAAATAAATGCTGCCTCTTACTGACCCCAGACTTTTGAACGATATTGTACATCTGTAAAATCATTGCCCTTTTGAACATATGTGAGACCGTAAGTGTGTTCAACTTCAGCCATGTGAAAGGTTGCTTTATTTGGATGGAAAGCATTGAGAGATGAGTATCCCAAAGGCCATTGAAACACTTGCAAAGAATTATTATCTTGTAAGACAAACAAGCAACCAAAGGAACAACAATCCAGGAATGTCAATGAACTTCTCTAGAATATGCAAGGACAATAAATTCTGGCCTTGGAGGAGGGAGGTGAGGGTGAATGAGGAAACTTACGCAGAATAAGAGCTGGGCGATGAAGCACAGGAGCAACACATTCTTGAATACCCAGGTGACCCTGCCGACCCAATGGGCAGGTGAGTAATGAGGTTACTTGTCTGCATATGTGGGAATCAAATTCAAAAGTGACTTATACAAACAGCAGCCTTAATGAGTTCACTAATGGAGGCAGGTTATGAAGCAGTGTCAGAGGAGACATCGGATGTTGCACAAATACACAAAACTTTGGTTTGAGACAAGGGGTCCCAAAGAATAATAAGAAGTGCATGCTGGGAAGACCAACTGTGTATCTGTCAAGCTGAGGGGACAGAGGTCATCATCAGACCTGGAAGCTTCTACACTCTTAAAAATAAAGGTGCTTCACGATGCGATAGAAGAACCTTTTTGTCTAAATGGTTCCATTAAGAACCTTTAACATCTGAAGAACCTTTCTGTTTCACAAAAGGTTCTTTGTGGTGAAAGAAGGTTCTTCAGATTGTAAAAAGGTAAGGAAGAGATGGTTCTTTAAAGAACCTTTGACTGAATGGTTCTTTGTGGAACCAAAAATGGTTCTTCTATGGCATCGCTTGAAGAACCTTTTGAAGGCCAGCAAAATGAACACCGAGAGAGCAACTTCCGAACGCCATCAAATAAAACGTCTATAAAATCCACTCTTTCAAGGATCCTTTAACAAGATCAGCATGAGGAAATAATCATTACTAGAGCAAACAAAAGTAATGTAAAGCGTATGTGTAGTAGTAATTGATATCTCAGATATTTTCTTTCCACATGATTAGAGATCTGCAGTGGCTTTTTTCAACAATAATCTGACCATCGGCCCCACTAAAACAATAATCTGAATATTTAGGCACCACACAACTGTAGTTATATCGATATTTAATATATCCACTCCATAGATATGAAATTGTAATTTGTGTGAAAAAATAAAAGATCTTATTGTATTAACAAATACAGCTTATTAAAATAACATATTGTGGTGTCTGCAGTTACTTTAGTATCACTGAGATACTAGTATAGCTTTTTATATGTTTTAAGTTCATTTTAATTTTAGTTAAAGTTTTTATAATTTTGATGTGTTTTTGATGTTTAGTTGTTTAATTCATTTTTATTTCTGTTTTAGTAAGTTTTCAGTTTTCCGTTGTAGTAATTATTTTAATACATAAAGTTACACTAAATGAAAATGAGAAATATTGCTTTGACAACTAGCTATAATTATTTAGCTATATATATGTGTGTGTGTGTGTGTGTGTTTATGGTTTTATTTTTTTAAGTATAAAAAACCCTGAATTTCTGATTTCAGAGTATAATTGTATGGAAAATGGATTTAAAATGTGGATGCAAAGCAGAATGTCAGATTTATATATTTGTTTGAAAAATAGGAAATCATTCATGGACATGGTTTATAAAAACCTGTCCTGTATTTCAAAAGAGGAAGAAGCCAGAGTCTCACAAAACAATAAAATGTTCATTAATAATTCAAATGATAGAAATCTGTGCACTAAATTCAAGCTAAGAAATATCTTTTGGTGAAATTCTGTTTCAATATCTGGCTACAGACAGTAAAATAACACCTCATAGATAGAGCAAGTCTGAAATCATTTAATAGAAGAACAAACACTGTGTTTCAAAGATCTCACCCCAAATAAAATAGTGTAATACTGAGATCCAATGAAGATGTTAAAGTACATCTGTTTCTTGACTTACAAGTGCATTATAAATAAAAGCTACACAATTAAAAACAGTGAAATGAATATGATCTTCTTGGGAAACCATCTCAAGGCCTCATCTCACTTGCAACGTGATTGATTCTCATCTTTATGTGGTTTGTTTTGGTGCTTGGTAAGATACTTGAGACCTTGCTTTGCTGTTGAGCATGAAATGCTTTGTGGTTTAAAGCCCATTTTGATTTCATAAAAAGACGTTTGTTTAAAGGATCTAGAGGATTTCTAGAATCATGGTGACTAATCTCAGTCTGCACAGTTCTAGTAAACAGATACTGAAGCATTTTATTTCAGTTAAAGGTGATTTGCTGATGAGTCACACTGATGAATGTTAATTTTTTTCAAGTGTTTTTAAAGCAGTAGCTATAGGTTAGATGGAAACTAACATCTCACTGCCAGTCAAAAGTCAGGACACACCTACTCATCCTTAATTGTTAGTATTATCACATTTTAAAATAACAGTCAAAGTCAAAACTATAAATTAACACAAACTGAATCGTGGTTGCTGCTCCCTCACTATCCACTAGTATAGAATAAAACAAACAAATAAAACAACAAAAAAAAACATTTGTAACATGCATATACACGTACATATAATAAATAAAAATAAATAAATGTTTCTTGAGCAGCAAATCAGAACATTAGAATGATTTCTGAAGGATCATGTGACACTGAAGACTGGAGTAATGATGCTAAAAAATTCAGCTTTGCATCACAGGAATACCTTACGATTTAAAATAAATTAAAATGTAAATAATTTGAATATTATTTTATTTATTTATTATAAAATACATTTTAATAATATTGAAATTTTTGATTAAATAAATGCAGCCTTGGTGAACATAAGAGATCTTTCCAGCCCAAACGTTTTAATGGTAGTGTGAACACACACACACACTTTAGGATATTTTACTTACATATTTCTTAATATTGTTACACAAAAAAAAGAAATATGTCACTTCTAACTAGTGAATTGCTCTTTGAGTATACTATATCCATGATTTCAAGGGTGTCATGTACTCCTGCGAACCCAATGAGAGTGACTCAAAGTAAAATATGGCAGTTCAAAGAGTCTTGTGTAAATCAAATAAATTACAGTGTGCCTTG
Source organism: Spinibarbus caldwelli (assembly GCA_039654775.1). Lineage (NCBI taxonomy): Eukaryota > Metazoa > Chordata > Actinopteri > Cypriniformes > Cyprinidae > Spinibarbus > Spinibarbus caldwelli. The sequence goes on along the minus strand of CM077220.1, from coordinate 9,989,452 downwards.
AGTGCTGGGAGTGCCTGAGATGTCTCTTTGACACTTTTAGCCTCTGCGTGTGAGTGCGCTGTGCTATCAAGAGAGAGAGAGAAAGACAGGACGACGAATACGTGAGGAAGAAAGTGAGAGTGCAAGAGATAAAGCAGCAGTGGAAGAGTGACTGCTGATGAGGGACAGCTTCCCACTTCCCAACAACCCTCTCCAGTGAAGCTCCAATCAGAAGCATTGCTATGATAATCTGCTCCAGATGTTGACCTGTGGAGACCTTGCTGCAGGCATCTCGAGCTGCTGTCATAGACTACATCATAGAACTACGTCATAGAAATGCTTTCATGATGTTTTCTTTTTCTATTAGAGCAAATGGGAACACAAAAATTATATCTGTTGTAATTCCACTGACTTCCGCTTCTGACAGGCCTGCAAATGTGAAAAGGGTCCATTGGTTTCTCCCTTAAAATAGTTGTAAAGTTACCTCACCGTGACTTGAAAAGTCATTTCCGCAGTTAGTTACAATAAACTAAAAGTTACAGTATGTTTTGACAGTACATGAAGTACAAAAGATCAAGGGAAATTTGAATCTGCATCATATGACCCAATTAAAATGAGATTTCCACTAAACAATTATGCACATCAGCTTAAAGTCTATTCCAATTTTATCTTGAAAATCATTTTAAGCTTGATGACACTAACTTCTTATCATGGCCTAAACACTGAAAAAATGACTCATTGGATTTACTCAATTTTTTTAAGGTAAGTGGTTGCAATCAATTTATTTTAGCTACATTTAAATAAATTTAGTTGAAAGTTAGTCAACTAAATTTGTTTATTTAAATGTAGCTAAAATAAATTGATTGCAACCACTTACCTTAAAAAAAACTGAGTAAATCTAAAGAAGTCATTTTTTTCAGTGTATCTAGCATCTAGATTTTTTTTTTTTTTTTTTTTTTTTTTTTTTTTTTTTAAGTACAATTACACCCAGGGCCGGATTTATGCATATAGGCATTCTAGGCACGTGCCTATGCTCGCTTGTCCAGGTGGGGCCCAAACACAGTGAAGAGAGATATATAATATTTTTTTAAACTATGGGCTATCTACAACAGCAAAGAACAAAAACCCCAGAAGACAAATATAACAACCAATAGGGTAAAAATGACAAACTATTTCCATGTTTTCCACCTTTTTATGTACGGAAATTACGCTTTCTTTCTCCCGTTCTCACTCTTAGACGCACACACGCGAAGACGCGGACAGAAATTTGTTGTCAGCGCTGCCCTGCAAATTGATCAATAAAATAGTTTCGCAGCTAAAAAGCCACATGAAATTTCTTAGCGAGGTTCTTGAAGCAGTTCAACTTAAAGATTCGCTATTAGTAGACACTGCCAAAAATTTTTTTACCAATGTCATGATAAGAGGTAAATCCAGCCCTGATTACACCCCTAGCACAAAGGTGACAGACACCATAATAAATGTGCATAAACACACTCCAAAAAACACACACAGAAACATCATTACTGGAACAAAACCATAATACCCCGACACACAGTCTAAAGTATTCCACATTAACTGATGTCATCTTTTGTTGATATTACTCTAAAGTATTGGTTTTCGAACTTTTACTAGAGTAAATCAACTTTAACAGCAATGAAAAAAGGCAGTCCACCTAAAACCCCACATGCATATTATTTGTTATTATTTATTATTAATGAATTAGACTGTTACTTTAAGCTGATGAACATAAATTTGTTTATTTACTAACTGAAAGGTTGAACTGAACGCTTTCAGTGATGAAAAACAAAGAGAGATGACAGAAACACTTGAATATCACAGAAAACATAAAATTAATCTTTACACAATTCACAGATTGTTGTTAATCAATTAGTGAATTAATCTGACATCATTCATAATTATTTATTTAGGGGTTTTTTTAATCAGCAAATCAATTCACCCAATGAGAACCCTAAATCAGAACCCTAAATCAATGTTGTTTTTCTGGAACAATATCATATGAGAATTCAAAGGAGTAATTAATTCATGTAAAACATTTTTCAGCAGAAGCACAGGCTGTTCCCTCTGTGTCTCAAGAATTAATTTATACCATGTCTTAAGGGCATTCGCAGTACAAAAGAAAAAAAAACAATATTTTAGATTTGACTCACTACAATCACTATGATTTATCAGTGACAGCATTATTATCCAATATTGCCTCACCTACTATTGTGCCTCCTCTTGAACAAGATATAAATTGTAAAGATGTGACGTGCATGTTTATAATAACAATGGAAATTTTGTGTGAGATATGATTCCTTGTCATATGTTATTTGTGTTGTTATTGAGGACAGATGCTGCCATGATCTTTAGGATATTGCATTTAATATATCAGACTCACACAACAGCCTTTCTCAGGGCAATTTAAAATGCCAGCCAACACTTGTTTCCAGATTTCTGTACTAGGCACAGCAGTCATTATGACTTGAGGGGACAAGACACCCCACCCTCTACCCCTCTGTCTGGCAGATAATCTATTTGGGGGGTTGTTTTGGTTGGCCTCGTTGCAAAGAACAAGAAATTGCAGCCAGCTGTGTAAACTGACAAGTTTAAGACCCAGCGGAAGACTGAAGACTGTGCACTGAATGAACAAAAGTGTTTATTTATGGGTCTTTGGGATTGCAAAAGAAAAGACACTTTTAAATTCACCAATAAATCACTTCTTTGCCTGTTTTTTGCTTTATTTTACTGTATGCTGACAAGCTGCTCTGCGAATTACAACAGCTGTTGCTAATTTCTAAACACTATTAAGTTCTCCACTTTTACCACATTTCTATGAAAAGAATATTCCCATTCATCGCAAAGGCAGCTGCTCAGCTGCCGTATGTAATGCTGGAAGTACACAACCTGGAGGCTGCCATCTTTGATTCATGGCTTGCAAAATTAGTCAGTCTATACTGAATTCCTTACAGAAGACGAGGGAAAACATACAAAACTCTTCAAACTGATTTTTTTTTTTTTTTTTAAGAAATTAATACTTGTATTTGGCAAGGTTGCATTAAATTGATCAAAAGTGACAGTAAAGACTTTTTCATTATTGCAATTTTTTATTTCAAATAAATGCTATTCTTTTGAACTTTAAGAATAATTTTTGAGGGATCATATGACACTGAAGACTGAAGCAATTGCTTTTGCAATTGAAAAATTCATCTTTACCATCACAGTAACCATTTACATTTTAAAATACATTAAAATAGAAAACAGTTATAAATTGTAATAATACTTCACATTATTGTTTTTTTACTGTATTTTTGATCAAATATAATCCAGCCTAGGTGAGAATAAAAATAAACATTTAATGCCTTAGGAAACTAACCATGAGTAACATTTTACAGCATTTTTAAAATCCATGTTAATGTTAATTTATTCATAATGCACAATCATATTTTTCAACTAATGTTAATGTATAGAACCTTACTGTAAAGTGTTACCAAGTGTTTTTTTTTTTTCAGTGCAATACATGGCTACTTTTGAATGGTTGTCAATGGAGAATACAAAAATGCAGAAGTTCAAGCTGTAGTTTTGATAGCTGTTGCAAAATGACATGTTTTGTGTCATATGGTGTCCCACATAATGCTCATGCTGAAAATGTATTTTTAGAATCCACTTTGGCTGCCGTTTCATAATTCAGTGTTCTTCTACTAAGTGTAATTGTTCTCAGAAACAATAGAGCAGTAATGTGGCCTCTTACATTAAAAAGACAACCAAAAAATTAAGGTCACACTTTATATTTCTTCTTGTAAGAAATACAGTTATTTTGTAGAACAGTATATAAGTACACATTATAATTAGTGGTGTTTACCAAGGCAACTGTTCCTTTTTTGTACATTTTATGTATTTGACAAGTGCTTTTATCTTCAGTGACTTATTTTGCATTCAAGTTAAGCATTTTATCAGATCATACATTCAATGGGAATTGAACCCTTGGCCTTGGCATTGATAGCATCATGCTGTACTCTTTGAGCTAACACACACCACCAGTATCATGGTGACAGCTTTTTTCATGCATTTTATTATAATTCTCTTTTTTTAATGAATAAAAGTGGATGTTGCTGTAATAACAGTAATTATTTTTAATATAGCGTGAATACTATAATTAGGTATTAGTCTACCAACACACTGGTTTTGAAAGCATGCATAGATTGTGCTCTTCTTTTGTTTGTCAGTCTTCTTTAAAATAATTAGTCTGTGGAAACTGGGTCAGGAACTTGAGCCAAATTCAGCATTCAGACAACTTGTGAAATGTACACACACAGCAGGAACAGGAACACCCTCCTCCATCTCTCCTATTCTTTTTCTCACCCATATTAATATTTATTACACTCTGGTAAAGATAGTCTCTGTGCCATTTGTAGTGAATGATAAAGCACAGAGTTCTTTGTCTTTCTCTCTGTCTCTGTCATTTTCTTTGCTTGTCATCCTTTCCCATACGGTTGCCTGCAATGATATTTTCAGCTTGAAAGAAATGCTTGTCCAGGATTTTTATTATCTAACACACCTTCTCAGTTGTTGTGGTCATAAGAATTTTTGTGCACACAATGAAGCTTTCTTTCCAACCCAGACTCATTGGAAAAATCACTGCAAAATGATATGTTGCTTCTTGCATGTTTATGACACTAAAATGTCCAGTGAGTGGCATTAAAAGCATGTTCAGTTTTCTTCAAAAAAGATGAATGTATACATTGGTTGTTGTCTCGCAGCAGTTTGGACATTAAATATCTGATGAGTGGGCTAAAAGTTTAATGCTCCATTGTGTGCCATTTTAGCTTGTTTCTACAAGTCTTTGATGTTTTTTATTAAGTATCATCACTCACAGGACTCGTACCCAAGCGCTTGCCATTACAAGTGCAGTGTTGTACCAGATTAGCTACCGAGCAAGACATGCTCTGTGGTAAATGTTGGTGTTTTACTGCCACTAGTGTGCATTTCAGCTGGAATCTGCAGTGAATTTAAAGCATAGTTAGGTTTTTGCTGTTTTTAGAGGCATGTTTTGCAAGGAGCCCATGTTGTTTCTTTCATTTGTAGCACAGATTGTTTTATTAAAAGTCAATCTCGTCGGTGGTGAATTCCCCATTTAAAAATACTTACACCGCAAACACAGATAATATTGAGGAATTGTTCTTAGATTATGAGATGATTATGCCAGTCACACAATGTCTGTGAAAACAGAGGAGACTTGTTGGTACAGCTGCACAAATGAGCATCATAACCCATCATGACAAAGTAGTTATCTATGTGTAAGAGTTAGTAGATACAATAAGACGGTGCTTAACATATTACCTTTCACAGTAAGTGTCACGTTATAGTCATAGCTCGTGATCACTCTCATGAGCAGGGTGAAGGTCCCTATTGAGCCATTATGTGTTATGCGACTTTTAAATTCTTACCAACTTTTGCTCTTTATGCTGATATACTGAAGTTATGACATCTATCAGGAGACAATCCTTGACCCTACGGTTCAAACAATTAGAGCAATGTTTTGAAATTGTCACTAGTGTAGAAGAAAGTATTACACAGACAAATATCAGTGTTTTTTAACCATTTTCTGGGCATAACCTAAATCATTTTCTAGCTAACTGGTTTCTAAAATAGCACTAGAGTACAGATAATCATTAATAATAAGTCTCCTTGCAGCTGCATGTAAGTGTCAGACTGATCCAGCTTCATTTGCATCCACTTTCCGCATCTGATTGCTGATTGGACGATGAGAGGTGGCTGAAATGTGCTATCTAGTCTCAGCAGTAATTGAACGCAAATGCATCTATGACTATTTCTCCACTTGGACTTCACTGGTTCACTGTAAAACGTTACACGTCAAGTTTTCGCACATACACATAGTGTGTGAAGACTACAACACGCACAATCAGGCCGGCCGCAAGTGGGCATGGCAATTATGTTGATAACATTTACTCTGTGTGCCTGGGGTATACTTTATGCCCTGAACGTGCACAAGTGGTTGATTTGTGTGAGCATATCAGGGCACAGACTAACACAGTGGAGGCCACAGTGTTTGCTAATCAACTACAATAAGCGCAAGATAACAAGATGAATTGTGATTACGGTCACTGCTCTCGTGGATTTACCGTGATAGCTGGAGTCGTGCAACTCAAGTTTAATTCTAAAACTGGCACAACAGAACAAGACCCTTGACATCCACAAAATGTGAATTATTTGGGGCATGCAAATAGATCTAGATGACTTGAAAGGAGAGGAGAGGCCTTTGCAAAGGAACTATTTTTTAATGTTTATTAAAAACATCCTTCAGAAATTATTCTAATATCCTGGTTTGGTGTTCAATAAACATTTCTTATTATCATCAACGCTGAAAAAAGCTACTTAATATTTAAGCTACTCAATACTTTCGTGGAAACCATTATATGATTTTTTTCAGTATTCTTTGATAAATACAAAGTTAAAAACAGCATTTGAAATAGAACTCTTTTGTAAGTCTTTACTGTCACTTTTATTTCAACTTTTATTTCTTATACACATATATATACACACACACACATATATACATACAGATTAATTTTGTTAATTGAAATAATTGTATTTGATTATCTGCATCAAGAAAATAAAGAAAAAAAACATAATTTAAATTGTAATGTTGAATTGACAATTGTCTTGAAAAATAACAACGCAAAAAAAAAAACAACCTCTAAGGGTACTAAAAATAGATTTCATTTAATGTATGCAAAACAGGGACATAGGAACAATCTAAAAAGTAACACACATTATAAAGCATATTAGCTTAGCTTATGAATTTTAATTAGGTGATTATTTGATAAAAGGAAGGTAAGTGGTCTCTAGTGATAAAAGATTACCTCTTACCACGTGCACTGATTCAGCCTGTGATGAAGTGACAATGGACTGTGTTATAATAGCTGCTACGCCATTATACACGCAATATAATTTGTCAGCATTTTCTTTTGATTTTGGGGAGAAATATGACGAGCAACATTTCTTCGAAAAATTAGATACTGATTTGATTAGATGACCATTACTTGGCAGCTTAAGACCATCTGAAATACACTGCATAATGCATATGGACTAAAACGCCAATTAATCAGATATTTAAAACAGTCACTGACATTCACTTTCTCCATGCTTTTGGCCTGTTGCACATTCTTGCTAGAAGTTCTCAGCGTAAGAGGTATTGTGTTACTGTCTTTCAAGAAGGATTTTGTCAGTATTACTTCTGCGTTTGTGTGCTCAGTGTCTCTGGAGGATGATGGAATTAGACCTTCCACATTCAGTCTTCCCAATTTATCCTTCACCCCAGTGTCCGCGGTCCCAGACAGCAATAACGACAGGAAACGTGAAAAGTGGTTCCGAGTGACATGAGAACTAACAAGGCCAGTTCTGTACTGCACGGGCATTACAACTCTGCTTCATATTGAATTACAGCAAACGTACAGGTTGATTTCAGCAAACAGCACTTAAGAAGTCAAAGCAAAGCATGTTGCTTATCTTTCTCCAATATGCTCATGCTGTTCACTTTGGTGTGCAAGGATAATAGCTCAGATTTCCCTTTGAGAAGCATTTCATTCTATTAGCTTATTTCCAGAGCAGTTTCTTTGCATTTTATTTCATTTGAGTGACATATTCATACACTCAGGGTATAAAAAGGTTAGAGGATATGACAGCTTTAAGGAGACAGTACAATGTGTCTTAAGAGAGCATATTGGCTGAGCTAAATAGAAGGCGCCTTTAAAGGCGCCCTCATCTCCTTCTCTTTCACAACTATTGAAAGAGAAGCACTTTCAGCTAAATAAATGGGATTTATCACAGACAGCAAAGTTAGCTGTCAATTTTTTTCACAACAAGCTCATGTGAACACAAAGCCTTCTGCCCTTAGTAACATCAGCTTATACTCAAGTTCCTAGAACCACCACATAGAGTCAAGATCATGACCGTAACCTCACCTCACCACAACTGAACAATACGCAAAGGTGAGGCATTGAGTGTGTGCTTATGCATCTTTTGCTGCTCAGGCCAAAACAAAAACGCTTGTTTTGTTTACTGAGTGGAGACGTGCTGAAATCGCGTTTGGTCTCGTACTGTATGGCGTACCTTGTTAGTGTCTGCGCTTGCGTGGCCATTTATTGTGATTAACAGGAAAGTGCGTCCAGCTGAATTCAATTAGTGATTTGATTAGACGGGTATAAAAAAGGTTATTATACCGCAGTAGCGGTCGCGGCAGCCCTCGTGTAAAGCCCTCCTCGTGTTAAGACCGAAGTGTGTAAAGACCATCGACTCTACTGGACAGGGACACCGGCAAGGGATAAGTATCACTTTTAATTTTTTTCTGTTTCCTATTACTTGTTTCACTTCTCTTTCTGAAAGCGCTGCACCTCTCCGCCGCTCGCTGAACAGAGCAGACGCACAGAGAGAGAGAGAGTGTGCGCGCGCGGGGAAAGCCCTACCATACCGGCGAGTCTCAGAAACTAAAGGTTTGGATGCTTTTTTAAAGGGAAGAAAAGTTGCTAAAGGGGTCTGTAAAGTCACTAAGTTGGCAACACTGTGCATCTCCTTTTCTCCAACTATGGGCTAGGCCACGGGTCAAACAGAAAATGCGCGCTGCGTTAATCGCGCGTTAATAAAATTAGTGCCATTAAAAAGAATTTGCGTTAACGCATTATTAACACCAAGTGCATTGATGATGTAACAGTCACAAAGACCATCACTGTCCGGGCCAACCAGAAGCCGTGGCTGACAGGGGAGGTCCACAGACTCCTGAAGGCTCGGAACGCTGCTTTTAGAGCCGGAGATGAGGTGGGCCTGAGGACAGCTAGGGCCAATCTATCCCGCGGCATCAGAGAGGCCAAGAGACAGTACTCCAGGAGGGTAGCCCATCGCTTCAGCGACAGCAGACACACTCGGAGCCTGTGGCAGGGGATTCAAACCATTACGGACTACAAGCCCCCACCGCGGACCTGTGACAACACCATCCCCCTGCTGAACGAGCTGAACGCCTTCTTCGCTCGCTTTGAGGCACAAAACAGCACCACTGCAGAGAAGACCCCACCTCCTCCCGGCGACCAGGTGATGACGCTGTCCCCAGGATCAACACACGAAAAGCTCCGGGTCCTGACAACATTCCTGGTCGTGTACTGAGAGACTGTGCAGCGGAACTCACTGATGTCTTCACAGACATTTTCAACATCTCGCTGAGTCAGGCTGTTGTCCCCACATGCTTCAAGGCTACCACCATCATTCCAGTCCCGAAGAAGTCATCTCCATCCTGCTTCAATGACTACCGTCCAGTCGCACTTACTCCTATCCTCATGAAGTGCATTGAACGACTAGTCATGCACCACATCAAGTCTGCCCTCCCCCCCTCCCTGGACCCCTTCCAGTTTGCATATCGGTCCAACCGCTCGACCGATGATGCCATCGCCACTGCCCTCCACCCAGCCCTCACACATCTGGACAAAAAAGACTCGTATGTCAGAATGCTGTTCATAGACTTCAGTTCAGCATTCAACACAATCATCCCTCAACAGCTCATTCACAAACTGGTCCAGCTAGGGCTCAACACCTCTCTGTGCAACTGGCTGTTGGACTTCCTGACTGGGAGACCTCAGGCAGTACGGGTCGGCAGTAACACATCCAGCACCATCACACTGAACACAGGGGCCCCCCAAGGATGTGTGCTGAGCCCCCTCCTCTTCACTCTGCTGACCCACGACTGCACACCATCACATAACTCCAACCTTTTCATTAAGTTTGCGGACGACACGACTGTGGTGGGTCTCATTAGCAACAGAGATGAGACAAACTACAGGAGCGAGGTGAGCCGCCTGGCCGGGTGGTGCAGTGACAACAATCTCTCTCTGAATGTGGAGAAGACAAAGGAGATTGTTATTGACTTCAGGAGAGTGCACACTCAGCATGCTCCTCTGACCATCAATGGTGCGACTGTGGAGAGAGTGAGCAGCACCAAGTTCCTAGGTGTGCACATCACAGAGGACCTTTCCTGGACCAACAACACTGTAGCACTGGCCAAGAAAGCACAACAGCGTCTCTACTTCCTCCGCAAACTGAGAAGAGCCAGAGCCCCGGCCCCCATCATGTACACCTTCTACAGAGGCACCATCGAGAGCATTCTTACTAGCTGCATCACTGTGTGGTATGGCGATTGCAACGCGTCCTGCCGCAAGTCACTTCAACGCATAGTGAGAGCAGCTGAGAGGATCGTTGGTGTCTCTCTCCCCTCCCTCCAGGACATCTACAACACCCGTCTCACCCGCAAAGCCCTCTGCATTGCAGGTGATCCCACCCACCCGACACACAGCTTCTTCAGTCTGCTGCCATCAGGGAAGAGACTGCGGAGTCTCCAGGCCAGGACCAGCAGACTGAAGGACAGCTTCATCCATCAGGCTGTCAGGAAGCTGAACTCCCTCCCGACCTTGCCCCCCCTCCCCTTTCTTACCCCACGCACCACTGAACTCTGACCCTCCAACCCCCCCCTCCCTTTCCCACTTACAAACTGTGACCCGCACTAGTCACTTTGTGCAGCATTGGATTGATCACTACCCGCACTAGTCACTTTGTGCAGCATTGGACTGATCACTACCCCATCCAACATTGACTGCAAACTACCTCCTATGTCAGTTTAATTAAGACTGTTCTCTGAGCTCTTTATCACTTTAACACTGATAAGCTCTTTTTGCACTACACTCATTACATCTGCACAGTTTTTTTGCACTACACCCATTATATCTGCACAGTTTTGTTTATTTAATGGTTGCACTATCTGCCATGTGCCTTACGCCACTTTATCTATCTCTTTTTTACAATGTCCTTATTGCATATCTGTATAGTTTGTATTTATATATATTTAAACTGTAATTATCTGTATTTTTACATTACTGTTAGTGTTTAGTGTTAACTGTATGCACCAAGGGTCTGAGAGTTACGCAATTTCAATTCTCTGTATGTATGTGCTGTACATGTGGTGGAATTGACAATAAAGCGGTAAGTAAACAAGCAGTGAGTTGTTTTAATTAACAACACATACTTAGTATATGTTTAAGTTTGGCTTAGGGTTAAATGCTTGTAATTACCCAGCAGGCACCAGACGTCTATGTAATGTCAGGTTGACGTTGGACATGACGTCGGACAGACGTTGCATTTTGGTTGAAAATGAAAATCGGGTTGACGTCAATATTTGACGTCAATTTGACGTTGACTTAACGTTGGATTTTGGTTGCATAACCTAAAAACAACAAAATCTCAACGTCAGCTGACGTCGGTATTGGACATCAATTTAACATTGACATTAGATGTTGAATTTACGTTGAATTTTGGTCACCCGACGTCGCAACCAAAATTTAACCAAATATCAACGTCTTATGACGTTGTATGCCTGTTTTGTGCCTGCTGGGTATGCATAATTTAAAAAAAATAAAAAAATGATGACGGCTCCCTTTCAAACGTTACAAATATGTACCATTTAGGTAATAAATATGTAAACTTCAGGTAATATGTAACTTTTAGGTACTAATATGCACCCTTTAAAGGTATACTAGGGTACAAAGGTGTACCTTTTGAAAGGGCACTGCCCCAGAGACAGCTTTTCTACCCTTTGTTCTGTGAAATCCTAAGAAATCCTGAAATTTGAGTAACTTTACAATAAGGTCTATTTTTTTTTTCTACATTAGTTAACAACAAATTTAACATGAACTTACAAAAAACTGTATTTATACAGCATTTATTAATCCTAAATTCTAAAATTTATTAACACATTTTTAAAATTAAAAGTTATATCTGGTTACATTATTTAATGCACTGCATTGTTAAGTAAGATAAACATTAAGGGTACTTTCTGTTACCCAGTGCATGAATGCTAACACGAGACCTTATTGTATATTGCACTTTATAGTGTTATTAATTTATGTAAATTTATCAATTCAACCTTTCACTCTTATTGTTAAGCTGCTAATTTATAACGATGAAAAGTATTAATGCAAAACTGAAGCATTTTCACAAGTGGACTCTGCACTACAGACATTTTTATCTGAAGGCATAATTAAATAAGCCAAAATATATAATAAACAAACATATGGGGGTCAGGAGGTGTAGTAGTTTGTAAATAATGCATAATCCAGTTCAGCATGTGGGATAGTTTATACCTCAATACTGATAGAAGAGTGACAATTATGTATGAAATACAGACATGACTTCATGAGAGCTAGAATGCGGCAAAGACATAATAGAACGATGGCACATGCGGTGCCGCTGTCATTATTTTTCTCTGTGGGAAATAACACTGCCTAGAGATAATGTCTCATATGCCACTGTAACTGCAAAGCATAAAACATCAATGGCTGGAAACTCTTCCATCATCGTGTCCCTCATTGCACTGTCATCAGACAGGCGGCAAATACCGTGAAATGCAGTGCTTCAGTTCCTGGAGATAAACTGTCTTCACAGACTATGAATCTATTAAGATCTTCGGAAATGTGCACTCAGCAAGAGCACTTTCATTACCGACAGCGCTGTCTCCTCCACCCTTTCAATATCACGACCATCTGTTTATGAGACCAGAGAGAGCACAAGCGTATATTGCTTCTTTTTTAAAAAAATAAACTGTGAATCAACAACACCACACAATAGGAGGCAATATTTCAAACTTAATGGGAAAGTTAGAGGACAACTGAAAATAAATGAAAACATACTTAAAATTATCTGAATGCCATGGCATTAGATACAAAATATCAAAAGTGGCTTCTGCAAACAAATGGTATATGGCCTTTTCTCAGAATTAACAATTACCTTTAAAGTTCACCCAAAAATGAAAATTTGATGAAAATGTATTCACCCCCACGCCATCCAAAATGTAGATGAGTTATTTCTTTAGAAATGGATTCTTGGCAGTGAATGGGTGCCTTGTGGATTATTGTGATGTTTTTATCAGCTGTTTGGAGTCACAATCTGACGGCACCCATTCACTGCAGAGGATCCATTGGTGAGCTAGTAATGTAATGCTAAATTTCTCCAAATCTGTTCTGATGAAGAACCAAACTCATCTTCATCTTTAGATGGCCTTAATGTGAGTACATTTTTAGTAAATACATTTATTAAAAATAAAAATAAAAAACTGAAATAAGTACACTGCATAAGTATTCATACCCTTAACTCAGTACTTAGCTGAAGCACCTTTACAGTCTTGGGGGTATATGCATATTTTTAGCTTTCTCCAGAAATGTTTGATTGGGTATAAGTCCAGGCTGTGGCTGCGCCACTCAAGGACATTCACAGAGTTGTCTATAAGCCACTCTTGCTGTGTGTTTAGGTCCATTGTCCTGTTGGAAGGTGAACTTTCTGCCCAGTCTGAGGTTCTGAACGCTCTGGACTGGGTTTTCATTAAGACTATCTCAATATTTTGGTGCATTGAGCTTTTCTTCTACTCTGACGAGTCCCTCAGTGCCTGTCTCTGAAAAACTCCCCCACAACATGAGGCTGCTACCAGTACACTACTTTTGGGATGGTACTCTGCAGGTGATGTGTAGAGCTGGTTTCCTTCAAACACGATGCTTGGAATTGAGGTTGATCAGACCAGAGAATCTTCTTTCTCACAGTCTGAGGGTCCTTTAGGTGCTTTTATTGCAAATTCCAAGTGTGTTTTCATGTGTCTTCACTGTGGAGAGGATTGAGTCTGGCCACACCACCATAAAGCCCAGATCGGTGGAGTGTTGCAGTGATGTTTGTCCTTTTGTAGGTTTCTCTTATCTCCACATATGATCACAGAGCTCTACTAAAGTGAACATCAAGTTCTTGGTCACCACTCTTGCCAAAGCCCTTCTCCATCAATTGCTCAGTTTGGCCAGGAGGCCAGATATAATATTTTCTTCTGCTGTAAAATCCTCACTTATCATAAACGTTGCTAAAGACTTTCACATTACTTTCACATTAAGTCCTTTTCTGCAAAAGTATATAAAAAAAATAACTCTTGAAGTTTATATACCAGACACACCTGTGAGTTTAGCAGTTGTAATGTCCTTCACAGCTGAGCGGATCCTCTCTGAAGTCAGACCTCCACCCCTAGAGACACATTTGCTGAAAGGTCACTGCAGGACAACCCTTCAGCCTTCACTGCCTCCTTCTACAACCACTGCATGAACCGTTAAATCAATAAGGTCCTTCCTTGCAAGGAGTTTCGCGAAAGTTACGTACAAAGTGCAGACAAACTCCAAAGTGCAGAAACTCAATATTGAGTAAAAGTGAAGGCAATTCTAAAACTCTCTCAAACTGTTACTGCAGTAGAATATAATTAGTGAGTTTCAATGTCAGTTTGGATGAAACCTTGCATTTAGCCTCTGCTTCCCTTGGAATGCATATATGCAGTTATAATAATCTGAGTACAAATGAGAGACTGAGACAGAGAAAGCAAGAAAATGTAAAATATGAACAGATGGTGTATAAACCTGGTGAAAGACATTTGGAGCTGCATTCCTCTTGGAATAGTTTTACTGTTAAAGTGATCAAGAGGTTTCTTAGAGGGCTACAAGGCATTTCTGGTTCTCCATTAGATTCATTTTCTGAAAAATCAGAGTCATTCCTTTCTGAGTCTTATTAATTTTCCAATATATTCTAAAGAAAGAACTGAAGGATTGTGACAAGTAATCCTGTCATATACCCAGCTTTTTTACAATAAGGGCCAGGTGTGATATTTACATACATGAAATTACATGCATTCTCTTGTGTGATGAATAGCATCACATAAAAGAATATGAATGTGCCAAATGTTCCTTTCTGTGCAATTATCAGCAATGTATTCATTGCTGCCAAAATGTTGAATAATGCATCCGACAGTTTCACCACTTACAATATTTTGCCATATAGTCGAAACGTGCTGTGATTTCCAAAGTGACTTATATAATGCAACTAACGTTAAGCATGAAAAACATGGTAAAAGAAATGCTCCGCATCTTGGAGCAACATAAAGATGCGCTTTGTCCATGACAATACGTAATTGTGCACTTTTTCTGAAGTTCTGAAAAATATGTCTCTTTCAGGAAAACTGTTGTTGTTGCTTTGAGCAAACATTTACAAATTTTGCATGGTGGATGAAAAAAAATGGTCAAAAACTCCTCAAAATTGGATCGGAAATGGCCAAGTACATATCTAGGGACCAGAATATAATAGGCCCTGTCCCAAATGCCTCCTCAGAGTCCACATTATGGTGACGTAATGCTACATTTACAAATAATAGTCCATTGTGAAAGCAAATTGTGAAGTACATCAAGTACACCATTTGGGACAATTCCATACGCACAGGCCCTTTTGACTTCAACTATAGCAACAAAACCAATGTGCAATCACTACTCTTTTATGCTCCAAATATCTACCTGAATAAAGACAAACAAATTAAAACTTGCAAAATAAATCTATTGAAGCCAGAAAACCCTGATGTTTGTTCATCTATCCAAATGAATCATTACAAGTTCCTTCCCTGCAGGACACCTGCAGAGTTTTCTTCACCCAACAGGTCGATATTAATAACAAACATTTCATTCTTCAGTTCATTTGCTTGCATTGATATTTCATGTCAACAATGTGCTCTCACCGGGTTAAATCAAGCATGGAAAAAGCAAAAACAGCTTTACTCATCAAGATAAGCACTCACTTTCATTGGGATTTAATTAAGATTTGACTGAGAGAAGCTTTTACGAGAATTCATGCAATAGATGGAGTTTTACTTTTAGTTAATGCAGTTTTCACAGCTCTCCATTCAAAAGTTTGGACCAGCTTTCGAAAAAGACACATACTCAAAAGAGATTGAAAATAGACTGACAAAGAGACAGCAAAGCATAGAATAGTGCTTTGACATACATAACAGTGAAGCCATGGAAAAGACCTCCTGCTATCATTTCAATGTCATTAAGAAATAAGATAAATATATTATTGCTCAAAGGTTTTGGGGCAGTTTATTAAGAAATTAATACTTTCATTCACCAATGATGCATTAAATTGATCAAAAGTAACAACTCTGAAGACTGGAGTAATGATGCTGAAAATTCAGCTTTGTCATCAGGAATAAATTAAGATATATTACAATAGAAACATTACTTTTAAAATTGTAATAATATTACTGTTTTTACTTTATGTCATCAAATAAATGCATCTCTGATGAGCATAAGAGACATTAAATTATACTCTTATCAACCCCATTTTCAGATGTCGAGTAATCCTGTATGAAGCAAATTACTCATCACAGATGAGGCAACATGATTTAGTGTTAACATTTATCCATACACCCACTTGTGAATGATTCTATGCATCCAACCTTCAAAACATCACACATTCACATTCAAACAAATCTAAAAGAGGGAGGCAAATAGATACATGCCTTGACATCTCTCCTGTGGCTGAACAAGAGACCACAATAGTACTGTCAGTCTCCAAGTGTTTTGGCACAGTTTTGTCAACGCTCAAAAAATGTCAGAAGATGAGCTGTCACTTGTACTGAAATGAATAAATATTAGAGTGGAACAGGAAAGAATTTTTAATACAAACATATCATATATATATGCCTAAATGTAAAATTGTTATTATAACATCTCTCCCTGGTGGTCAAACACTGGTAACACAATTCTGAACAAAAGGAAAAGAAAATTAATTGAGCTTATATTACATTTTGTAGACACAAATTCAGTTTCTACATATCAAACCTATTTCTGAGCCTCCATTATTAAAATATCACTTAAAGCTGAAGTGTTCAGTTTCTACAATGTCAAAAAAACTTTCTGGCATCCAAGTTTAACATGCAAGTCAACACAAGTCATTCAGGGTCGATTTTCCCTGAAAATGTGCACACACTACTGCTTTAAAAACACTGCATTTGCCTGAGTCATCCATCAACCTTTGGCTCAACCAACCAGTTTCAAGCAGGATTACCTGTTTGTCCAAAGAACTGCAGAAGTGTTTGAGAAACCATTCTGCCTGATGGTGCAGAAATTATGCACATCACCTTCTGAAAAGATATAGAAATAAAACAGAACACAACTCCAAGTGAGGTATTTAAAAATCTTTAATTTATTTGCAAACAGCAGAGTTTTGCAGAGTGGATTGAAAGACCCCCAGAAAGATTGTCATAAAACATTTTTCCATCAGTGAATTACAGAAAATTGCATTGCATGTTAGTCAAAAACAACTAGCATGCACATTATTCTCTGAGTCACCAAAATAGATTTGATTACAAAATATAGCTCTCGGTATAAACATCAGACTTGATTGTAATGAACAACCAGTCTATACAATTCACCTGTGTAGAGATTCTCAAATACTTTACATTTTTTTAAGATGATGTTTCAATGAGCTAAAACAGCGCTCAGCTACTTTTCACATTTGCAAAAATAGATTTGAACGTCTATTGCTCCTCCTTACTGTAAATATGACGTTCAAAGCATCTAAAACGCAAGCCCTGGTGCAAATATTTTGCTTGCAAAAAACCAGATAAAAGAAAGAACACTGTGAACTCAAACAGAGGAAGAAAGACACTTCTAAGGAAAAAAACAGAAGTCGAAACTCTCTCCTAAAATAAATGAATGCAGTGACTTCACAAATTAAGAAAGTGCGGATGAGAGTATTGGACTGTGACAACTAACAAGCTCCTGACACATATTCACTACAAACATTCTCCTACTAAAAGTTACACCAGTAATCATTCACAGCACTGACAGGAAGCCTGTCCTCGCCAGAGCACCTGTGCGTTCAGCTTTCCCTAACAATCAAAATTCAACATGGCATCCAATCCAAACATCCCATAGTGCAGCTCAAATCTAGAACAGTGAGTGAATTTCCAAAGATGCACACAAAAAAAAAAAAAAAACAGTTTACCTTCTTCCACAGGTTCTTTGCGTATCAGGGTATAATTTAATTAAATTATCTAATAACAGGATTAAATATGCAAAGCAATACAGATAAAGTTTCTTAATAAACACAAGGAGGTGACTGCTTCTTAATCAAGACAACAATGAAAAGACACAAACACACAACAATGGTCCTCTGGCGCCCTCTGTTGACCACAACCACAAAGCAACTAAACTAAAGCAGCATTCCGTGTAACCAGTCACAGTTAAACAGTGCTCACATACAGCATCCTCCTTGGGTAAACGCGTCAGTACAGTCATATACACTATGGCACACTTGAAACAATTTTTTGAATGCTAGAGACAAGTAAACCAGATCACTGTAGTAATTTGGACAAGTTGCGATAAATTCCTACTATAACTTTGGCTGTTCAAAGTGATGTTATAGATATCACTGTTTTCTTTGTGGTGAGCCAAATAAGAAATTATTTTGGGAATGAATAAAAGAAACGCCCAAAACAAACCTCTTACGTGGCACTAGATGGAAAACCCTGATTTGATCCTGTTTGTGAGACTATTGCTTAAAAGGTTTACTTTGCATGGTCTCTCACAACACAGAAAAGCCTACAAATGACCCTATGATTCACACATAATAAATGTGAGGGCAAGCCATGCCAATATATTAATCAACAAATTACAAGCAATAAAGTTCTATATATACTCTCTATACACTCTGCTTTCACAATTAATGAGAACTGAAACCAAATACAACATAACTTTAAAAGCCACACTTGCTAAACGGACAGTTCACACAAAATGTAAAAAAATTACTTACACTCATTTCTTTCTTTCTTTCTTGGAACACACAAGAAATGTTATGCATTTTTGGATAAGCATAATATATGCATATTCAAATCACACAAATGAGTGGAATATAGGACTTAAGTCATATGGACTACAATAAGTTTTAGAATTTAGCTTCCGTTCACCATTCATTATATGGAAAAGAGCAGCATGAACATTTTGCCTAATATCTCCTTTTGTGGTTTTTAGAAGTAATGACACAAGAGTGGGTAAATGATGGCAGAGATTTAATTTTTAGGGCAACTATTCCTAGAAGCTGTTATGAGTTGTATTTGGTGTGTTTCTATATCAATCATCATTCGAACATCCATATGTCACCAGTGTAGCAGCATGCAGATCAGTGGTATGAGTTTTCACTAACACTCCATGGTGAAGGAACCCACATAAAAATTCATGAGGCCGTTACTATGTCATTTTTAATATGTAAAAGGTTTATAAAAAGCTTAGCATTTAGATTTAGAACATAAAACATATCGGCCAAAGAACTCAAAATGTAATTCTGATATAGGTAGTTTCAATGTTGTTGCAAGTGGTTTATGGCTACAAGACAGTAGTCATAAAAAGAAAGTGTTGGAATTTCCACCATTACTAAAGCAGAAGTCTAGAATTTAACTCAACATCCTCCAGTGCTACCATACTACATTCACAAGATTCCTATGCTGATGTAAAAAAGAATGTCTTTAGCTCTGCATTAAATACGAATGAAATACCATTGGTCAAAATCTATTAATGAATATCCACTATACAATATAAACAGTAACTGGTATTTCCTCTTTTTTTTCTAATTAGCAAACGGCCAAGGCAAGACTGATCAACGCTTTAAGAAGACCTCATATTTGAAATGCATGAGGCCGCAATTCTATTTAAACCTACACATAAAGCTGTGTGTTCAGGCCAGGGCAATTAAAATTCTGATACACACTCACTACATTTTGTTACTCTTATTGGTCTGGGTCTATTGCTCCAAAAGTGTACCTAAAGTGTACCTTAAAATTTAAGCCTACTGACTTGAGTGACGTGATATTTAGACAATAAAAATCAAGAGTAAAACAAAATAAGTCTGTAAAAATGAATGTCGTCTTCAAGTAAGAGCACCAGACCAAACAAGGTACGGTGTATGTGAACAAGATTCTAATATCACAACAAAAAAATAGGGAATCTAGCATTTTAGCAATGCACATTTCAGTATACAAATACTCCTAGGAAACCCGTAATAGTGTCTGATCTTTATCCCCAGCACCAATCTCATGATAAACACACTGAAATATTGTCATATAAACGTGCAGACGCATATAATTAACTTGTCTTCATCAAACGTAGGCCTGTAACTGAAGTCACTTGATAATGCAACGTCGGCTGAATGGTGAAAAGAATGGCCAGTGCAACCTGAGGATGTTTTGCATCCACCGAGTTCTTCCACGAAGCACCTCACAGAGGCCGTGAATTTTCATACCTGTTCTCCAGCAGTCCCTCGCTCTCCTGGTGAAACCAGCAGCAAAACAGCCATTCCTTTTCAAATAGCTGGAGAGAAGGAATGGATGAAATGCGGGATGGAGGTATGGATGGATCAGGAGCAGATGGATCCAGGCATGGAGGTCAGGGTGCAGACGGGTGTGGGAAAACCGTAGAAGAGCGGGTCAGTCATGGGGAAGATGAGGAGGAAGAAGAGAACGACCCCCAAGACGTAGAAGGAGAGAATCGTGAGGCGATGCGGGTGGTCCAGGGCCGTGCTGAGAGCTGGAAAACCCATGTAGTTGCAGAAGGAGTGGCACAGCACAGGACCCACCAAATGACCTACAGACACATAGATAGAAAGAGATAGTTGCAGTTATTTCTTTGTATGCCGTTACAGTTTGTTTGCTACAAATCTAGTTGAATCACAACTACAATGAACATTGTCTGTGAGAGTTTCAGGTCTGTCAATACAATTTCCTGGTCACATTTCACCCAAGACAAAAAAATAAGAAATTTATTTTACACAAAGAAAACAGACAATTTTTGTTGAATTGTGATATTATTTTCATGACAGTTGAGCTTAATTCCTTCCCTAATTATCATTACTGTCTGCAATACAGACTAAAAATAACTCAAAAAATCCCACAGACTTACATTAAATGTAAAGCTTTTAAAATTACTTAGAACTTAAAAATGATTCAAACTTAATCTTCAAAGCTCGAGCTTTTCAAACTACTTCAACCTTTGTTGCTATACTTTCTTAAGCAAATTTTATCAAGTTTACATTATGAATCATAATTATATATGGACACAATGATATTTTAATAAAAGTCACAGAAAGGCAAAAGCACAAATACTGCACAATACAAAAAAAATACAATACAATTTAAATAATTTTTTTGTGCATTGCAGTCATGAGCCAGATTTATTTATTTTATTTTTTTTGGCATTACGGAAATATGAACTGGGAAGTCAATGTGCTCAATTGTCATGAAAATAGTCACAATACAAAAATTATCTTAGTGGTTACTATCAATATTTTTAAAGCAAAACTTTTTTATTTTAGAATTTTTTAGCCCTGTTGTGGAGTAGTGCATGCATCAGTAGTATTAAAGATAATAGATGCACCTGTCCTGATGAATATAAAGGCTGTATAAGCTCCAAATACTGCAGTGTAGGAGAACTGGAACACTGAAAAATACACAAACAAACAAAGACATGAGTAATTATGTCTCACAGGCGACACTCCTCACACTAAAGATAAGAGTAAACTAATGACTCGATTACCTGCAGAGAGGAAAATCCCTGAGACAGTGCCCTGTCTGAACCGCAGGAGCTCAATTACATGGTGAAAATGAGCTGCACTCACATGCAAACAGAGAGAGAGAAAGAAGAAAAGGTTACCATAACAATAATGGTCTACAAAGCAATGCAAATTCAATTATAAACAATCTTGTTTTCCTTGAGCAAGTCAGTGGTCAGTCATTCAAACACATTAATACAGAGGTGATATTTTCTGTCAAATAAGACTTGAGTACGTTGATTTCCAGCTATTTTCAGAGAACCGCATTAAATGCTTGGGTTACCAATTACCAGATATCTAGGTAGTGCCAAGAATCAACAATAATTTCCCTGGAGAGTATTCCAAGAGTTCTTTTTCAAATCTGTTTTTAATATTTGCTATTATCGCAGTAACCTTTATTACATTAGTTGCCATGAAATGAAAATTCAATCTATCTTGTAAATGCATGTTATAGATCTTATTGTGAATGATTCATCCATGTATGTATGTATAAAATGTTTAATCAAAATGTCATAACTCAACCTTCCAGGAAAAATTACGTATATGGAGGAAAATATCTATCACTACTACCATTTCATCACAACTTTGAATTAGATTGGAAGACAGCAGAAAAACTGTTATCTACAAAAGTAGCCTAACACAATGGGTCTTATTCACTATCCACGTGCAGTCGTGCATGCACAAATTTGTGAATGAAGTCTGCATACAAACAATACGTGCAGCTTTAGAGAGTGTTATATGCTTGCTGAGAGTGACGAAAGGCTGAAATTCAAAAGTTTTGTGGAAAACTCATATATTGACGTAATGGTTGGGGGGATCAGTCATTATTAAATTACTCCAAATTCATTAATATTAGCTCAAGGTTAAGAACAAATTCTTGTGCGCGCGTATGTGTTGTAAATTAGGAGGACATTTTATGTGACAAAGTGACCTTAAATACGAATAATACACAGAATTATTAGTCAATGAAACCCAATGTCTACACAGTTAATTGGCAAAAATATATTCCAGATTTGCACAGGCTTGGAGACATCAGCCAAAAAAGTAACATTAAGATGTGAATCAAGAATGCAAATAGTCAACTTTGATTTCTTGTTGACTTCAAGACTTAATGTTAAAAAGCAGGATGGAGTAAAAACAAATAATTGATGTATTTACCCTAACCTGTATCAAAGCAAATGGCACCACTCACCAACACCAAAGAAGAGTGGACATGTGAAGATTGCGGTGGAGGGGCCTGCACAGGGTACTAGCATAGGAAGCATGCATGCTCGAAAAACCAACTCCTCTGTCAATGGCGCCACAACCTGGTTCCTCAGCCAGCGCATGTCACTCAGACACAGCGACCAGAAGCAAGGGTCTGCAAAGACATAACAGACCAATCACATTTACAACAACACTGACACTGAAGCCAATCTGATTCTTTTAAGGCAACAAATATCAATCTAGCTGATTTCTGTGGCATAACATGAAGATACAGATTCACCTCCCAAATTATTGGGCTGACACTTACTGTTGTCTATAATAATTTGGCATAATGACAGCTCACTAACAGATTATTTAAATCCCAAAATAGCTTTATAATTAGAGAGATTCACTGGAGAAATCACTAGAAGTGGAAAAGGCTGCTTACCGACTACAACTTTCATCCCATCAATGAAACCCCAGGGGCAATCCATGGCTAGCTGGATCAGAGGACCCAGAAACAGCACCTGACAGAAAACAGAATAATAAAATAATCAAATATAACACACAAAAACGTCCAGATCAGGAGCCCAATAGAAAGACTCTTCTACAATCTGAATTTTGTCAGAATATTAAATTTTGATAATGTGTTGCTTTAGGTTGAAGATAAACATTGTTTGTTTTACATTATCTAAAAAAACACCAAGTACAGATTTTGTCATTCACTAACCATGGTCAATAGCAGCGGAAGAATGATAGCAGGAATAAGACCCTCCAACCGGATCCCCATGAGGGCCAGTAATGAGGGACCAGGCTATAGGAGAAATCAAACAAATCTGAGTAAGTCTGGTGTTTCTCCATCAAATAAGGTTAAACACATTGGCAAAAACAAATTTCAAAATGCTTCACAACAAAACTGTATGATGCAGTGAGATATGGGACAACATATCAAATAGAGCACGGTAAACACATACAGCAAACAACAGTAAGGACTAGACGTGTGTTGCAGTAAACTAACCTGGATGCCTGTGAAATCTTTCCATGCCCACACAAACACAGGAGACAGAGCGGATACAATCAGTACACTGGTGAAGCGCCTCTTTATCACTGCAGGATGATCCCTGTTAGTGC